>OU342738.1:382707017-383236903 GCA_910589765.1 Avena atlantica
GTTGTTGTTGTTGTTGTTGTTGTTGTTGTTGTTGTTGTTGTTGTTGTTGTTGTTGTTGTTGTTGTTGTTGTTGTTGTTGTTGTTGTTGTTGTTGTTGTTGTTGTTGTTGTTGTTGTTGTTGTTGTTGTTGTTGTTGTTGTTGTTGTTGTTGTTGTTGTTGTTGTTGTTGTTGTTGATGTTGTTGTTGTTGTTGTTGTTGTTGTTGTTGTTGTTGTTGTTGTTGTTGTTGTTGTTGTTGTTGTTGTTGTTGTTGTTGTTGTTGTTGTTGTTGTTGTTGTTGTTGTTGTTGTTGTTGTTGTTGTTGTTATTCTGGTTTTGGATGAACGTTGTCATCATTTGCATAAGCTGGGTTTGCGCATTTCATTTGTTGCATTTCCGGGGTGATGTTGTTGGGGTTGGGGTTTGCGCGACGGGGAGGCATCTGTGGTTTGTTCAAGTAGATAAGAATGAGATACCCATAGATGTTTTATGCACAATACAACATGAGCAAACACATAACAAGCAACATAAGAATAAAAGTTCAACAACCACATAACAAGCTCATGAAGTGATACACACAAGTGGCAAGCCATCCACATGTCGGATGGTCCAATAACAAGTTCACAAAACAAGTATGAATAAAAGATAAACGAGTAGTCAAGTCTACTCATCAATAACAATCTCCTCCTCGACGAAGGTAAGACCTGCGTTCTCCATCGCGGTCTTGTTCTCCTCAATCGTAGTGGTCAAGGAATCGACCTTGGCCTTGAGAGCCCTCTTCTGGGAGCGAAGTCTCTCAATAACCATCTGCTGCTGCTCAAGTTCGAAGTCCTTGGACTTCAGTTCCTCGGTCATGTCCCGGATCCTCTTGTTCCTATCCTGGACGCGTTTCTCTTGACTCTTGAACTTGCGGTCCTGAGCCTCGAACTTTGTCTCCATTTCCTTGATCATCTCATCCTGCTGCGCAAAAAGCTTGTCCTTCTCGCGAAGCTGCACCTGAAGCTCGTCATTACCTAGCATGACGTTTGTCCTGTCCGTATCTACGTGTCTGAGAAGAGTCTCTAAGTCCTGAAGATAAAGACGTATCGGCTCCGCAGTGCTCCTCGAGTCGTCCTCAAAGTCGATGGACTCTCCGTCATCATCACGTCTCCCAAAGACGTGGAAGTGAGTGCCTCTAACCTGACGAGAATGACGGCCTAACAATCGTCCTATCAAATCCTGCATGACTACCTCCATGCCTCTCTCCCTGTCATCGTGCATCAACTTGAAGATGATGGCATCTGTAGTAGGCTCAGTCTGGCGTCCTGGCTGGGTCACCTTGAAGCCCCAGAGGTCCTTCCTCTCGAATTTGGTGAGTGGATACACCGTAATGGTAGGAAGAGGGAGGTCAAGCAGAGTGGTAAGCTCAATGATACGTGAACCAAAACGAGTAACTCGAAACTCCTCAACAGTGCTGATGGCAACAGGCATCTATTTATAAGATTAAAAAGTTAGAACAACGCAACTCAAGATAAATCAAGACAAACATACATTTCCATGAAAAATAATTGTCACACAAGTCATGCATACGTGTGTTCATTACATCATTCAAGGTCCATACTTATTTAAAATATCTCTTGAAAATAAGGTGATAAGTGGTGGTCCAACTAACGAAGTGTCCTTACAATCCAATCTCACGGGATCTATTATTAAACACAATGTTCCTAGAGGCAATCCACCAATCTTGCTCCCTTGACTCTATCACTAAGTCTATAACATCTCCCCTTATTTCTTGGTTGTTGTCCTCCAACTCTTGAGTAAGCTCCTTCTCTTTTTCTAAGTCCTTTTGGAGGTTGAGCATTCTGCATTTGACTCTAGCACTTAGTTCCTTGATAGTCCTCCAAGCTGCATCCCTGGCTGACTCAAAGAATGTGGTGTGCATTGTTGTGTTGGTGTACATGCAGAATCCCCTTTCTTTGTGGTTGTCTTCCTTGTTTTTGTACAAGTGAAGTTGCACCCACCAATACTCCACTCCTTCATCCATCACTGGAAAGCCCTTGTACACGGCTTCACCATATGCATCCATTGCCTCCATGAGGTCCTTGAGAATGTTGGGAAACTCAGTCTCACACTCTAAGGTCATGGTCATGAGTGGTCCCTTCTTCACGGCTTCGTTGATGGAATTCATCTACAAAGGAAGTTTGAAAGGGATTAGAAAAGTTTTACGAGAAGAATAGGCAAGTGTAGAAATAGTTGAAAAACTTTTTCCTTAGTGGTTTTCCAATCCTAGGGTCATAATCCTACAGGCAACACAGTGCTCTGATACAGTCTGTTAGACCCCTCCTTTATAAAGGATAAGATCCCTGTGATTGCAATGCTAGTCCCTGGATCAATGCTAGCATCCACAGTTTAAGATGAAGTACACAGATACAAAGGTCGTTTATTACATTCATTCCAGAGATAAAATATAGTCTTTTACAACTCATGGCCATAGGCCTAATACAAGAGTTTTTAAGGAACAAGTAAATAAACGTAAGTCCTCATCTTCATGTGCCACAGGCAAGCATGTTGAGTGTAGACTCATGACTCCTAGTCGTCATCGGAGTAACCTGCAACATCACAAGTTACATCCACAGAGGGTCAATACTTTGGAATAGTATTGGCAAGTGATACCTTAGTATATTTTAAGTGGACTATATAACTATATGCATTTTGGCTAAGTGTAGCTTGGCTTGCTTTTGCTTGTAAATAGATTTTTCCTATTAGTTGAAACTGCTAAGTTTTTCTTTGTCAAAATCATTCCCAAAGAAACTACCAATAGACATTGGGGTCCTTCACCCTTGTTCACCCACAAATTTTATTTTAGAAGTTGGAGTGATGAGATTCTTGTAGCTTCCATGTCTTGATGCTCAAAGTGTCCATTTCCTTGGACAAGGCTAAGTACTTAGGTTTTCCATCTGCAGAGGTTGTGCACTTTCCCCACCAGACTTGGTTTCCCAAGACAGGACCTTTCAGAAGCCTTTCCTTAGTCAATTGGACGCGTTCCAACCTATCATCCCATCTACCACCAACTGTCCAAAAGACTAAGTTCTAGCAACCTATATGATCAAGGCAGAGCCCATTTTGCCAAGTGGCTGCACTGTAAGCTGTCTCAACACTTGGCCTCCAAATCCCTTTGTGCCTGGGTGGCCTTCCACAAGTGAGATACACAACCCAAGTCCATGGCCTTGTGTAACCACTCAACATAACCCAATCTTCCCATTCCACCCAGGAGTTTATTTGTCTTAGTTGTTTTATTAAGAAAAATATAAGTCTCTTTGACTTAGTATATTTTTATCTCATAATATATAGTTATTCACCCCCCTTGTTTGCTATGAGCTAGGCTAGGCAAAATATGGTAACCTAACTTAGGAATATTTCCCTAACAATTCTACTATTACACTCTACTTAGGATTTCCCAATTTAGCACTTAGCAAAATATCATGCAACACTTTAGCAAAAATAACTAATGCTAACATAAAACTTAGGATAGGAATATTCATGAAATATCACTTGCCTTGGTAGTGTGGGGAGTAGCACTCTTCACAATCACAATCACAATCAAAATCTACACAAGAAATCAAAACATACAATTACACACATTTCAATATAACCAAAATAATATGAATGCATGCATGCAAGAATTTACCATGTGTTAAATTTTGAAAAATTCTACCAAGTGTGTGTTCATGACTACTGAAGCATAACATGTCACAAGTTTGTCCAATAAACCTATTTGTCCATAACAAAATTTTATAAAGATATTTTTATATCTAAAATAGCCCCAAGCTTGTTCCACAAATAAAACATTTTTTAACTGTTACTATATGCTAAACAAAAGGTATATTCTGATAGGCCTTGTCTTACTGAACTCAACGATATAAAGTTTACAAAAATCCAACGTGTCGTTCGAAAGTTATAAGCATTTGAAGTTTGAATCTAATTCAGGTTTTGAATTCTGTTTTTAATCTAAACCTTGCCACGCGTCGCGTTTCTACTGGCGCGTACCGGTTCGCACCGGATCACCCTTCTGAGCCGTAGGATCTAACTAACGTTGCGCGGCTCAGATCTGTCCATACCCCTTCGATAAGTGAAGTGTTTCTACGCGTAGGATCCAGATCTAACGGCTAAGATTCTTCTAACCAAAAACGAGCGGCACTGCCGGCGGTGACAGGCGGCGGCGCGTCAGTCAGTGGCGGTGCCGATGTTCTAGGTCGTCCGCGAGAGGGAGAGGGGTATTACCAGGTTGGCCGGAGGCTGCTGAAGCTCGTCGTGGTACTGGCTTGTGGAGGGGCGTTCGGAGATGGGCTCTAGACCTCGTCGGAGTTGCGTCTGGCGTCAAGTGGGGGTCGTCGGAGTCGCTGCCGATGTTCTGCGTCGCCAGAGCACGAACCAATGGGTTTAGAAGATGCGCAGGACAACTACGAACATGCTCGGGTGAACCAAAAAGCAAGGGGCGCTTGAGACTTACTGGGATTGCTCGCCGGAGTTCGCGAAAACGTCAGCCACGGTCAGTTGTCGACGTTGGCGAGGTTTCTCGTCGTGCTAGGCCAAAATAGGGACACTGTCAGATGCGCAAAATGAAGTGGATTTAGGGCGTATCAGTCAGAGGTCAAGGGGCGGTGGTTACTTACGAAGGGAGGTCGCCGGAGTTCTTGCAGGAGACGGTGGCGGTCAGTCGTCGACGTTGCCAACGCTAGGGATCATGCGAAAGCAAACGGCGAGTGTCAGAAGATGCACAGGGGTTCTCTGAACCAGATAGCGTGAACGCGAGACTGGGGGAAACTCGAGACTCACCGGAATTCGCCGGCGCAGTCGTCGGAGACGGCGGAGTTGCAGAGTGCAATGCGCGCAGCCTGGGGGCGTTCAGTGCTTGGGGTTTTGGGGAAAAGAGAGAGGGGACAGAGGGGTTTCTTATAGCCTGGTCGCGAGCGAGAATCGCTCTGCCAATAACTCGAATTGATGCCACGAATCAAGACCAGAAACGCCCGCGTTGATTTGGGGATGAATGAGCCGTGCGGGTGGAGACGATGCTGGCGTGGGGTTGGCCCGCTTGTCAGTGATACGCGCAGGATTTTGGTGGGGTCTGGCTGTCAGCGTCTGTTTGCTTGCGCTCGCGCGTGTGAGGAGAAAAAGAAGTCCCCGGGTGGGCTTACTGGGCTAGTTTGGCTGCTGGGCCAGATACTGGCCGCGTGGCCTTTTTCTTTTGAAGCACTCTTTTCTTTTTCTAAATTCATTTTCTGGTATGATGGAGCGAGCTACGGACTTATTGGGATGTTACACTAAGACTCCATTTTCTAGTATGATGGAGCGAGCTACGGACTTATTGGAAATCATACATACCGATGTGTGTGGTCCAATGAGTGTAGCATCGCGCGGTGGTTATCGTTATGTTCTTACCTTCACAGATGACTTGAGTAGATATGGGTATATCTATTTCATGAAACATAAGTCCGAAACTTTCGAGAAGTTTAAGGAGTTTCAAAGTGAGGTAGAGAATCAACGTAACAAGAAGATTAAATTTCTACGTTCTGATCATGGAGGTGAATATCTAAGTTACGAGTTTGGCGAGCATTTGAAGAAATGCGGAATACTTTCACAGTTGACACCGCCGGGAACACCACAGCGTAATGGTGTGTCCGAACGTCGTAATCGAACTCTCTTAGATATGGTTCGTTCTATGATGTCACTTACAGATTTACCGCTATCATTTTGGGGTTATGCATTAGAAACAACCGCATTCACTTTAAATAGGGCACCGTCTAAATCCGTTGAAACGACACCGTATGAATTATGGTTTGGGAAGAAACCTAAATTGTCGTTCCTTAAAGTTTGGGGATGCGAAGCCTATGTAAAGAAGTTACAGCCGGACAAGCTTGAACCCAAAGCGGAAAAATGCGTCTTCATAGGATACCCGAAGGAAACTATTGGGTATACCTTCTATCATAGATCCGAAGGCAAAATCTTCGTTGCCAAGAATGGATCCTTTCTAGAGAAGGAATTTCTCTCGAAAGAAGTGACTGGAAGGAAAGTAGAACTCGACGAGGTTGTCGAACCTTCTCTCGAAATTGCGAGTAGCGCAGCACCGGAAGAAGTTCCTGTGGTGCCTGCACCAATAAGAGAGGAAGCTAATGATGGTGATCATGAAACTTCGGTTGAAGTTACTATAGAGCCTCGGAGGTCAACGAGAACTCGTACCACTCTAGATTGGTATGATCCCGTTATGAGTGTCATGTTGGTGGACAACACCGATGACCCTGAGACATATGAGGAAGCGATGATGAGCCCAGATTCCAATAAATGGCAAGAAGCCATGAAATCCGAGATTGGATCCATGTACGAAAACCAAGTATGGACTTTGGTGGACTTACCGGATGGCCGGAAGGCTGTCGAGAACAAATGGATTTTCAAGAAGAAAACAGATGCTGATGGTAATGTTACTGTCTATAAAGCTCGACTTGTCGCAAAAGGGTTTCGACAAATTCAAGGAGTTGACTACGATGAGACTTTCTCACCAGTAGCGAAGCTAAAGTCTGTGAGGATTATGTTAGCAATCGCTGCATATTATGATTATGAGATATGGCAGATGGATGTCAAAACAGCATTCCTCAATGGAGACATTGATGAAGAGTTGTATATGATGCAACCCAAAGGTTTTGTCGATCCTAAAGATGCTAACAAGGTATGCAAACTTCAACGGTCCATCTATGGATTGAAGCAAGCATCCCGAAGTTGGAATCAACGTTTTGATAAGGTAATCAAAAGTTTTGGTTTTATACAAACTTATGGAGAAGCTTGTATTTACAAGAAAGTGAGTGGGAGCTCTGTAGCATTCTTAATACTATATGTGGATGACATATTGTTGATTGGGAATGATGTAGACCTTCTTAATAGTGTTAAAGAATATTTGAATAATAGTTTTTAATGAAGGATCTTGGCGAAGCAGCTTACATATTAGGCAGAAAGATTTATAGAGATAGATCGAAACGCCAAATATCATTACAGAGTAAATATTTGGACAAAGTTCTAAAGAGGTTTGGAATGGAAGAAAGCAAGAAAGGGTTCTTGCCCATGTTGCCCAATACGACCTTGAGTAAAACTCAAAGTCCGACATCGGCGGAAAGTAGAGAAAGGATGAGTAAGACTCCCTATGCCTCAGCCATAGGATCTCTAATGTATGCCATGCTATGTACTAGACCCGACATTGCATATGCTGTTAGTTTAACTAGCAGATATCAAAGTGATCCAGGAGTGGATCATTGGACAGCGGTCAAAAACATCCTTAAGTACTTGAGAAGAACTAAGTATATGGTTCTTTCTTATGGAGGTGATGAACAGCTCGTTGTTAATGGTTACACCGATCCGGATGATTCTAAATCACAATCTGGATACGTATTTATTTTGAATGGTGCAGCAGTTAGCTGGAGGAGTGCAAAGCAAAGCGTTGTGGCGAGATCTTCAACTGAATCAGAATACATGGCTGCTTCAGAGGCTTCACAAGAAGCGATATGGATGAAAGAGTTCATTACAGAGCTGGGTGTGGTTCCTAGTGCCCTGGACCCAATGTCTATCTACTGTGATAACATGGGAGCCATAGCCAATGCGCAAGAACCAAGGTCACACAAGAAGCTGAAGCATATCAAGCTGCGTTTTCACGCTATTCGAGAACATATCCAGGATGGGGATATAAAGATTTGCAAAGTACACACAGATCTGAATGTGGCGGATCCGTTGACTAAACCTCTCCCGAGGGCAAAACATGACCAACACCAAACTGCCATGGGTGTTCGGTATATTACCATGTAATCTAGATTAGATGACTCTAGTGCAAGTGGGAGACTGTTGGAGATATGCCCTAGAGGAAATAATAAATATATTTATTATTATATCTTTGTGTTTATGATAAATGTTTACATTCATGCTATAATAGTATTAACAAGGAAACATTAATACTTGTGTGATTTGTAAACTTAATTTGAAGTCCCTAGTATAGCCTCTATATTTCACTAGCTTGTTGGTTGATTAATGATTGTGGTTTCCCTATCATGAACATTGAGATGTTATCAACAACAATATCATATCGTTAGGAGAATGATATGGTGGACATACTCCTATAGATAAGCATAGCATAAAGATCAAGTCATTTCAATAGTTCAATTGCTATATGCTTTCTGATACATAGTAACCTAATTCCTTCGACCATGAGATCATGCATATCACCTTTACTGGATGGATGCTTTGATGACATCAAACACCACACCGTAACTGGGTGGCTATAAAGGTGGCATTGAGTGTTCGGAAATTATTGGTTGAAACACATGGATCAAGAGTGGGATTTGTCCATCCATATGACGGATAGATATACTCTGGGCCCTCTCGGTGGAATGTCATCCAATTAGCTTGCAAGCATGTGACTGGCTCACAAGGGATCACATATCACGGGAACGACAAAAGAGTACTCATCGGTAACGAGGTTGAACTAGGTATGCAGAGATACCGACGATCATAACCTCGGATAAGTAAACTATCATGAGACAAAGGGAAATTGGTATCGTATATAAGTGGTTCATTCGATCGCAAATTAATCGTAGAAATATGTGGGAGCCATATGAATTTCCAGATTTCTCTATTGGTTATTGTTCGGAGAAGTGTCTCGATCATGTCCGCATAATTCACGAACCGTAGGGAGACAGACTTAAGGATTCGACGTTGTTTGAGTAGTTATGGTATTATGAGAAAGAGACCGAATGTTGTTCGGAGTCTCGGATGGGATCCGGGATATCACGAGGTGATCCAGAATGGTCCGGAGAATAAGATTCATATAAGGAAAGTCCCGTTTCGGAGTTCGGGGATGATTCCGGTGTTTTCATCGCGAATGTTCTAGAAGGTTCCGGATTGTCCGGCACTCCGGGGGGGGGGGGGGGGGGAGGGTACATGAATGTGTCATTACATATTGAATGATTGCATCATGTACTAAGTGTTCTTGCTGTTCCAAAACTGAAAAGTCAAACTGCCAGTTTGAAAGTCAAACGGCTAAAACAGGAAACTGTGGAAAACAGGAAACTGTGGGAAACAGGAAACTGTGGGAAACAAGCAAGAGGTGGTTGGAACCGACTTGGGGGAGGAGTCCCTCCAAGACGGCGCGCCAACCAAGGCCGACTTGGGGAGGGACTCCCCTCCCCTTGGCCGCCCCTCCCACCTATAAAAGGAGGGGCAGGGCCTCCTCCTCTAGACACACAAGTTCCTATCCTCTAATCTCCGGTTTAGAGCCGTTTTGGTTTAGAGCTTCTAATTGCTCTAGCCTGCGGTTTAGAGCCTTCTAATTGGTGTGTCTAATCCCTAGACCACTAATAGCTCTCTCTCATACTCCACCATACTCGCTCCGGCTTAAGGCGAAGCCCTGCGGGATCTCCCCTCTACTTCCGGTACCACGCCGTTGTGCTGCCGGAATCGCGAGGAGAGTGCTACAACCTCCGCTGCCTGCTGGAACAAGGGAGAGGAAGGTCTTCGTCGAGTACCGAACGTGTGACCGACTGCGGAAGCGCTGCCGAAACGCATCGCCGGAAGGATCGTCTACACGATCTTGAGACCGGAAAGAGTACGACTACATCACCCACGAGAATCCGCTCTCGTTAAACACTTTGGAATCTTCGAGGGTAAGTTATTCCATCGACTCGTTGCTACAATCTAGTAGATAGATCTTGGCTTGTTTGTTTGTATGCGATAGAAAATTTTTGTTTTCCATGCTACGAACCCCTACAGTGGTATCAGAGCCGTGTCTATATGTAGATCTGTTGCACGAGTAGAACACAATGGTCATTATGGGCGTTGATGCTTTTATTGTCGATTGCTTCTTGTGTACTTTGCATCTTGCGGTATGTTGGGATGAAGCGGCCCGGGCTAAAACCTTACATGACATCGTTCATGAGACTTGCTCCACGCTTGACATGCAACTTGTATTGCATAAGTGGCTTTGCGGGTGCCTGTTTCTCCTAGCATAGTTAAGATCCAATTTACAACGGGTGATCAACAATGCTAGTATCAATGTTGTGGTTCTTGTTCGTAAGTTAGAACGACACTTATTGAAAGCCCCAAACCACGTAAAATATGCAAAGAAAGTAGAGGCGTCTAACTTTGTTTTGCAGGGGTGTGCAGTGATGTGATATGGCCATGATTGTGATTATATTTGATGTATGCAATGTTCCTTATTGTAAGTTGGCAACCGGCAGGAGCCATATGGTTGTCTTTAATTTATGTTAAGACCCGCGTGTCTATTCAAAGTAGTTGTAATAGTTGAAGCCGGTGGACGACAACCATGGAGAAGCGTCATTGACCTTGATGCAATACCGGTGATGATGGAGATCATGTTCGTGCTTGAAGATGGAGATCGGAAGCACAAAGAAGAAAGGCCATATCATATCACATATTATTGAATTGCATGTGATGTTAATCCTTTATGCATCTTGTATTGCTTGGTAGACGACGGTAGCATTATAAGATGATCCCTCATGCACATCAATTTCAAATCATAAAGTGTTCGCCCTTAGTTAGCACCGTTGCTAAAGCTTGTTGTTTCGAAGCACCACGTGATGATCGGGTGTGTTAGATTCTGCAAGTGTATACAACGTGAGCAAGCCAGATTTGCTCATGCAGAAACAAAGGTTTGATCTTGATGAGCCTAGCATGTACAGACATGGTCTCAAAACACGGATCACCGAAAGGTAAAGCATGAATCGTATAGTAGATATGATGAACATGACGATTGTTCGCCATTGAAACTATATCAACTCTCGTGATGATCGGTGTTGATGTAGTGGATTTGGTTCGTGTGATCACTAAAACAATGTGAGGGATGTTGTTTTGAGTGGGAGTTCACCTAGTTTAATTTCATTAATTAATTTGAACTCAATTTGTCATAAACTTAGTCTAAACTATTGCAAATATGTTGTAGATCAATGGCAGCCCCTACCATCAATTTTAATGCGTTCCTAGAGAAAGAAAAGTTGAAAAACAATGGAAGCAACTTCGCGGATTGGTTCCGCAATTTGAGGATTGTCCTCACAGCTGGTAATTTGACATATGTGCTGGATGCACCGCTGGGTGACCCACCTGCAGCTGATGCTCCCGATGAAGTAAAGAATGTTTACCTCGCTCGGAAGAATCAGTACTCCATAGTTCAGTGTGCTATCTTGTATGGTTTAGAATCGGAGCTTCAGAAAAGGTTTGAAGAGTCAGACCCATATGATATTGTCGAGGATCTCAAATTAATTTTTGAGACTCATGCGGCAATTGAAAGCTATGAGACTTCTGAAAAGTTCTTTAACTGCAAGATGGAAGAGGGCAGCTCCGTCAGTGAGCATGTGCTTAAGATGTCTGGGCACGCAAAAAAACTTCAAAGCTTGGGTATAGTGATTCTTAATGCTTTGGGGATTTACCGTGTCCTCCAGTCACTACCACCAAGTTACAGGAACTTTGTGATAAACTACAACATGCAGAACATGAACAAAGAGTTGCCAGAACTGTTTGCTATGTTAAAATCTGCAGATGTGGAGATCAAGAAATAGCACCAAGTGTTGTTGGTCAATAAGACCACCAAATTCAAGAAAGGCAAGTCTAAGCAAAAGGGACACTTCAAGAAGGGTGGTAAGAAAGTTACCACGCCGGCGAAGAAGACCAAGGCTGGACCCAAGCCTGATACTGAGTGCTTTTACTGCAAGGGAGAAGGTCACTGGAAGCGGAATTGCCCAAAGTACTTGGCGGATCTGAAGAACGGCAACATCAAGAAGAAAGGTATATCTGATATACATGTTATTGATGTGTATCTCACTAGTACTCGTAGTAGTGCCTGGGTATTTGATACTGGTTCGGTTGCTCATATTTGTAACTCGAAACAGGTGCTGCAGAATAAACGGAAGCTAGCGAAGAACGAGGTGACGATGCGCGTGGGAAACGGATCAAAGGTTGATGTGATCGTGATCGGCACGTTACCCCTTCATCTACCATCGGGATTAGTTTTATACTTAAATAATTGTTATTTAGTGCCTGTGTTGAGCATGAACATCATATCGGGATCTTGTTTATTGCGAGACGGTTACTTGTTTAAATCAGAGAATAATGGTTGTTCGATTTATATGAGTAATATGTTTTATGCACATGCACCTTTGATAGATGGTCTATTCTTATTGAATCTCGATAGTGGAAATACACATATCAACAACATTGAGGCTAAACGTTTGAAATCAAGCGATAATTCGACCTATATGTGGCACTGTCGTCTTGGTCACATTGGAGTGAAGCGTATGAAGAAACTCCATTCCGATGGACTTCTTGAATCACTTGATTTTGAATCACTTGAAAGATGTGAAGCATGTCTGATGGGAAAAATGACTAAGACTCCATTTTCTGGTATGATGGAGCGAGCTACGGACTTATTGGAAATCATACATACCGATGTGTGTGGTCCAATGAGTGTAGCATCGCGCGGTGGTTATCGTTATGTTCTTACCTTCACGGATGACTTGAGTAGATATGGGTATATCTATTTCATGAAACATAAGTCCGAAACTTTCGAGAAGTTTAAGGAGTTTCAAAGTGAGGTAGAGAATCAACGTAACAAGAAGATTAAATTTCTACGTTCTGATCATGGAGGTGAATATCTAAGTTACGAGTTTGGTGAGCATTTGAAGAAATGCGGAATACTTTCACAGTTGACACCGCCGGGAACACCACAACGTAATGGTGTGTCCGAACGTCGTAATCGAACTCTCTTAGATATGGTTCGTTCTATGATGTCACTTACAGATTTACCGCTATCATTTTGGGGTTATGCATTAGAAACAACCACATTCACTTTAAATAGGGCACCGTCTAAATCCGTTGAAACGACACCGTATGAATTATGGTTTGGGAAGAAACCTAAATTGTCGTTCCTTAAAGTTTGGGGATGCGAAGCCTATGTAAAGAAGTTACAGCCGGACAAGCTTGAACCCAAAGCGGAAAAATGCGTCTTCATAGGATACCCGAAGGAAACTATTGGGTATACCTTCTATCATAGATCCGAAGGCAAAATCTTCGTTGCCAAGAATTGATCCTTTCTAGAGAAGGAATTTCTCTCGAAAGAAGTGACTGGAAGGAAAGTAGAACTCGACGAGGTTGTCGAACCTTCTCTCGAAATTGCGAGTAGCGCAGCACCGGAAGAAGTTCCTGTGGTGCCTGCACCAATAAGAGAGGAAGCTAATGATGGTGATCATGAAACTTCGGTTGAAGTTACTATAGAGCCTCGGAGGTCAACGAGAACTCGTACCACTCTAGATTGGTATGATCCCGTTATGAGTGTCATGTTGGTGGACAACACCGATGACCCTGAGACATATGAGGAAGCGATGATGAGCCCAGATTCCAATAAATGGCAAGAAGCCATGAAATCCGAGATTGGATCCATGTACGAAAACCAAGTATGGACTTTGGTGGACTTACCGGATGGCCGGAAGGCTGTCGAGAACAAATGGATTTTCAAGAAGAAAACAGATGCTGATGGTAATGTTACTGTCTATAAAGCTCGACTTGTCGCAAAAGGGTTTCGACAAATTCAAGGAGTTGACTACGATGAGACTTTCTCACCAGTAGCGAAGCTAAAGTCTGTGAGGATTATGTTAGCAATCGCTGCATATTATGATTATGAGATATGGCAGATGGATGTCAAAACAGCATTCCTCAATGGAGACATTGATGAAGAGTTGTATATGATGCAACCCAAAGGTTTTGTCGATCCTAAAGATGCTAACAAGGTATGCAAACTTCAACGGTCCATCTATGGATTGAAGCAAGCATCCCGAAGTTGGAATCAACGTTTTGATAAGGTAATCAAAAGTTTTGGTTTTATACAAACTTATGGAGAAGCTTGTATTTACAAGAAAGTGAGTGGGAGCTCTGTAGCATTCTTAATACTATATGTGGATGACATATTGTTGATTGGGAATGATGTAGACCTTCTTAATAGTGTTAAAGAATATTTGAATAATAGTTTTTCAATGAAGGATCTTGGCGAAGCAGCTTACATATTAGGCAGAAAGATTTATAGAGATAGATCGAAACGCCAAATATCATTACAGAGTAAATATTTGGACAAAGTTCTAAAGAGGTTTGGAATGGAAGAAAGCAAGAAAGGGTTCTTGCCCATGTTGCCCAATACGACCTTGAGTAAAACTCAAAGTCCGACATCGGCGGAAGATAGAGAAAGGATGAGTAAGACTCCCTATGCCTCAGCCATAGGATCTCTAATGTATGCCATGCTATGTACTAGACCCGACATTGCATATGCTGTTAGTTTAACTAGCAGATATCAAAGTGATCCAGGAGTGGATCATTGGACAGCGGTCAAAAACATCCTTAAGTACTTGAGAAGAACTAAGTATATGGTTCTTTCTTATGGAGGTGATGAACAGCTCGTTGTTAATGGTTACACCGATCCGGATGATTCTAAATCACAATCTGGATACGTATTTATTTTGAATGGTGCAGCAGTTAGCTGGAGGAGTGCAAAGCAAAGCGTTGTGGCGAGATCTTCAACTGAATCAGAATACATGGCTGCTTCAGAG
This sequence comes from Avena atlantica, assembly GCA_910589765.1. Lineage (NCBI taxonomy): Eukaryota > Viridiplantae > Streptophyta > Magnoliopsida > Poales > Poaceae > Avena > Avena atlantica. Next base: position 382,721,612 of record OU342738.1, read on the forward strand.
GCTTCACAAGAAGCGATATGGATGAAAGAGTTCATTACAGAGCTGGGTGTGGTTCCTAGTGCCCTGGACCCAATGTCTATCTACTGTGATAACATGGGAGCCATAGCCAATGCGCAAGAACCAAGGTCACACAAGAAGCTGAAGCATATCAAGCTGCGTTTTCACGCTATTCGAGAACATATCCAGGATGGGGATATAAAGATTTGCAAAGTACACACAGATCTGAATGTGGCGGATCCGTTGACTAAACCTCTCCCGAGGGCAAAACATGACCAACACCAAACTGCCATGGGTGTTCGGTATATTACCATGTAATCTAGATTAGATGACTCTAGTGCAAGTGGGAGACTGTTGGAGATATGCCCTAGAGGAAATAATAAATATAGTTATTATTATATCTTTGTGTTTATGATAAATGTTTACATTCATGCTATAATAGTATTAACAAGGAAACATTAATACTTGTGTGATTTGTAAACTTAATTTGAAGTCCCTAGTATAGCCTCTATATTTCACTAGCTTGTTGGTTGATTAATGATTGTGGTTTCCCTATCATGAACATTGAGATGTTATCAACAACAAGATCATATCGTTAGGAGAATGATATGGTGGACATACTCCTATAGATAAGCATAGCATAAAGATCAAGTCATTTCAATAGTTCAATTGCTATATGCTTTCTGATACATAGTAACCTAATTCCTTCGACCATGAGATCATGCATATCACCTTTACTGGATGGATGCTTTGATGACATCAAACACCACACCGTAACTGGGTGGCTATAAAGGTGGCATTGAGTGTTCGGAAATTATTGGTTGAAACACATGGATCAAGAGTGGGATTTGTCCATCCATATGACGGATAGATATACTCTGGGCCCTCTCGGTGGAATGTCATCCAATTAGCTTGCAAGCATGTGACTGGCTCACAAGGGATCACATATCACGGGAACGACAAAAGAGTACTCATCGGTAACGAGGTTGAACTAGGTATGCAGAGATACCGACGATCATAACCTCGGATAAGTAAACTATCATGAGACAAAGGGAAATTGGTATCGTATGTAAGTGGTTCATTCGATCGCAAAGTAATCGTAGAAATATGTGGGAGCCATATGAATTTCCAGATTTCTCTATTGGTTATTGTTCGGAGAAGTGTCTCGATCATGTCCGCATAATTCACGAACCGTAGGGAGACACACTTAAGGATTCGACGTTGTTTGAGTAGTTATGGTATTATGAGAAAGAGACCGAATGTTGTTCGAAGTCTCGGATGGGATCCGGGATATCACGAGGTGATCCAGAATGGTCCGGAGAATAAGATTCATATAAGGAAAGTCCCGTTTCGGAGTTCGGGGATGATTCCGGTGTTTTCATCGCGAATGTTCTAGAAGGTTCCGGATTGTCCGGCACTCCGGGGGGGGGGGGGGAGGGTACATGAATGTGTCATTACATATTGAATGATTGCATCATGTACTAAGTGTTCTTGCTGTTCCAAAACTGAAAAGTTAAACTGCCAGTTTGAAAGTCAAACGGCTAAAACAGGAAACTGTGGGAAACAAGCAAGAGGTGGTTGGAACCGACTTGGGGGAGGAGTCCCTCCAAGCCGGCGCGCCAACCAAGGCCGACTTGGGGAGGGACTCCCCTCCCCTTGGCCGCCCCTCCCACCTATAAAAGGAGGGGCAGGGCCTCCTCCTCTAGACACACAAGTTCCTATCCTCTAATCTCCGGTTTAGAGCCGTTTTGGTTTAGAGCTTCTAATTTCTCTAGCCTGCGGTTTAGAGCCTTCTAATTGGTGTGTCTAATCCCTAGACCACTAATAGCTCTCTCACATACTCCACCATACTCGCTCTGGATTAAGGCGAAGCCCTGCGGGATCTCCCCTCTACTTCCGGTACCACGCCGTTGTGCTGCCGGAATCGCGAGGAGAGTGCTACAACCTCCGCTGCCTGCTGGAACAAGGGAGAGGAAGGTCTTCGTCGAGTACCGAACGTGTGACCGACTGCGGAAGCGCTGCCGGAACGCAGCGCCGGAAGGATCGTCTACACGATCTTGAGATCGGAAAGAGTACGACTACATCACCCACGAGAATCCGCTCTCGTTAAACACTTTGGAATCTTCGAGGGTAAGTTATTCCATCGACTCGTTGCTACAATCTAGTAGATAGATCTTGGCTTGTTTGTTTGTATGCGATAGAAATTTTTGGTTTTCCATGCTACGAACCCCTAAGTCCTCATCAATAATGTTCTCCATTATTTCTTCTTCTTCAAGGTTTCTACTAAGTGGATCCATAGTTTCTAAAACAATAATATTATCTAGAGTAAGAGTGTAAACATTCAAGTGGACTTGGATTCATACACAAATATACATATTATTCATACAAAAATACACAAATAAATACACAAATGAAATTAAAACCCTAAGGATGCTTGATCATTTTAAACGAGTTGCGAGGGGTCGAAACCCTAATCAGGATGAGTCAGAGGTCCAATTTGTATACAAGTTTTAATCTATGCATGTAGTACAATTTATCGAGCAAACAAGTTTTAATCAGGATGAGTCAGCAATCACACACGTTGCACTCCTCGCAATATATCGAGCAAACAATTTCATACAACATAAACAATAGCACATAGAGATCAAACAAATGCAACAAATGCATGCATGGCAATTTAATAAGTCACAATGGTTGTTACTTTAGTTCTCTAAACAATACTGAAGTATATGATGCATGCAAGAGGCCAATTAATGCAATGGAGTATTTGTTATGGATAGAGGACATTAATACGAACCAGTAGGCGTTGGATTCACCCTAATCAGAGTTACAAATCTTTTCTTATGATTTAAATAGTGTTTAATGGGTTTTAAATCATTTAAATAGTTTCTGTTGTCTAAAAATCAAACTAAAATCAGATATATAATCCCCACGGGGTTGTGATTCCAGGGACATATTATTTGTAATTTTCTGAACATTATTTATTTTCTTATGAATTTATTACTCTAAATAAGCCATTATACCATTTATTTAATTGCTGAAAAACCTTATATTATTTGGCTTAAATATTTGCATATTGATGATCTACACACAATTGTGAATCCATAGGTATATTATTTGTGATTTTTGGACCAGTAGATATTTTACTATGAATTTATTAACCTAAAAGACCATTAAAACTAATTAAATTATTACAGTAAACACGTACTGTAAAAGTTAAATCCAACTTGATATTAATAATCTACCCAATTTTCTGAATTCGTTGATATATAATTTGCTATTTTTGGATCTACGAATCTTCTTATATGATTTTTGCAAGATTATACAATTTTCTGCAATTTTTATTTTTTCTTCTATTTTTCAGGAGAGTCAACGTTGACTGGCGCTGTGTCATCGCTGACGTGGCAGACAGGTGGCACATTCATTCTGGTTTGCTCACCGGTGGGGTGACGTACGGAGGCGGCGGGCTCGTCGGGCAGCGGTGCTAGTGGCGGATGCGGCGGTCTCCGGCGATGTCGAGGTGGCCTACGAGAGGCGGGGTACTATGGCGAGAAGGTTGGTGGCCTCGGCGCGGTGGATTGCTTCCTCGGGTGACAGAGGTAGACGGCTGGAGACGGGCGGCGTCGGTGGTGCTCCGGCGAGGCGCGGTCGGCTGCTCCTGCACGGGGAAGAGGTGGTCAGGGCGATGCGGTCAAGTGAGAGGGAGAGGTCATATGAAAAAGAGAGGGTCGGGGGCGACTGCCTCGTCGAGGACCTCGAGCTCCGAAGATCGACAATGGAGGTGGCGGCGGCGAGACGGACGATTCCTCCCTCACTCCGAGGGCGGCGGCGGCGAGACGCGCGAGCTCCGAGGGCACCCACGGACGATTCCTCCCTCACTCCGAGGGCGGTGGCGGCCGGCGGTGGCTTCTCTCTGCTCCGATGCGGTGGCAGCGCTTCTCTCTGCGGCTGGCGGTGTTCGATCTGGCTCTGGGGGAAGAAAGGAAGCGGAAGGCGAATTTAATAACCCCCCTTTAGCACCGGTTCGTGGCTGGAACTGGTGTTAAAGGGGGGATTCCGTTTCCCACGCGCATTTATTACCCCCCTTTAACACCGGTTCCATCCAGGAATCGGTGTTAAGGGGGGGGGGGGGGGGGGTGCACGCGGGAAACGAAATAAATGCCCCCCCTTTAACACCGGTTCGTGTCTGGAACCGGTGTTAAAGGGGGGACATTTATTTCATGCATTAAAGGGGCATTTTTAATTCAAAAAATATGATATGAATTTAGAAAATTCATATCTTTTTCATTTCAACTCAGAAAAATATGAATAATATATCATAATTTTCAGAAAAATAATATCTATCCATTCATGTAAATCATTTTATATTTACTTTACATGAAAATTTTCAAAATAATTAAAACACTTACATATAAATTTTGATTATTCAATTCAAACAAAAATAAATTGTTAAATCCTAAAACTTTGAACATAAGAAATATTAAGCATCTAAAAATAAATCTAACCCTATTTTATTAGATAAAATCATATTTTAATGCCGCATCTTTTGTATTAACATTTTTGACCAGAGGTGGACGAAAAGGTTTCAGATCCCCCTGTTGGTACATTGTGCATATAAGGTGGTCTAGTATTTTTGTAAAATGTGTTGGTGGTTTTTTGAATTAGCCATTTGGTGGTTGCTTCACAAAATCGTCCGTTTTTTATGCTCGGAAAATGGAAAATGCCTTTTTGGTGCGATAAAAAGGAAAACTTCCTTTTGCAACATTGTTTGCCATACCATGATGCACATGTATGCACAATATGGCCATATTATCACAAACTATGCCTTGATTCTAGCCATAACATTGGTCATTTGACCCGAAAGCCAAGAAACCTTGAATGAGATAGGTCATTTTGTGAAGGTTTTTTCGAGACATAATCAATATACCAAGTTTGAGATTTTTCCTTCTAACTATGTCACATAATATAACACCACGCGAAGGTTTCGCACCATTTCGATCTGTTTTTATTTTTTTATCCCCGTTTTAAACTATCGACAAACTTTGTCGAACAACGGGCATGATGATTCTTAGCTCGGGGCCAAGCCTCGCTCAACTTGCATTGTTTTTTTTTTGATAAAATAGCATATTGTCAACCTCGAATGAGAATGCAACTAATAGTAAGTTACATAAAGCCGAACTGGAACTAAAAATTAAGATACATAAAAGAACTGAATATTAAGATACATGGCCAGATTAAGTAACCATCGGCCGAACTTGTTTCGGAATGTTGGAGTGACTTAGTCATGCTCCTGCCTACACCTGTAATACTCGCCACTGTAGTCGTCGTACTCGCCGCCGCCGTCATCGCTGTCCTCGTCGGGGTCGCCGTAATTGAACCTCTGGAGAGTACGCGTGGGCTGGACTTGAGGGTAGCGCGTGGGCTGGACTTGAGGGTAGCGCAGACGGGGGTTAGAGTCGGCGGCAGTGTCATAGGCCATGACGCTCTGGAGAGTCCGACCGCGCCACCATAGCCGACGGCCGGCCTCGTTGAAGTTAGGAGGAGGTGGGCTGTCCTCCTCGTGCATGGCGAGCTCCCTCTCACGCCGATCCACGAAGAAGGCTTCCCAAGTAGGAAAATAGTCGGGATGCCATCTGGGATTCCTCCGCTGCTCCAGCGTGAGCTCGAAGTAGTAGTGGTTCGTGATGGCCATCCGGCGCGCCACACCTAGAGGGACAGGAGGAACCGGCACGCCTTCGACGCTCAGCATCCAGCCGACGGGGACACAGTATCCCGGCGGGCAGGGGTAGTTCGAGGCGCAAAGCACCTCCGCCTCCCTAGGGGTTAGTGCTACGGTGGAAGCCATGGGAAAGAGTGATGAGGTTGCAGATATGAGTCTAGAGATGTGCAATGACAATGGAGGCCAACCCCCTACATATATATATAGTGAACTAGCGGGAAGAACTGGAGAGAAGAACTGGCGGGAAGAAAAATGGCGGGAAGAAAAATGGCGGGAAAAAATGGCGGGATGAACCTTTAGTCCCGGTTGGAGACACCAACCGGGACAAAACACGAGTCAGCACTAATAATAGGGGTGAGTGTCGACATTATGTCGTGCGGCGTGTACCTTGTCCCGGATGGTGTCACCAACCGGGACTAAAGATGAACCTTCAGTCCCGGTTGGAGACACCAACCGGGACAAAACACGAGTCAGCACTAAATAGGGGTGAGTGTCGACATTATGTCGTGCAGCGTGTACCTTGTCCCGGATGGTGTCACCAACCGGGACTAAAGATGAACCTTTAGTCCCGGTTGGAGACACCAACCGGGACAAAACACGAGTCAGCACTAATAATAGGGGTGAGTGTCGACATTATTTCGTAAGTGTCGACACTATGTCGAGCTGCTTGTTCTATAAATAGGCATCCTTGTGAGTCCAGTCCTCCAGCCAGTTTGAGGCTATGCCTTACCTCCTTTCGAGAGGAGGGACACCACTACGGCCAGTTTCAGGGAGATGCCGACGGAGCCCAGTCCTCCAGCATCTCCGAGAAACTGGTCATAGAGGCACTCCCTAATATGTGAAATTAGTTAGCTCCCAGGTGTATTGATCTAGTTAGAGAAGTTACAAAGATGCAAGATGGTTTTCGAGAGCAGGGACACCACTACGGCCAGTTTCAGGGAGATGCCGACGGAGCCTAGTCCTCCTGCATCTCCAAGAAACTGGTCATAGAGGCACTCCCTAATATGTGACCGCGCGCGTTTGGAGATCAGATCTTAATGGTAAGTACGAATCAGGACAACTTCTTCTCATAGTCCCGGTCCATCCACAAAACATGACTAACACTCAAGACATGTATTAATATTAAAAACATGAACTAGAGTTACATAATATGAGCATGAACTTCTTGGCATATGTCCTTCCTTATGATCGCTTCAGACTTAACCATGGAGCATCTTCTTTACTTAACGGAATGCTTGGGTCAGTTTTCACTGTGAAGGGCGGAATTTCATCAAACTTATTATAATCTTCTGACATGTCTGTCTTGTCCTCGATTCCCACGATGTTTCTTTTCCCTGAAAGAACTATGTGACGCTTTGGCTCATCATATGATGTATTCGTTTGCATATTTTTTCTTTTTTTGGTCTAGAGGACATTTCCTTCACATAGAAAACCTGAGCCACATCATTGGCTAGGACGAATGGTTCGTCTAAGTTCTTGTCTAGCTTCATAAGATTGTTGAGATCCACCATTGTCATTCCGTACTTCTTGTCTACCTCAACCCCTCCTCCTGTTAGCTTGACCCATTTGCATCGAAACAAGGGGACCTTAAAATTAGGTCCATAGTCCAGTTCCCATATCTCCTCTATGAACCCATAATACATGGTCTTTTGCCCATTGTCTTCTGCTGCATCGAAGCGGACACAACTGTTTTGGTTGGTGCTCTTTTTATCTTGGCCTATCGTGTAAAATGTATTCCCATTTATCTCGTAACCTTGGAAAGTACATACAGTCGAAGATGGTGTCCTGGCCAACAAGTACAGCTAATCCCCAACAGTGGTGTTATTCATGAGAAGTCTTTGCAGCCAGCCGCCAAAACTCGCCATGTGTTCACTTATAATCCATTCATCAGACTGCCCCGGGTGTTTGAGGCGTATTAAATTCTTGTGTTCATTGATATACGGGGCAACCAAGATAGATCTTTGTAAAACCGTGTAGTGTGCTTGATTGAGAGAATGCCCGTCCCTACATATCATTGCTTTACATCCTAGGGTGCCTTTTCCACGCAGTCTCCCCTCATGTCGTGATTCTGGAACACCAATCGCCTTAAGGTCAGGAATAAAATCAACACAGAACTCAATGACCTCCTCTGTTACATAGCCCTTGGAGATGCTTCCTTCTGGCCTAGCATGGTTATGAACATATTTCTTTAAGACTCCCATGTACCTCTCAAAGGGGAACATATTGTGTAGAAATACAGGACCGAGAATGGCAATCTCTTCTACTAGGTGAACCATGAGATGCGTCATAATATTGAAGAAGGATGGTGGGAACACCAACTCAAAGCTGACAAGACATTGGGCCACATCTGTTTGTAACCCTGGTAGGATTTATGGATCGATTACCTTCTGAGATATTGCATTGAGGAATGCACATATCTTCACAATGGGTACTCGAACATTTTCAAGTAGAAGCCCCCTCAATGCAATCGGAAGCAATTGTGTCATAATCACGTGGCAGTCATGAGACTTCAGGTTTTGGAATTTTTTCTCTGCCATATTTATTATTCCCTTTATATTCGAAGAGAAGCCAGACGGGACCTTGATACTGCTCAGACATTCAAAAGAGATTTCCTTCTCTGCTTTGGTAAGAGCGTAGCTGGCAGGAGTTAAGTGGAATCGTTTACCCTTCTCGTTCTCAGGATGCATAGGCTCTTCAGGGGCCTTCAGACGTTGTTGGTCCTGCTGTGCTTCCGGTGTATCTTTTGTCTTCCCATACACTCCTAGAAAGCCTAGCAGGTTCACGCAAACATTCTTCGTCACGTGCATCATGTCGATTGAAGAGCGGACCTCTAAGACTTTCCAATAGGGTAGGTCCCAAAATATAGATTGCTTCTTCCACATGGGCGCGTGTCCAGCATCGTCATTCGGAATAGATAGAATGCCAGGACCTTTTCCAAAGATTACTTCTAGGTCCTTGACCATACCAAATACCTCCTCACCGGTACGAAGGACAGGCTTCCTCCGGGGTTCTACCAGACGTTTGAAATGCTTGCCTTTCTTTCTTACTGGATGCAGGTTCGGAAGAAATCAGCGATACCCTAGGTACACAACCTTCTTACATTTATCCAAATATACACTTTCAGTATCATCTAAACAGTGTGTGCATGCATTGTATCCCTTGTTTGTCTGCCCTGAAATGTTACTAAGAGCAGGCCAATCATTGATGGTTACGAAAAGCAATGCTCGTAGGTCAAATGGCTCCCCTTTGTGCTCATCCCACATACGTACACCTGGTTTGGCCCACAGCTATAAAAGTTCTTCAACTAATGGCCTTAGGTACACATCAATGTCGTTGCTGGGTTGCCTCGGGCCTTGGATGAGCACTGGCATCATAATGAACTTCCTCTTCATACACAACCAAGGAGGAAGGTTATAGATACATAGGGTCACAGGCCAGGTGCTGTGACTGCAGCTCTGCTCACCAAAAGGATTCATGCCGTCTGTACTTAGACCAAACCTTAAGTTCCTTGCGTAACGTGCGAAGTCCGGGTACTCTCGCTCGACTTTTCTCCACTGTGACCCATCAGCGGGGTGTCTCAACGTCGCGTGTTTCTTACGGTCTTCCATGTGCCATCGCAACAACTTGGCATGCTCTTTATTTCTGAAGAGACGTTTTAACCGTGGTATTATAGGAGCATACCACATAACCTTGGCGGGAACCTACTTCCTAGGGGCCTCGCCCTCAACATCGCCAGGATCGTCTCGTTTGATCTCATACCGCAGTGCAGTGCATACCGGGCATGCATCCAAATTATCGTACTTCTCACCGCGGTAGAGGATGCAGTCATTAATGCAGGCATGTATCTTCTGCACGTCTAATCCTAGAGGGAAGACAACCTTCTTTGCTTGGTATGTACTGTCGGGCAACTCATTATTTCTTGGAAGAAGATTCTTCATTTTTACCAACAACTTTGAAAATGCGCTGTCAGTCACACCATTCTCTGCCTTCCATTGCAGCAAATCCATTGTGGCACCTAGCTTTTTGTGGCCATCTTCGCAAGTTGGATACAACAATGTTTTGTGATCCTTTAACATCTGCTCCAGCTTCTCCTTCTCCTTTTCAGTTTCACATTCTTCCTTTGCATCAGTAATGGCCCGACCAAGATCGTCATCAGCGGGCCCATCTGCTCCCTCTTGATCTTCATTATCTACCCCTGTTGCATTATCATCATATTCAGGATACATATTATGATAGTTGTCATCATCCTCTTCTTCTTTGTTGTCTTCCATCACAACCCTTTTTTCTCCGTGCTTGGTCCAACAATTATAGCTGGGCATGAAACCGGATCGAAGCAGGTGGGCGTGAATGGTTCTGGTATTTGAGTAGTCTTTCATGTTCTGACAGTGAACACACGGACAACACATAAAACCGTTGTGACCACGGTTTGCATTAGCCACAACGATGAAATTTTGGAGGCCCGTAATGTACTCGGAAGTGCGGCGCTCACCGTACATCCATTGCCGGTTCATCTGCATTAATATGTAGTATATATCAAAAAATAATAGGGAGATGACCATTTATATATATAGTACATCAATGACACATGAAACTATAGTTTCCGACCCCGACCGAGACGGAAAGAGCAACAAGAAAACTTATTTTGAGCTCTCGGGCATTTCACCGAACACCTCTTGTGCATATGAAAAAACACAAACTAGCACTCTTCACACCCTCTTGCTAGGCTCCAAAATGTGAAAGAATGGAAGAGTGGGGTGTGTGTGGGCTGGGGTGGTGTCTTATATAGCCCCCCCCTTTAACACCGGTTCATGCCACGAACCGGTGTTAAAGGGGGGGGGGGTGCGCGGGCCACTGCTGCAGGGACCTTTAACACCGGTTCGTGGCATGAACCGGTGTTAAAGGGGGGATCCTTTTTTGCCGCAGGGGCCACGCTGGTACGGCCCCCCCTTTAACACCGGTTCGTAGAAGAACCGGTGTTAAAGCCCTTTTTCGGGATCAACAAAAGACCTCGTTTCCACTAGTGAGTATATATATATGTACTACTCGTATGTAGGGTGTACTAATCGTAGGATACTAATGCCTCCAGTTTCTCCAGACGATTAATTACTTTTTGATGTATGGAAAACTAACCATTGATGTCAATGAATAGGTGAACTATACTCTCTATCTCCCAACAGCTACTTAAGTTTTCTCCGCATCTGATTTCTCGTCTCTTATAGTTACAGATTATAGCACCATGTTTCTCCTGCGGTTTTCTCTGCGAGTACATCGACGGGATTTGGGGCGGCAATATGACATGCTGCTTGTTCACCATTTTGCAAAAGGAGCAGCCTGGGCCACACACACCGATGAAAACATTTCCGAAGGTTTAATAAAACAAGACGTTATATACTTATATATGCGTGTTGAATGGATATGAAGATAGAGAACAAGTACTTTGTTTGTGCTTTGTTTTATATGGAATCTACGGCTCAATAAATCTTCCGCCTTTGATCTGTACCAAGGAACAAACTACTGTCAAGAAGTTAATTTCAGGTATGTAGGTGTAGTAAATTGATGAACATCATAGGTGTGTCTCCTCCTGATTACCTGCAAATTCCATGCAGCTGGCAGATGCCAATATAAAGGTACCATCAACCGAGATTTACACGCCTTTTGGTTTAATTTTCAATTATACATTACTCTGTATTTACATGCAACATGAAATGCCTATACCGTACAATTTTTAAAGTTGTGGTCTCTATTCAGTTTATCTAGGAAAGAAATAATTTGACCGGTCTTTTGCATGCCCTGTTTCATATTTATGTCTTTCGAAATTTCCATATGATGAGTAGTAGAACAACAAAGTATAGTGGAAATCATATATCCCTTGAATTGTTGTTTGCCACATTGATTCTGAAATTGCAACTTTGTTTTTGCAGGCTTCAAAGATCAACACGAACTCCTATATTTGGATATCAGGTCTATCAATTAGAAGGCAGAAGATTAGAAGGAATAGATATAGGATTAGTTAGAAAATGAAGCAAGGCTGTAAGAGGTGTACCCTTAATTTAATGTCCATGTATCTGATGGTGAATCTAATAATGGAAATAAATATTTGTCTTCATGCAATGTGTTCAGATTTTTCTATTTGTGTTTGTTGTCATATATTTGATGCATATATTTCAAACTATATTCTATTCTTGAGACAAAAAATAAATACTACCACCTCTGAAGCAATGCAGTCAGAAATTCAGAAAAATAGTTGTCTTTAATAAAGTTATTGAATCTATATCTGTTATGTACCAACGGATATAGCCGTTGCTTAACCTCTGTTGCAACTTTGCAACGCTTGACCCATTGGTTACCAACTCGTATATATGCGTTGCATTATGTCTTAGCAACGCCCAAAAACGCAATGCATACTAAGTCGTTGGTAAATGTGCTAGCAACGGCTATTTGAGCGTTTAGATACAGATCCATGCGTTGCTGTAGGGGGGGTGTTGTTGTAGTGGAGCATCAAAAATTATAGATACGTTTCCGACGTATCAACATGTCGTGGGAATGGTCACGGAAGATGCTGCAATCGGCAGCGAGTAGTAGAACGAGGGGCAAGGGCGGCCAGCCATCTGCGGTGCGAGATGAGGGCAAAGACACAGGGTTTTACCCAGGTTCGGCCCCCCGGAGGGTAAAGACCTACTCCTGCTAGATTGTATTATGGAGGTGTTACAATGGGCGAGCTCGGCGGCTAGGCAGCGAGTCGCTTGGGTGTATGAGGGAACGTACGTCTACTCGCCCTATAGGGAGGTTTATATAGGCTCACCTCCCCTAGGGTTTACATATCTCAACCGATTCAGTTAAAGCTTCGGTAATCGTTTAACCTAATCCGACTAGGCCTATCTACTCGCCTGGGCCTTCAGCTTCCAGTCGCTCGGTGCCTTGCTGGGCTTCAATCCACTCGCCGTTCTGCAGGCCCACTCGCCAGCTCACGGGCCAGTCGAAAACGTCCTGCTGGGTATACCCCAGTAGGCATATCCCCATCAGTAGTCCCCGAGGCCGTCGTCGATTAGGCGTAGGTGGCTGCTGGCAGTCGGAGTATACGGCTTCAGAGTAGGCATCCAGTCGAATCGTCGCCGGGCTCCTGTATAAAGGAAGAAATCTAGTGATCCAAGTCGCGGCTTTGGCGAGTCGAGTCGGCGAAACACTGTCATAGTGATTGAGTCGGCGAGCTGAGTGGCCGGAGTTGGACCATCAGGCGTGGTCAAACTAGCCGTTGGGGTAATCCAACGGTAACTTTTGGCGTAATCATTGCGCGGTAACAGCCTCCTGATTTGGCGGGTAACATCCATTATATAAGGAGAATGGCAGGCGATCAGAAAGCCAACTTCTCATAACTTCTTCTGACTGCGCGCATTTTCCTTCCCTCGCATCGCGATCCAGCCGACCCCAAATCCTCCGACCCCCAATCAACCCTTAGGCCATGGCCCTTTCCACCGAGCCGTGGGGTAGATCAAAATGCACGAGGGCGCAGCTGGCCTCTTTCGAGGAGGCCGGGATCCTGCGAGCCGGCTGTTGGCGTATCCCCGCAGCCGGAGAAACGACCCTAAACCCGCGAGAGAGGGAATTCATCTGTTTCACCAGTCATCTCGAGCGGGGGCTACGGTTTCCTACATCCTTGTTCTTCCGGCGCTTCTGCGCCTACTACGGGATCCAGCCTTCAGATCTGGGTCCCCATAGCATCGAGCAGCTCGCCATCTTCGTGGCGTTCTGCGAATGCTACTTGGGTTGCCGGACCTACTTCCCCTTGTGGCAAGATCTGTTCCACGAACGGATCAGCCGCGAGGAAGAAGGCGGCCCAATGCTAGCCGCGAGCGGCCTGACATTCCAACTCAAGTCCAAAGCCTCATTCTTTGATATGATGCTGCCCGCCAAGGCAGCGAGCGACTGGAAGAAGTCGTGGTTCTACGTGGCCGAGGCGACCCCGGAGGACGAGGCGGCGATCCCGCGGTACTCCGCCAATCGGTCCGAGCCGCGCCATCTCCAAGTCGGCAAGCTTCCCAACGACCAGTGGATGGTCGTTGACGAGATGCTCCAGACCATCCGCGGTCTAAAAAAGAAGGGCCTCCAGACGATAAATCTGTACAACTGCTGGCTCGGGCGGTGGCTCGTCCCGCTCGCCCAGCGTGACCACTACATGTACCAGTACACGGGCCGGGGAGACTCGACGAAGGCCTGCCTCAACGAGTGGAAACTGGAGGACTACCTCCCAGCGCTGAAGAAGATTACCCAGGCGGTGTACCTGGATGCGCAGGCTGGGGTCGCCCCCTATACCGCGAAGCGTCTAGCTCCAACGGTAATCACCTTACTCTGCTCGCAGTCGCAGTCTATGCAGTCGCGGTAATTCTGATTCATAATGTATCCGTTGCAGCTATTCCAAGTGGTGGAAGGGTGGCTCCCTCCTTCGGACGACGAGATCTCGGGCTCATCCGCCCAGGACGTGGGCGAGTCGCCGCCTGCCAAGGGCGAGGATGATGAGTCCGAGAAGGAGGTCGCCCCGCTGGTCCGAAAGACCTGCGGACAACGACAACACGAGATCTAGGCAAGCAGAAGCCTCGAGCGTCATGATGACGACGACGAGCTCCCAGAGACCACCTCGCGCCGTCAAGCCACTCCGTCGAAGAAGAAGAAGGAAAAGGAGGCAAGGCCCCCCGAAGAAGAAGACGAAGCCATCAAAGCTGGCCTCGCCGCCGCACTCGGCGAGCAGCTCTGATGCTCCCAGCCCAGCCGGTGACGACGCGCCACCAGTGACAGCCGCGCTGGACGCGGCGACCGTGGAAGTACCGCTGGCTTCCATGCCTCCGCCACTCGCCCCAGTCTCTGGGCTGGGGGAGGCTCCAGCTGCAGCGGCTTCGCCTCGCAAGGAGGCTCCGGCTACAGCGACTTTGCCTCGCAAGGAGGCTCTTGCCGAGGACGTCCCAGAGGCTCCAGCTGCGGCCTCAACGACGAAGAAGCCGTCCGTGTCTTGGGAACGCGACGTCCTGGAGATGGGACCCAGTCGCCGACTGGGCCCTGAACTGGAAAAACCGGCCGGCCTCCGTACGGGGCTACGTTTCATCCCAGTCGCCAAGTGAGTGCACTCACCCTTCCTTGCTTTTCATAACTATTTCGCTTGTTTTTGCTTATTCGATTGATGCACAGGACTGGAGTGAAGAGGATGGGCCATCCGACCGTGGCTAAGGTGCCACCAGCGTTAGCGAGGAGGACCCTTCCCGCAAGTGGAAGGCGGACGAGGTCGTCGACTCGGCGGATGGCAGCAAGAAGGCCAAGGGTGGCGACACCGTCACTATCTCTGACGACACGGCGGCTGCACCAGCCGGGCCCGTGATGGAGGAAGCCGCGTCTATGAAGGAGGGCGCTTCCTTGCCTAGAACGGCGGAGGCGACCTCCCTTGGAGCGGGTGCCTCTATTGCTACCTTCCCACGCTTCGTGACCAAGGCGGCCACGGCGAGTGGAGCTGTGCCCTCGAGCCATGCTCCTAGGACCGCCGATGCTGAAGTCGACCAACGTTGTGGGCACACGCCGGCGTTACTCGCGTCCGTGGACGCGATACAGCTCCATGGCATGCTTGGCGCAGCCATCCAGGTACATCCAGTCCCCGAGGATCAGGTCGGTGCTTTGCAGCGGCCTGATTCTTATAATTTCTCATCTTTTTATTTTCGCATCCAGTCCCCGAGCGCGCACGCGCTAAATTTTAGCGGGTGGGCACTTAGGAATTTCGTGATCGCCAGTCCCCGAGTGCACACTCGCTAAATTTTAGCGGGTGGGCACTTAGGAATTTTGCTTTGACTAACTTTTTCGGTGATGTGCAGGGTCTGCAGCTTGAGTCGGCGGACCGATTGGCCGCAAAGCAGCGCGCGGAGAAGGAGCTGGCCATCATCCAGGAAGCGAACAAAGGGCTTCAGGCTTTTGATGCGAAGGCAGAGGAAGCTCACCAGGGTCTTGTCCCTGCTGGTGAATTGGCGGCGGCGCAATCGGCCTTGAGTGCCGCTGAACAGCGGATCGCCAACCTCGAGCGCGAGCCGCGGGAGGCGAAGGAAGAAGCGAGCTCGGCTGACGAGCGGGCTAAGGCCGCCATTGCAGCCGCTGAGGAGGATCGTAAGGTGTCGGAAGTCCTTATTGCTGGACTTCAGGACGACCATACATCGCTTAAATGCTTCATCACGGAACTCGCCCGCCCGCTGCTTGGTGAGTACATCTTCCTTTTCCAGTGGTTGTGTCTTTTGAGGTGTCCGTCGTACTCATTATTGTCTTCTACTCGCAGGTCGCATCATCGATAGCGAAGGAGAGGCGAGCTCGCTCGACGCGAGGCAGTGCGTAGGTATGCTCGTCGATTCGGCGAGATTGTCGGCAACGTGCATCCATGCCTATCTCCAAGAGATATCGCCCACGGAGGTGATTCCCAGCGACCTCGTTGAGGTGTGGAAATATTTGGAGAAGGCGCCCGCGGTCGTTGAGTACATGACGCGGTCGGCGTTTCGGCGCGGAGCGTCGACGGCCCTGAGCCTTGGACTCGCCCACTTCCCCGAAGATTTCGACATCGACGATGTGACGAGTGGATATCCATCGTCGACTGGCGCGGTGGAGCTATCCGAGGTCCTCAAGTTGCAGGACCGTGCCGCCACGTACTCAGAACGTGTCTGGGCGATGGGCGACCTCCTTCCGTACTAGGAGACGGTCGTCGCGCCGAACGACCCCGAGCCGCCGCATCGTGACTTCAAGGTCGAGCAACCTTTTCGCGCGGCGATGGCGGGTGAACTGACGACGTATCCGTCAAACCCGTACACGGCGTTCATCCGCAATCGCCGGGATGTTGGCGAGTCGTCATCGAAGCCTGCAGAGTAGGATGGTTTGCCTTGTGGCGTTAGGAGCAGGTCGGCCACGCGGGCATATTTTGTAACATGAAACAATGCAATACCCAATTGAATGAGACGTTGTGTCTGTTTTGGTATTTGTTGTGTGTTTGTGATTGATTTTTGAGCGAGTCCCCGAGCGCGTCCGCCCTTTTTGTGGGGTTTACCTCATATATGATGTATGTGTTGTTGTCATGTGTTTTGATGTTTTGGTCGACTCGCCCGAGCTCGAAGAGCCAGTCGCTAGGCGACTCCCTTGAGTGCTCTGTACTTTACCGTTTTCCCGTGTGCGAACGAGGTCGGGTGGCCGAGTCCCCGAGCGTGGTACTTGGTAGTTCTAGGCGCGACTCGAGGGTGGTTGAGGACTTAGCGCGTTGGTGTGAGCGCGTCACTCCTGCCTGGCCCGTGGGGTCAGTCGCGTGGCGAGTCCTGGGTATGCTCTCTTACTTGGCGTTTTCCCTGACCGCTCGCGACGAACTGGTCTTCAGTCCCCGAGCGTGGTACTTAGCTGTTCGAGTCGCAATGCCGAGGATGCGGAGGACCAAGGTCGCTGTGAGAAGCGAGGGCAGTTGTCTTGGCTCGTAGAACCAGTCGAGCTAGGCGACTCCAATGGGGCTCCGGGTGGGCGTTTTTCGTGGACGATGCAAGACCTGAGGTGATTCAGTGCTCTTACACCGCACTACTTAGCCATGCCGATCGCTATACCAAAGGTTGACTTCTGCATTTAGCGTAATGCTGTTATTACAAGTGCGAGTGGCACAAGTCATGGAGAGTAGGCGCAATTTGCGGTAACCGTTTCTTTTTATTTCATAGCGACTGGAGAGTACATGTGTGGGGTTCTAGGAGTAGAACTTCCGGAGGAGGTTTACATTCCATGGTCGCTTGACATCGAGTTCGCCGTCCCCGCGGACGTCGATGAGGTAGTAGGCGTCGTTGCCGAGTACGCGCCCGATAGCGAATGGGCCTTCCCACGGAGGGGAGAGCTTGTGCATGCCCTTCTTGTCCTGGATGAGGCGTAACACCAGGTCGCCTTCCTGGAAGGTGCGAGCCTTCACCCGCCGGCTGTGGTAGCGGCGGAGTCCTTGCTGGTAGATGGCAGTGCGTGATCGAGCGAGGTCGCGTGCTTCGTCGAGTTGGTCGATCCCATCTTGGCGGGCAAGCTCGTTTGCAACCTCCGTATAGTGGACGACCCGCGGCGAGTCGTGTTCGAGGTCGGTGGGCATGACTGCTTCGGCATCGTAGACCATGAAGAAGGGAGTGAATCCCGTCGATCTGTTGACTGAGGTGCGGATCCCCTAGATGATAGAGGGCAACTCCTCGACCCAGCACCCGGCGGTGCGCTCGAGTGGTACTTGGAGTCGCGGCTTCAGGCCGTGGAGGATGCTTTGGTTGGCCCGTTCCGCCTGGCCGTTGATTCCGGGTGGGCGACTGACGCGAGGTCGAGCCGGATGTGGTGCTCTTCGCAGAATTCGGCCATGGCTCCCTTGGCAAAGTTGGTGCCGTTGTCCGTGATGATGCTGTTTGGGAACCCGTAGCGATATATGAGCTCGCGTAGGAATTTAGTGGCGGTCTTCCCATCGCATTTCCGGACTGTCTTGGCCTCCACGCACTTCGTGAATTTGTCGACGATGACTAGCAGGTGGGTGTAGCCGGAGGGGGCTTTCTTGAAGGGTCCTACCATGTCCATGCCCCACACGGCGAATGGCCAGGTGATGGGGATTGTTTTGAGCGCTGAGCTCGGTACGTGCGTCTGATTGGCGTACTTCTGGCACCCGGCGCACCGCTAGACGATATCGACAGCATCGGCGTGTGCAGTGGGCCAGTAGAAGCCATGTCGCATAGCCTTGGCGACCAGGGAGCGAGCAGCGGCGTGGTGGCCGCAGTCACCGGAGTGGATGTCGTGGAGGATCTTACGTCCTTTAGCTGGTTGGATGCAGCGTTGGAACATCCCGGTGACGCTGCGCTTGTGGAGTTTGTCGTCGATGATGGTGTAGGACTTGCATCGACGAGCGATCATTCGAGCGTCTGTCTCGTCTGCCGGCAGGGTGCCGGCTTCCAGGTAGGCGATGTAGGGCTTGGTCCAATCGTCTGGCTTGTTGACGAGTGCGACCAAGGCTGCCTCTGGTTGGAGTGGGACTTCGATGTCGATCTCCCTTGGGGGAGAGACTGATGGCTTGGTGATCGTGTCGAGGAAAACGCCGGCTGGAGGTGCGAGTCGGGCCGACCCGATGCGAGAGAGTGCGTCGGCCTCCTCGTTTTTCCGTCTGTCGATCCACTCGACGGAGTAGCCAGTGAAATGTCCGCCCAGCTTGTCCACTGCTTGGCGGTATGCCGCCATGGTAAGGGAGACGGCGTCGCAGGTGCCAGCGACTTGCCCCGCGACAAGGTCAGAGTCTCCGTAGCAGCGGATGCGATTGACGTTCATCTCCTTAGCGGCTCGCATGCCGTGGAGTAGGGCCTCGTACTCAGCCATGTTGTTGGTACAGGGCGTGAAGTCGAGGCAGAGGATGTACCGGAGCTTGTCGCCCTTTGGTGAAGTCAGCACTATCCCTGCGCCTGCACCGTCCGTGTTCTTGGAGCCGTCGAAGTGCAGGCTCCAGTAATGGAGGTACGGCAGTTTCTCTGGTTGCTGGGCCTCTTCCCAGTCGGCGATGAAGTCTGCCAGTGCCTGCGAC
The DNA here is from genome assembly GCA_910589765.1 of Avena atlantica. NCBI lineage: Eukaryota > Viridiplantae > Streptophyta > Magnoliopsida > Poales > Poaceae > Avena > Avena atlantica. The sequence goes on from OU342738.1 coordinate 382,740,892, forward strand.
TTGATCGCCTTTCGTGGCTCGTATTTGATGTTGTGGACACCGATCTCGACGGCCCACTTGGCGACCCGCCCGGTCGCCTCGCGATTGCGGATGATGTCTTGCAGTGGTGCTGAGGAGACGACCGTGATCGGGTGCTCCTGGAAGTAGTGCGGCAGGCGCCGCTGAGCTCTGAAGACCGCGTATACTAGCTTTTGGTACTATGGGTACCGCTGGCGCGACTCGGTGAGGACCTCGCTGATGTAGTACACCGGCCGCTGGACTGGGCGCTCCTTTCCTTCTTCTGGCCGTTCGACGACCATCACGGCGCTGACGACGCGCTCGGACGGCGCGACGTAAACCAGCATGGGTTCTTTGTCGGCGGGGGCGGCGAGCAGTGGTGCGGCGAGTAGCACCTTTTTGAGGTCGCGGAGCGCGTCGTCCGCCTCCTTGTCCCACTGGAAGGTGGGGTTCTTGCGCATCAGGCGGTATAGGGGCATCGCCTTTTCGCCCAGGCAGGGAATGAAGCGACTGAGAGCCGCTACTCGCCCGGCCAATTTCTGGACGTCGCGCAGGCACTCGGGTTTGCCGAGCCAGGCAATCGTATCGATCTTTGTGGGGTTCGCCTCGATCCCTCGTTTGGAGACGACGTACCCTAGTAGTTGTCCGGCGGGTACATCGAAGGTGCATTTGCCTGGGTTGAGCTTTATCTTATACCGTCGCAAGTTGGCGAATGTTTCCGCCAGGTCGGCGAGTAGGTCGCCTTGGCGAGCGGATTTCACGACCACGTCGTCGATGTAAATGTGGATGTTGCGGCCAATTTGGCTCGCGAGGCATTCTTGCATGCACCGCTGGTAGGTCGCTCCGGTGTTCTTGAGGCCGAAGGTCATGGCGGTGTAGCAGAAAGCTCCGAATGGCGTGATGAACGCCGTCTTCTCCTCGTCTTCGACAGCCATTTTGATCTGGTTGTACCCAGAGTAGGCGTCGAGGAAACATAGCGACTCTGAGCCCGCGGTTGAATCGATTATCTGGTCGATCCGCGGGAGGACGAACTGCTCCTTTGGGCAGGCGCTGTTCAGGTTTGTGTAGTCGATACACATTCTCCAGGTCCCGTTTTTCTTCTCGACCAGGACTGGGTTTGCCAGCCACTTGGAGTACTTGATTGGCCGGATGAAGCCGGCAGCGAGTAGACGCTGCACTTCTTTGGCGATTGCTCGACGGCGCTCTTCATTGAAGGGCCGCAGCGACTGCTTGACAGGTCGCACTTTGGGGTCGGCGTTTAGCTTGTCCTCAGCGAGCTCCCTAGGGACACCGGGCATGTCAGAGGGTTTCCATGCGAAGATGTCCCTGTTCTCACGGAGGAACTCGATGAGCGCGCCTTCCTATGCTGGGCTCATGCCCGTCCCGATCGTCAACGTCTGGCTGGAGTCGCCTGGGACCAGCTCGACGGTACGGGTGTGCGTCGTGGCCTCAAAGGTTGAGGTGTTTGCGCCCTCTGAGTTGGGCTTCTTGAGTATGGTAGGGTCATCGTTGTTGACCCCGCTCGCGTACTTGGCGAGCTCGTCGGCGTGGTTGGTCTCCGCTGCGATGATGGCGTCAGCGAGCTCGGCTCCTTTGGCCTCGCACTTGGCGGCCATGTCGGGGTCGCCGTTGATGGTGATGACACTGCACGGCCCGGGGAGCTTCATCGCGTTGTACGCGTAGTGGGGTGCTGCCATGAATTTAGCGAACGCCTGGCGCCCCAGGACGCAGTGGTAGGGGCTGTCAAAGGGCACCATCTCGAAGACGATCCGCTCGGTGCGGAAGTTTGCCGGTGTGCCGAAGGTGACTGGCAGCGTGACCTTGCCGATCGGGTACGCCTTCCGACCGGGAACGATGCCATGGAATGTGGTGTGGGTCGTCTCGATCATCGACTGCGGGAGCCGCAGCCGCCTGAAGGTGTCAAGGTACAGGATGTTAATGGAGCTGCCGCCGTCCATCAACGTCTTGGGGAGCCAGTAGTCGCCGACCTTGGGCTTGACCACCAGGGCGACTCGACCTAGGTACTCGATGCGTGGCGAGTGGTCTTGACGACTCCAGGTGATGGGCTGCTCCGACCAGTTGAGGAACTGGGGAACGTCCACCTGGTCCACCGCGTTGACCGCGACAGCGCGGGCGATGACCTTCTTCTCGCGCTTCGTGTTGAAGCCTGTGAAGGTATGGAGCGAGCCGGCTACTTTGCTGAATTTTCCGCCGTTTGGCGGGTCGTTATCGGGGTCCTCCCGCGCTCGCCGTGCCTTCTCGATTTCCCAGAGGGTGTGGCAGTCGGCGGTGGTGTGCGTTGCGGGCTTCCCTTCCCTGCTATGAAACGCACATGGTTGGTTAAGGATGGCCGCGAGGTCGAACCTTGGATTGTTCTTGTAGTTGCCGCCGTCGCGGCGTTGTCCTCCGTCGCGGCGGAAGCTCTTGGGCTCGCGCTGCGCGTGCCCGGCGTTGGCGACGAAGTCGACTCGCCCGTCACTGCGGCGCTTGCCGGTGAGGCGAGTGCCGCTGTAGCGTAGGTCGGATCGGCGTCCGCCGTCGTTTCCGCTCGTGCGGCGTTGACCTCCTGACTCGTCGTCAGTTTTCTGGTTTGGATCTTCCTCGGCGTACCGTTTGGCGATCTCGAGGAGGTCGGGGATGTTGTCGAGTGTGCGGGAGTGTCGCTTGAGCTTGGCGACCAGGGGCTCGTAACGGCACGAGGTCTTGAAGCAATGGATCGCGGTGTCCGGGTGGATGCCGGCCGCGTTTTACCAAAGTTCTTGCCACCGTTGGACCCAATTGCGGGTCGACTCGCGGGGTCCCTGGACGCATCGCTCCAGGTCCTCGATGGTGGTGGCGCGGGTGTAGGAGCACTCGAAGTGCCTGACGAAGGCATCGCGCATCTCCTCCCAGGAGTCGATACTGTCCTGGGGGAGGGTGTTGATCCACTGCCTGCACGTCCCCTCCATCATCAGGGGGAGGTAACGAGCGGCTAGCAGGTCAGTGTGGCCTGCGATCCCCATCGCCATGAGGTATGTGTCGAGCCAGACGACGGGGTCGTACGAGGAGTCGTACTTTTCTATCTCTTTCGGCGCCTTGAAGTTTGGCGGGTACTTCTCGCCTCGGATCATTGGTCCGAAGCACTTGGGTCCGAGTCGACTGAGCGACCCCATGGGCTCGCCGTCGCGGCGATTAGTTAGGGTATGTCGCAAGTCATCGGGCTGGCATGCGCGCCAACTTTGGTTGTTGATGATGTGGGTGCGGGCGTCGATGGGTTGCCCGTTGGCAGCGACGAGGTTAGTTGCCGGCCTGGGGTCGTTGGTGGAGAGTGCCGCGTTCGCGGGTCGGTGTTGGAGCTGCAGTAGCTCTGGTGGCGGGTAGTTGAGGGTGTTTGCCGCCGCTGGGCGGCCACTGGAGGCCGCTCTGCTTCCCGAGGAATGCGAGTATACTCGACCTGCCGAGTCGGCGCCCGCTCTTTGCTGCTCGACGGCCTTCGCGAGCAGGGCCCTGACGTATTGGATCTGTAGGGCGCCGTCGCCGGTGGCTGTGATGCTATCGGCTGCTGCTCGGCCTGCCACGAGGTTGTCCATTGGGGTGGAGAACAGTGGGAGGCCGTTTGCGTCTCGCTCCCGTGAGGAGACTACTATCCGCGGCTGGTCCCTGGGAGGGGTGCGGTTGGGTGGAGGTGGGGCGCCCCTCGCCGTTGATCCTGGCAGAGGCCGGGCGCTTCCTCCTGGTAGCGCGTTCTCGCAGATTGCGCGCTCGGCCACGCGGGCCGGGTCGTTTTCGTCGTCGAAGTTCAGGGCACGCCCTTGAACGGTGGGGTTTAGGCGTGACCTGATCCGCTGGTGGTGGTAGCGTGATAGCTCCTGCGTCGTCACCTGCTCGAGGCGAAATTTTTCGCGCTCGGCTTGCTCCTTGCGCACCGCCTCCGCCAGTTTCAGGCGGAGTTCCTCGACCTCCATTGCCGTGGCGTTAGGAGGGATTGGGGTGGAGAATGGATCCTCCGGCGGATCGGTGCCGGTTGCCATGTAGGTCGCGGCGTGGCGACCGGTTCCATCGGGGAGGTCGCCGGAGTTCTCCGATCCGGAGTCGAACTCGAAGATCCCGAGGATGGAGGCATCCTCGACGTCTCCCGCGTTGGAGACCTGGGCGATGGAGCCTGTAACTACCTCGGTGAATTACGCTCCTAGTTACCAGCCTGGATGAGCGGAAATGGTTGAAATAGTACGGTGGGGCCCAAATGCCACTCACAGGTAGACCTTTTGGCCGTCCCAACCACTTCCAAACATCGGGACAAGAACGGGCGGCATAATCGGCAGGAGAAGGGATCAACTACATACACAAATGAGTATGTATGCAAGCCACCATACAATAGTACATCAGAGCCATTCCATATAAAAGAAATAGAAATATTGCAACGCCATACGGCAAGATTCAAGTGTCCTAGATAGATATAATAGTTTAGGATATCTCCTCATACATCAAACATCAGAGTATCAGGCGGAAGCGGCAAACAAGATCCGAGTACGGATAAGAAGCAAATCGGCATAAGATGCCCCATAAATAAACACACCCCACCCACAGATCTCACGGATCCCCATTCCCGGAATCTCTACACCGAATGATCGTTGCCCACATCGTCCGTCTCCTCCACCCAGTATCCATCTCGTGAGTGTACCTGTTCATCTGAATCAAATAATTTATCGTGTGAGACCCTAGGGGTACTCAGCAAGTCTTCATGCCTCTAAAGGGGACACAACCTGGGGTGACGCAATTGCAGCAAAAGATAAACCCTAACAGTTCTATAGATACGCGCTAACCATCCGCTTAACCAAAGATAGACGGATGTCCGTGAATTAATGACAACAGTTATAACAGTAATATCAACAGATCCATCCTCCTCCTCGCTTACCGACGAGGAAGCGGACGAACAACCCCCATCCGTTGGCAGTTTTATTATCCATTCCATGAGTGTTGCACTATTTACTAGTCAGTTACTTAGTCAAATTAAAAGCAGTACTTTAGTTATGCTTGTCTATGATCGAGAAACTGTGCTCCAAGTCGTCCATAACCGCGGACACGGCTTTCAGAAAGTTTTACCCTGCAGGGGTGCACAAATAGCAACACACACTCGATCAACCTCGGAAAAACCAAATCAAAACCCAACGAGGCCTTCACGACAAAGCAATCACAGGATTTAGAAATATTTCAGGGGGCCACCCCATTAAGCTACCCGCAACGAAGTTAGCTGACTTCGAGACGGACTCAAGGTTTGCGTCAGTGTATGTAAACGACTGGGAACCCGAAAATGTGACTAGGCTTGTCGATATCGCGAAAACACTCCGCTTACCTGAACAGTACAGGTGCTCCTCGCACAATCGTAAATTAAGCAGTAAAGCATGGCATAAGTACAGGATAGTAAATAAAACCTCAAACTAGTTTGTGGTCCCAAGAAATAAGAATGAATCAGGCTCTGGCTCAGGGGGGTCCCATAAGCCTCCCGGATGTGGATAGCGCGAATAATCAAGGAACAGGAATCAAGTACTTCGGGTCCTACGGGACACAAGTGAGCATGAAAAACCAAATAGCAGATATTGCTCACCGGTGCCACTTTCATTAGTTATCCCATTACTACTCAGGTTAAGTTGTTTAGGTACCTCGTTATCCATTAGACACTCACATACCCTACACATGATGTTCTACGACTCGCATGGCTCAAACAACTCCTGTAGTAATGGCTCATGGGATGGAGGAACAAGCTTCGGTGGGGTTTAAAAGTAAAGGCTATGCAATACTTGGGATTCAATTTTATGCAATCGCGACTCAATGATGCAAGAATAAGATAGAGGCAATAGGTACTGTATGTATGCAAACATGTGGTAGTGCTTGCCTGGCAGCTCAGTTGAAGCGAGAGAAGGATCTGGGTAGTGCTCCTGGGTTTTTTGATATATCCCCTGCTCAGTGTCTATTCGAAGAAGAACCAAACAAACAAGGGCCAACATAAATACAGTGCACAAGCATATGAATAAAATGCGACAATCAAACAATCATGCCATGATGAATGATGCACAAGTTGCATGGCAATAATGTAGCATGGCATGGGTGAGGTGTAGAATACAAGAAATAAACATTTTATTGAGTTTTGGCCACATTTTATCCTCATATTAGTTGCTGTTTACATTATATTTGTATGATGCATGCTGTAATTCAGAACAAGGAATGCATAAACAGAAAGGTCTCACCGAGCTAATCAATTTAGACATATCATTTGTTAAATTTGGAGTTATAAGTCAAAAGTTATTAATTAATTAAGAAAAGGGCATTTTATTGTAATTTAATTCAACTTGAAATTTTAAATGCCCAAAATATATTTTGGATGGAATATTTGAAATCCTCACATTTTTCTGATCTAAAAACATATATCATTTGCATTATTTGGATTTGTATTTTAAAAGTTATTATAAATCTGATTTGAATTTTGAATTGAATTAAATTTGAAAAGGTTTGAATTAAAACAGAAAACAGAAAAGCTTTTGTTACTCGACCCAGACTTAGCCACAGTCAGTGACAAGTGGGACCAAGCTGACTGGGCAACGCAGCGCTCAGAAAAGCTTCTGTACCACGGCCTTAGCTAGCTCAGGTCGCTGACCGGTAGGTCCGACGGTGGGGCCGGGCCCACATGACAGCGAGAGGGGAGGGTCAGCCACGTGTCACGGCGAAGGGAGCGCGGGTTGGGGCGGTGGAAACTGGGGTACCTTTTTGCAAAACGGCTAGGAGGCTGACAGGTGGGGATAGCTGGACCGCGGGTTGCGAGGCAAAAAGGTGGGGGGGGGGGTATCTGCAAGATGGCCATGCTACTGTTTTTCTTCCTGGTTGACTGACGAAACTGAAGACGCCGCGCATCAGAGGAAACAGGGGCGCGCAGGGCTCGATCCCGCGACCTCGCGTGCGCGCGCGGCGGCGGTTACCGCTGCGGTGGCTAGGAGGGTTGTGGCAGGGTTCGGCTACGCAGCGAGATGAGGTAACGCGACGCGCCGACAACCAGACGACGACGAACCGGATGTCAGGGAGGTGCAGTAGCTCACCGGGAGTGCGCCAGAGGTGGTGGATCGGGCCGGGATGCAGGGGATCGTTGACGGAGCTGGCGCCGAGCGGAGCTAGGGTTTTCGTCGGAGCGGCGTCGGCCCGGGGCTCCTGGTCCTCCTCCTCCTCGTCTGCGAGTACAGGGACGATGCAGAGGGCCTCCTCGACCTTGCTGACAAACTCCTGCCCGCCTACGCCTCCTGGATCGTCGGGGATGGTGGAGACCGATGGGTGAACGGCGGCGGTGTAGATGGTTGCGGTGGAGAAGAGGGGAGGAAGGGCAAGGCCCTGGGGCGGATCTGGGGGAGGCAGCGGCGAGGGAGAGGGAGTAGATAAGGACGGGAGGGAGAGGGGTGCCGTGGGGGAGGGGGCAGAGAAAGGTGGCTTCGGCCACCTTTCCTCCTCCTCTCACGTGATCGAGCTGGGGCAGGACAGGGGCAGGTAGGGGCTTCCAGGTGGGGTCAAGGGCAGGTAGGAGGGGGTGGTTCGGTGTGGGGCATGCAGGCAGGGAGAGAGGAGAAAGGAGGAGAGGGGAGGTAGGCTCGGGTGAGCTAGGGTTGGAGAAGAGGCTCGGGCTAGGGGGCCCTCATGGCAGGGAGAGAAGAACGGGAGAGAGAGAGAGGGAGGCACGGTTAGAGCTAGGGTTAGAGGGAGCCTCGGGTTAGGGTTTGTGAGAGAGGGGTGATGGCTTAGGGTTAGCGAGAGAGGGAGAGGGGTTAGGTTAGATGGTGCCCAAGTTAGTGGTAGGGTGTAACTAGGTAGATGAGGGGTTAGGGTTAGGTTTTAACTTAGGTGAGAGCATTTTGGAGAAAGAAATTAAGAGAGAGGGTGGTTTAAGGTTCTTGATAGGACCCACATGACCATGCATGGAGGGGAGGGGTGAAAAGAGATGAAGGTGATGAAAAGAGAGGGAGGTGTAGTGTGGTTGTTAACAAGACCAACTAGATCAAGCAAAAGAGGGGTAAAGGAAAAGGAAGATGATCCACTCAAAATTCAAATAAAATTCAAAGAGGACAAAGGATGGTTATGGTTGCATGGCCCATGCAAGGGTATTAAATGCCATGTCTTAATCTTGTGAAAACAAAATAATAAGCATGGCATAATTGCTATGCATCCCCAAATGTGGAGTAAAGGCCAAGCAAAAGAATTTGAATTAGATCCTTCCTATCTCCCATGAGCTAGGTTAAATACCAAGGAGAAATAAATACAAGCTCATGGATAATGGAATGGTGGAATTATGAAATGGTGAAAAGAAAAGGTGGTGGAGTCAATAAAAGATATGCCCCCAACTCAACTTGGGCATTTAAACAATATATCAAGAACCAAATACAATATCAAGAGGCAAATACAATTTACAATGCATATGAGAGAAGAACCAAATCAAAAAAGTTTTATATGATGCTCAAATGCAAGGTGGCATGATGACATGAGCATGATATAATGATGATGCAACAATTATGTCTAGGAAGTAGTCATTATATTACTAGACCAAGTAGCATTACAGTTGTTAGACAAATGGGATGCTACAGAGCCCGCGGACAAAGCCGCGGTGATGGATCCGGCGAGTGACGCCGGGGTCGCCGAGTCGGCGTCGTCGGTGAGGGCCGCATCCTCTGCGGCCGCTGAATTCCTGGCCACGTTGCTGTGGGCCGAGTTGTACTCGGAGGCGAGGCGATGGATCATGCGGATCTGACTCTCGGAGAGCCGATCGCGCGGCGGCGACTCGCGGATGCGAGCTGAATCCTCCGAGACGATGGCGTCGGTAAGACCGACGAAGAGGTTGATCGTGCCGATTGGCAGGATCACGCTGTGCGTGACGGGTCGCGCCGCCGGGACGTAGCTGCTCGGCAAGATTTGGAGCATCTCGCCGATCGCTATCATGCGGCCGGTGGCGACCGTCTCGTTGATGGGCAGATTACATCTCGCCGCAGGACACCGGCCGGACCGGCCAGGCCCCACGGTGGGCGCCACTGTCGTGGGAATGGTCACGGCAGATGCTGCAATCGGCAGCGAGTAGTAGAACGAGGGGCAAGGGCGGCCAGCCATCTGCGGTGCGAGATGAGGGCAAAGACACAGGGTTTTACCCAGGTTCGGCCCCTCGGAGGGTAAAGACCTACTCCTGCTAGATTGTATTATGGAGGTGTTACAATGGGCGAGCTCGGCGGCTAGGCAGCGAGTCGCTTGGGTGTATGAGGGAACGTACGTCTACTCGCCCTATATGGAGGTTTATATAGGCTCACCTGCCCTAGGGTTTACATATCTCAACCGATTCAGTTAAAGCTTCGGTAGTCGTTTAACCTAATCCGACTGGGCCTATCTACTCGCCTGGGCCTTCAGCTTCCATTCGCTCGGTGCCTTGCTGGGCTTCAATCCACTCGCCGTTCTGCAGGCCCACTCGCCAGCTCACGGGCCAGTCGAAAATGTCTTGCTGGGTATACCCCAGTAGGCATATCCCCATCACAACATCCCCAAGCTTAACTCCTGCTCGTCCTCGAGTAGGTAAGTGGTAAACAAAATGATTTTTGAGGTGGCATGCACCCTCACAATAAAGATCCAACCATTTGCAAGCATTGAAAGCTGGGATCAAATAACTCTAAGCATGTGCATGAAAGAATGGAGTTCTAACAATAGGACATAGTAACTATGCATGCAACATGAAAGGCTACAAACAAAGATCATGAATAACATGCATTGAAAATATTTGTTTGTTTCACATGCAAAAAACATAGCATAGTGGCAACCAGCTTGTTCCTCATAGAGTAGCAAATAGATGCATAGGACACCTTCAAAGTTCACAAGGGTGACTAGAAACATATAGCAAAAGAACAAGTAATATCACAATATGCATCAATTAATAAGCTTTGGAACACTACACACAGAATGACAACTATGCTCTCTTAATGGTCCCTAAAGGTAGAAGGTGGAGACTTAATAATGGTGGAAGAAAGGCCTTTTTTGTAAAGGAAGCAGGGATTATAAGTTTCAAAAAGAGCTTCCAAAAATTATGGTACTTGTTAGCTTTTAGCCCTCATTGCCCCTATCATAAGCATCGTGAAGTGGTTAAGGTAAAAGTGGCAAAGATGGAGTATATGCTTGACGAAGTATAAGTTGACAATCTCAAGTCCCTTGAATACGAGGGCCACACCTCATGCATACTCAACTTTGGGTCCAGGTAAGTTCTTGTCATTGTAAGTATTTGCATATCATTGAGAACCGCCAACGGGGTACCCCTTGCACATGGTACAAGAGCTTTTCCTTAACCAAAATGACAAGGCAAGCAGACAATGAGCATCTCAGCAATCTTTTGATGTACCATATGCATAGATTTTTATTGAGGATGCTTCATAGATAGCTCATTATGGTGATGTTGCAAGTTTCCACCATGATTAGGAATGGCTTAGGCTAGCGGCCCAGGCGTTTCTCTAACACAGAATACAAACTCCATGGACTTACAAGTTCCCTCTTTATTTCACACCGGTGACATCCATAGACAAAAGAACATGATATCAACTGAGTACAAAGTACAAGTGCAATGTTGAAAACATTCCCCGTGACAGCACGGTTCTGCTAATTCCAACTTATAAGTGCAAGCATATACAACAAAGTTGTCACAATGGTTCAAGTTTATTAGGGGCAAGGAATAAAGTGTGCCATCAAGTTTGTGAGGGCTTTAATCACTAAGTTTTCACATAACAAAATAGTTTTTAATTGGAAGATACATGAAAACAAGAATATACTTGGAATGGTGTAACACACCGTGCATAGGATTTTATAGTGGACACTTTAGAATAACTTGGTTTCTTGGGAGTTGGAAGCATGAGTAGAGTTTACTCATACAAGTGGAGGCTAGCAAAAGACCGGGAGCAACCAACTAAGAGTGCAATAATGGCCATAATCATACAGTGCAACAAAGCATACTAATTAAAGCAAAGAGTGGTACTACAACTCAAGGACTAAATGATCATAGAGGCTAATGGTGACTTGTGAGAGTCATAACATGGTGTAAGCTTGTGCCAAGTCAACCCAAGCAAAGCATCAAAGGATAATACCACAATACTATGCTTTTGCATGCTAAAACAACGCATAATTTCTTCAAGGCACACTAAGCAATCCCAATTGTTTGGAACAAGACATGCTACAGCAATAATCACTAAGCATAATGCTAAAACAACACCTAGCATGTTATGCTAAAGTCTAAGTCACAGTCAATGCAAGCTCCTCTTGCACTTCAAGCAATAACTTACTACTCCTTTCCAACACCAAGCAACTTATTTGCAAAACAACACAGCAAGAACTGGGGTCCAAAATACTTTATTCAAGCAAACTAAACAACTAAGAAAAATCAAACGAAAACTAAGACGCTCCAAAAACAACACAACTGTGCATGAAACAATAAAAATGAAGTGTCTAGACAGACCTGAGCTTTTTATTGATGAAGAAGGGGATGCCTTGGGCATCCCCAAGCTTTGATGCTTGTACCTCTTGGATATTTCTTGGGGTGACATCATGGTGGCATCCCAAAGCTTGGGATTTTGTCCATTCTTCATCTCATTGCATCATTCTCTCTCTACACCTGAAATTTTCCTTCATAACAAAACTTCACACAATCTTCATTAGCTTATTCAAAAGATATTAGACCTCTTGGCAAAGCTTTGGAACAGCAAGACTTTTCACTAAAAACACAAGCTACTGTAGTAACTCCTTCATAAATCTCAATTTCCCAAAAAGAACTCAAAAAAGGAATCAATAAGAAGCAAATGCAAATAATGGCAGAAATCTGTCAAAACAGACCAGCAGGTAGAAACCAATTTTTTTGAACATCTTATGTTGCTCAAATCAAAAAGTGTTGAACTAACGAAAATTATGTAACATATTGGGGGATTTATTCGAAATTTTGAGCTCAATTGGAGTCATAGAGCCTCCTCACAAATTTTTATGGTGGAGGATAGAAATTTGTTTCGGGACAGCAACTCCCCAAATCTTACTTCCCTCTCATTAGAGGTCATTCTTGGCACAAAAATCAAACAAAAAAGGATAAGGGGAGGGCATTACTTAAGTAATAACTTCCAAGACTCAAGTACACTCTTGGGTTATATCCCAACAAGTACTTTTCTTTAACACTTTAAGTTAGGCACAAGAAGCAAGAAGAATCAAGTATTTTCAAATGAAAAAGCATTAACATCAAATCTTTCTTTCAAAGGAGGATCAAAAAGCAACTTATCTCTCCTCATAGGGAAGTGTTCAATACCTTTCTTGATTGGAAATTGATATTTAATGGTGCCTTCTTTCATATCAATGATGGCACCAACTGTTCTAAGAAAAGGTCTTCCCAAAGTAATAGGGCAAGAAGCATTGTATTCATCATCCAAAACATAGAAATCAACAGGGACATAAGCATTGTTAACCATAATGAGAACATCATTAATACTCCCCATGAGTTTCTTCTTAGCATTATCATTGAGTGGGACATCTAAATAACAATCTTCCAATGGTGGCAAATCAAGCATTTCATAAATCTTCCTAGGCGTAATAGACACTAGAACCAAGATCACATGAAGCTTTGAGATCAAAGTCATTCACTTGCATATTAATAATGGGTTCCCAACTATCTTCTACTTTCCTAGGAATAGAAGCTTTGTGTTTTAGCTTCTCTTCCTTAATTTTCACAAGAGCATTTATAATGTGTTTGGTAAAGGCAACATTCATATCACTAGCATCAGGACTTATAGCAAGCTTTTGTAGGAACATAATCACTTCAGAAATATTGCAACCATCAATATGAAAGTCAAACTTAGCATCACTAGTAGTAGGCTCAATAGGCTTAGGCATATTAGGAGGAGGAATAGGGACTACTGGTGTTTTAGTGGTGATGTTGCACACACTATTGTTTCTATCAATTTCAGCTTCCCTTTACCACTTAGCATGGAGTTGAGCTAACAGCCTAACATTTTCATTAATAGTAACTTGTATGGCATGAGCAGTAGCAAAGGTGTTTTCCATAGTTTCAGGTTTAGCAGCCATTTTATTAAACAAGGAGGATTGAGCTTCAAACAAAGAGGATATTATTATTTTCAGCACTCAAAATTTTTGACTGTAAATTAGGAATTTCTCTATTCAAATTCTCAAGATGATGACTAATGTTTTTCAACATAATAGATTGCTCCTCCATAGTTTTAGTGAAAATATTACTTTGCTCATATTGCATTTGCATAAAATTCTTAGTGGATCTCTCTACTTCTAGAATCCTTTCTTCACTAGGCATTCCAGATCTACCATGATAAACATTTCCACTAGGAGGATAAGGCGTATAATTACCATAAGCATTATTGTTGAAATTTTTGTTTCTAATGAAGTTCACATCAACTTGCTCTTCTTGAGCAACAAAAGAGGCTAAGGGAACACTATTAGGATCTAAAGGAGCTTTCCCATTAACAAGCATAGCCATAATAACATCAATCTTTTCACTTAAAGAGGGAGTTTCCTCAACAAAATTTACCTTCTTACCATGTGGAGCTCTCTCAACATGCCATTAAGAGTAGTTAACCATCATATTATCAAGGAGCCTTGTTGCAGCACCCAAGCTGAGGCCCATGAAGGTACCTCCAGTAGCTGAATCCAACAGGTTCCTTGAAGAGTAGTTCAAACTTGCATAAAAAGTCTGGATAATCATCCAAGCAGTGAGTCCATGAGTGGGACAATTCTTAACCAAAGTTTTCATTCTTTCCCAAGCTTGAGCAACATATTCATTATCAAGTTGTTTAAATTTCATAATGTCACTTCTCATAGATATAATCTTAGCAGGAGGATAGTACTTTCCAATAAAAGAATCTTTGCACTTAGTCCAAGAATCAATACTATTTTTCGGCAAAGAAAGCAACGATTATTTAGATTTTCCCCTCAAGGAGAAAGGAAAAAGCTTGAGCTTAATAATATCTCCATCTACATCCTTATACTTTTGCATCTCACAAAGTTCAACAAAGCTATTGAGATGGGCAGCAGGATCATCAGAACCAGCACCAGAAAATTGCTCTCTCATCACAAGATTCAACAAAGCAGGCTTAATTTCATAAAAGGTAGCATCAGGACCAGGTGGAGCAATAGGAGTGCTAAGGAAATCATTGTTGTTGGTGCTAGTGAAGTCACACAACTTGGTGTTCTCAGCAGAGTTCATTTTGGCAAAGGTGGGCAAGCCAAAAACAGCAGCAGCAGCTAGAGCAGGAACTATTTTTTGTGTTTTTGAATAAAGAAAGCAAACCAAACTAGACTAGTTTTTTTGGTTTTTTTTTTGAAAGAGGCAAACAAAACCAAGCGAAAGAAACAAAGCAAACTAAAAACAAAGTAAAGAGAAAGGAAGTGAAGGACTCCCCTAGTAAAGACGTCCTTGTCCTCCCCGGCAATGACGCCAGAAATCTTGATACGTGCACCCAGTGTTGACGTGGGACACTTCATTGGAACCCCAAGAGCAAGGTGTGATGAGCACAACAACAAGTTTTCCTCAGTAGATACCGAGGTTATCGAACCTGAAGGAGGAAGGAAACGTCTCAAAGGTGTTGCAAGCAACATGGTGACCTGCACAACATAAACTCAAGACTTTGTCCCAACTAATCAGTGAGGTTGTCAAGCTCACCGGTTTGTTGTAACAAAGGATTAAACATATGGTGTGGAAGGTAATGGTTTGCAACAAGTAAACAGGTAACAGTGGAAGGTGTATCAATGGTAAAGATTGGACCGGGATCCATAGTTCACTAGAGGTGCCCTCCTTAGATAAACAACATGGCATGAAGGGTAAACAAATTACAGCAGTGCAATTGACAGGAACTGAGCAAGGCATAACAATGCAATTACTAATCAGAAAGATCCTATGAGATTCGATTGGGCAATACAACAAGATACATAGACCGCCATCCAACTGCATCTATGACTAGAAGTCCACCTTCAGGTTATCATCCGAACCCCCTCCAGTATTAAGTTGCAAGCAACAGACAACTGCTTTAAGCAAAGTGTGTAAGGTAAATAGTCCACATGTTCCATGAAGAAGAGACCATTGTTTTCTCCCTAGTAGCAATAGCACATCTACAACCGAAGATATTATTGTCACTTCCCTTGGAAACTAGAGGCATGAACCCACTATAGAGCATAAATATCCCCTCTTGGAGTCACTAGCAACTACTTGGCCAAGATAGCTACTAACAACGGAGAGCATGCAAGATCATAAACAACATACACATGATAGAATCATAAAGACAAAACCATTAATCAAACCAACTTGATAATCTCAATATCCATCGGATCCCCGCAAACACAACATGCATGATTACAAATAGATTAGATCTTGATCATGAACGGAGCTCACAAGATCTATACATGAAAGCACAAAGGAGGAGATGCAACCATCTAGCTACTACATGGACCCATAGTACAAGGTGGAACTACTTATGCATCATACTGGAGAGAAGGCCTCCGGTATGATCTCCCCTCCTGCAGGGTGCCGGGAAGAACTTCAGATCCCCCCGAGCTAGGGACGATGGTGTAACATCCTAGCATTAGAGCTTAAAAATAAGCTGAACCCAGATATGTGCATTGCATTCATGCATAGTAAATATGAATAATTTCCGTGCTTTTGAATAAAACTTGTCAAAGTGATTGAAGCTTCTCTTAACTTGATGGAATTGAAGTAGATCATCAAGCTGTGTGCGATAAGTTTCAATATGACCTTTGCTAAAACCTTATTTTGGGTAAGGGAGATTTGATCTAAGGGTAGATCAAATATAATGAAGGTTAAACCCTAATACATTATTTAATAGTTAATATGTGATCCTTAAGTAATCATATCCTAGTATTCATTACACAACTCATGAATACCAAGTTATAAACATAACTTAAGTAATAGGAATGTAACAACTAAATCTTGATCTACCTTAATCTCATCTACTTATACCATGAATATCATGGTAATACCTAACCTTAACTCTTTAGTGGGATTGAGTAGGAAAGAAACCAAGTCAAGATCCTTTACCATATATCTTTCTTTCCATATCAATCCTTATCATCTCTATTGGATCTTCTTCTAATATTTGTTGTTCATAAATGTTGAGAAATCAACTATTGATTCACCAATTCTTAGTCTATCAATTCTTAATCTATCAACTCTTTACCATATCATAGCATTCACTTAAGGCCTATAAAGAATGAAGTAAGGAGAGGTAAATAGTAGTGCTAGCTTTAGATATCATCTATAGGATGGGAGTGTTGGAAGAGAATGAAACCAATATGATAATTGATGGAGTTAAACTCACTCCTAAAATGAAAGAAGAGTTATATGGAATATATAAGTATATGGTGATAGAGAAGATTATAAGGATGAACCCTGAAGATAGCTACCAGGAGTAGTCCTATGGGATCAAGGAGGTATAGTCAATGAATTATATCTCTTAATACAATAGAGCTAAACAAAAGATAATAATAATACAACTGTAATGTTGTATGAATGAAAGCCTTGATTAGCCAACTGGAAACCTAAACCATAAAGGGTCAAAGGATTATAATGATCACATTTTAGTCACCAAGATTTAATGCTTATATCATGTATAAGTGACATTGGTGGGTAAAACATGGTTAAACTCTAGTATAAGATATTGGAGTCAAGTAGAGACAAGATAGTATGATTAAGATGATGTTAGAGCAACATTGGATTAAAGAAGTAGTATTTTTCTCTTTGGAAATACTAAGCACTTGAAGTGAAGTAGGATTTGATGTATACATATATTGAAATGATATTAGTGATGGATGGTTAAGGAAGAGTATGAATGGAGTTAGAAGTAGCCACTTGTTGGATTGGATATTATCAGCAGTAGAGTAGTTGATATAACCAAGTATAGATATAAAAAGATTATAAATGCTTTAGTGTCAAACTTATTGCATTTACAAAAGGATTTAGGAGGAGAAATTATTGATAATAGTATTCTTATGAAGTAAATCTCATAATGTTAAACACATGATGATAGATATGAAGGAGTAGTATATTTAGGAAAGGAATTCCTTAATTAGAAGTCCAGGATTGTGAATTATGGAAGATAGGAATTCTTGGTAAACACTAAACCCTAAATATTTAGCCAAACATAGTGTCCATTTCATCTGATTGATCTATCATATTATTTATACAAAGCTTTATAGGAATATTTTCCTATAGCAAATCCTTCAAGTATATCTTTGACACTTTCAAACCTCTAAATCATGTGTATCACATAATTGGGAATCAATATAAAACATTATGCCCAATATTATATCCATATATTAATCACACTTAAGAAAGTAATGATTAGCTAGTTCCAGAAAACAACTATGCATATTTTAAATAAGAAGAGTGGTTAGGATTTACCTGTTAGTAGGTTTTGAATAATAGAATCCACCATTTTGAGAACTCTAATAATTAAATTGTCTTATATAATGATTGTTATATAATAATAAAGATGGATTTATGATTTGAATATATTTAACTATCTTAAACCCTTATCATCACATTCATTAGGAGGAAATAAAAAAATCATTCTATAAGGGTATAATGTAATTAACAAACCCCTAAAACCCTAATTCTTATTTATTCCATTCAATAAATAATTTTTAATATAATCGTGAGCATTGGAAAATATCAACATGATTAGAGTAATCAATCAGTATAGTTATCTTTGGAACATTTAAAAAATTATTAAAAAATTATGGTATTTAAAACCATGAAGAAATTTGAATTGAAAACAAATTATTAAAAACATAAAAGATAAGGAAAAGGATTAGAAGTCAGCAATGGCCCACGGCCCACTTCCTCACTAACCTAACTGTCGCTCGCATGCAGCAACAACCGCCAGTCGCTCACTCCGCAGCAGCCCACGTCGGCCCAAGCCAGCCGACGTACCCCTTTGATCTTTTTCCTCCTTTATTCTTCCTCTCGCCAGAAAGCACGCCGACGAAGCAGCTGCCTGGCACCACGTCGGCCGTTCGCCGTTGTCGCGATGCCCGCTAATGCCAAGATCTCCGCGCAGCCGCTGTTCGTTGCCTATAAGAAGACCACCGATGCGCCGGAGATCCTTATCCTCATTCTTCCTCCCCAATTTCCTCTCTGACCGGAAACTGAGCTCGCCGGAGCTGCACATCACCGTCGATCTCGAGCCCCCACTACTAGGAAAACGGCTATAGGTAATCAGCACATCCGTGGCTCACATGGTTGAAGTGCCCCACGGCTAAAACAGGCGTGGCTCACCTGTGGGCAGTGCCCTACTAATAACTAGAACAACTGTGGCGCACATGACTATAGTGCGCCACAAATGTGTGTGGGCCAGGGCCCTGTTGGCCGCACGCCAAACATCTGTAGCGCACTATAGTCAGGTGTGCCACGGTTGTTAGGGTCATCTGTGGCGCACATGGGTCTGGTGCGCTACGCCTAAGAGCATGCCCCCCTCTGCTCTGAAACGGCCACAAACTTCTGTGGCGCACTCGGCCTAGTGCGCCACAGGGAGTAGGATCATCCGTGGCGCACATGGCATGGTGCGCCACAGATGTTTGTACTCCCTGTGGCGCACTAGGGCCGTGTGCGCCACGTATGTGTCGATTTCTTTAGGGCAGCACTTTATGTGCACATGTGTGACCACATCCACCACCCCACACTTCACTTTCCCCTTCTTCTTCCTCCTTAGATCTAGTCGGGATCTTCTCCTTCCCACCTCAATTTCTCCACATATTCACCATTTTTAGCATGTAAAACTTGCTTTGGATGTTACATAAGTAATAGAGGAGGTCTCCGGTCTCTCATCTATCCTTCTCCGGTCGACGCGCGCACCTCTCCTTTCCATCTTTCTCGCGATCGGTCTCTCATCTCGGTAAGTTGTCCATGTAAGGATGTGTTCATGTGTATATGGATGATGTGCTCATATGTATGTAGATGATCGATGCTCATGATGTGTGTATGTGGAGAGGATCGATGGTCATATGTGTGTGTATATGGAGAGTATCGATGATGCTCATACATGTGTGTATGGAGAGGATAATGATATGTTCATGTGTGTATGGATCGGTCTCTCTCTCTCTCTCTCTTGTGTTTGTATGTGAACAAGTTGCCATTTGTTTTGCCAAAATGTTGATTCATTTCCATTTTGGCAAGACTTTGGCATTTCGCAAAGGTCCTAATTTTAGGATAGGTCATGCCGAAATTTTCTATCGACCATTGCATGCATGCAATTATTATGTGGTTCTAATAGACTTCAAAATTGTAACGTGTACATCGTACAGGCAAAAATGGTCCGCATAATGAGCGAAGGCATTGTGGCTAGATTTTTGAAATGTGCGACGGCCGACATGATACGAAATAACAAGACATATATAAGATGTCCGTGCAGAAGATGCAAACTCAACTGGGTGATCGACCCAGATTCCGGGAATCTGCAGGCGCACCTGCTCCGCCATGGTTTCATGGATGGATACACTCGTTGGATAAGCGATGACGTAGATGATGGAGACGGTGAAGAAGGTGGCCAACATGACGATGATCATCATCATGGCGAGAACGGGCGAGATGATGAAGAGTCTCCTGGAGATGGTGAAGGTGCGGAAGCAGACCGGGATGATGATGATCTAGATGCCGGAGGAGCAGACGACGATGGAACAACGTCAGGCTGGGTGCGGGACCCTTATGTGCAAGAGCTGCTTCTCAAGCAGACGAGTAACGCCAGGGCTGCCGCTAGAGAGAAAGCCAAGCTTGCGCAACTTGAGAAAGACGCGGTTACTCCATTGTATGAAGGATGCAGGCCCGATGATACCCGGTTGAATGTAACACTCAAGGCTATGGAAATGAAGGCAAAGCACAAATTGAGCGACGCAAGCTTCGACGATATGATGGCATTCTGGCACGATCGTCTCCCGGAGGGGAACACATGTCCAACTAGTATCGAGGATGCCAAGAAAATCGTCTGTCCTCTCGATCTACCGCACATTAGATATCACGTATGCATCAACGATTGCATCATTTATCGGGGCGAGGACGCGGAGGAAACCACATGTCCGGTGTGCGGCGTGAGTCGATACAAGAAAGGGAAGAAAGCACCTCGAAAAGTGGTATGGTACTTTCCTATCACTCCTCGTCTGCAGCGCTATTTCGCGGACCCTAAGGAAGCGAAGCTCATGCGATGGCATGCGGAAAGGAAGAAGCCAGGAGATGATGATGACCCCGAAAAGGATGAGCTGCTGACGCACCCTTCAGATGCTAGCCAGTGGAAAGCATTGGACCTCGAATTCCCAGAATTCGGTGGAGATTCGAGGAACATCAGGCTTGGTGCGAGCACCGATGGACTCAATCCGTTCGGTAGCCAGAGCAGCACGCACAGCACTTGGCCCGTGTTTGTATGGATGTATAACCTCCCTCCATGGTTGTGCATGAAGAAGAAGTACATACAAATGAGTATGTAAATTCAAGGGCCGAAACAACCTGGTACCGACATGAATCTGTATCTCGGGTTGTTGAAAGAGGAGCTAGCCACGTTATGGGAATCTAGAGCCAATACTTACGACGCCGTCGCACAAGATTATTTCACTATGAGAGCCGCGTTGATCACTACGGTGCAAGACTATCCAGGTTGCGGGTATATCTCGGGGCAGGTTATCCAAGGATTCTGCGCATGCGATAGGTGCATGGATAACACAAGCTATCTCCAACTAGAGAAAGATCCAGGGTCATCGAAAACCGTGTTCATGGCGCACCGGAGGTGGCTCGGCAAGAATGATCCATGGAGAAAACGTGGAGACCTGTTCGATGGCAAATCAGAGACCCGAGGAATCCCAGAGCGTAGGAGCAGCGAAGAAGTGTAAGAGTTGCTAAAAAACTGGAAAGATTGTCCTAAGCCTGGAAAGAAGCGAAAGACGCAGCAACAAGACAAGCCGCTGATGAAGGTATGGAAAACAAGGTCTGTTTTCTGGGAGTTGCCATACTGGAAGTTTCTCCGCACGCCTCATAGCCTCGACATCATGCATATCACGAAAAACGTGTGCGAGAGTCTGGTCGCCACCATAATCAACATGCCAGATAGGACGAAAGATGGTCCGAAAGCAAGGCATGGCCTGATATGCTTGGGTATCCGGAAGGAGCTTCACGGAGGACGCACTACTCCTGATGATCAGGAAGATGACGATGATCATGAGTCGGAGACGACACAAGGTCGTCGGAAGGGTAAAAAGTTCAAGAAGAACGAATATTACTGCCCTCCTTCTTGCTTCACTCTAAGCCAGGATGAGATCAAACAGTTTTTCAAGTGCCTTCTAGGAGTCAAATTTC
Organism: Avena atlantica; assembly: GCA_910589765.1. NCBI lineage: Eukaryota > Viridiplantae > Streptophyta > Magnoliopsida > Poales > Poaceae > Avena > Avena atlantica. The sequence goes on from OU342738.1 coordinate 382,762,268, forward strand.
CTTACGGCTACGCGGGCAAGATAAGCAGATACCTAGACGAGGCGAAGCAGAGGTTCAGTGGCATGAAGTCTCACGACTGTGTCGTGCTAATGACGCAGGTACTTCCGGTCGCACTAAGAGGGATAATGGACGAGCACGTCCGTGAAACGTTATTTGGCCTATGCAAGTTTTTCGACGTCATCTCTAGGAAGTCGATTGGCTTGAATCAGCTCGGAAGGCTACAGGAGGAGATCTGGTGATACTATGTGAGCTTGAGGTCTACTTCCCACCCGCATTCTTCGACATTATGGTGCATCTGCTGGTCCATGTCATGGAGGACATCGTATAACTCGGGCCGATGTTCCTCCACAGCATGATGGCGTTCGAAAGGATGAACGGACACATCAAAGGATACGTTCGCAACAGGTCCCGTCCAGATGGAAGCATAGCCAAGGGCTTTCTGGCCGAAGAGTGCATCTCTTTCTGCACGAATTATCTAGACATTGAGAACCCTGTCGGTCTTCCCGTCAACAGACACCTTGGCAAGATCGACGGATTTGGTCACCGAGAGGGTCGTCGCAAACTGCATGCAGACTTCGATTTTCGACGCGCAGACTTTGATCGAGCAAACCTCGTCGCGCTACAGCATTTAGAACTGGTCGATCCTTGGGTACAGAAGCACAAAAGGTTAATCGAGAAGAAGTACAGTGACCGGGGCATACAGAGGACGCAGGGAGAAATAATCAAAGAGCACAACTCAGATTTCACGCGTTGGTTTAGGCAGACGCTCCTTGATAATCCCCCGCGCTCGCATTCTTCTGACACGGAAAAGATCATATTCACCTTGTCGCAGGGACCGATGCAAAACCTGGTGACCTATCAGGCGTATGATATCAACGGCTACACATTCTACACGGAGGAAAAGGACAACAAGTGTGATTATCAGAACTCAGGCGTAACGTCGGAATTCTACACCGATGACAACGTGAAGAAAAGATTCTACGGAAGAATCGAGGAGATCTGGGAGCTCGACTACTGTGGAGAAAAGGTGCCGATGTTCCGTGTCAGATGGGCAAAGAGCGTCGAAAGAGAAGACCGGTATTTCACAACCATGGTTATACCCGAAGCAGCCAAATCCAAGGCCGTCGGTGCAAACGTGGCCGCGAAAAATGAACCATGGGTACTGGCTACCAAAGTGGACCAATGTTTTTTCATTACCGAACCGACAAAGCCTAGCCGTGTTGTCGTGAGGAGAGGAAAAAGAAACATCATCGGAATGGATGGAGTCGCCAACGAGCAAGACTTCGGCCAGTACGGCGACCCAAAGATTGAAGATGACGACGACTACGATGCAGCAACATACATCACAAGAAGAAAAAGGACAACCCTACCCAAAAAAGGTAGCCCGTTCGAAAGAAGAAACATTAAAGTGCCGGGGCTAAATTATTCAACCGCGACAAAGAAGGGAAAAATATTGTAAAACGCTAGCTCAAAAAATATTGTAAAACGCGTGGTCGAAAAAGATTGTAATATTCATGGACAAATTATTATGAAATTTAGTTATACTTTCAATCATATTTGTAACACTTTTATGACATATATTATCACTTTTGGGCATTTTTGGAATATTTAAAAGTATTTTAAAAACAAAACAAAATTTGTATGGCATGTATCACCACTTTTGGACATTTTTTGGAACATTTAAAAGTATTTTTAAAATAAAAATAAAAAAGTGGATCACCAGGATTCGAACCTGGGTGCTCATAGTTTAGAATAGAGCTAAGGGGCAGAACCAGTGGGCTATGACAGTACTAGTGCTAACAGAAGGGGTGGCCGCCCTCTTATCTGGTAGTCCAACACACATAGGCGTAGCGCACCCTGGCCAAGTGCGCTACGGTTCCGTAGCGCACTTGGCCAGGGTGCGCTACGCCTATGTGTGTTGGACGCTAGTCAACCGCGCCGGCCGTTCCATCTCATAGACGCGCACCACACGCACCGCTGCATCTCACAGAACTTGCTCTCGAGGCCGCACCGCCACCGCCGCCGCCACCGCCGCGCTGCGCTGCGCTCTCGAGGAGGAGGAGGCCCGCTCTTGTGGAGGAGGAGGCCGTTGTCGATCCGTGGAGGAGGAGGAGGAGGCCCGCCGCTTGTGGAGGAGGAGGATCGCGCCGCCGCCCGTCGTCGTCCGCCCTCGTCCGCCCGTCAGAGGTAGCCCCTCCCTCTCTCCCTCTCTCCCTCTCTCCCTCCCCTGTCTCTCCCTCTCTCCCTCTCTCCCTCCTCTCTGCTTCAAGATTCAGTTAGCAGTAAACTAGAATTGGAAATAATTCTGTTAGCAGTAAACAAGATTCAAGATTCAGTTAGCAGTAAACAAGATTCAGTTAGTAGTAAAAGACCGGAAATAATTCTGTTTTTATGTAAGTTTTATTCAGTTAGCAGTAAACCTGAAATATTTGCTGCAATGATCTTAGAGAGAAAAAAATTGGCTCCTAAATGAATTTTTTAGGAAAGTGACTAATGTATTTGGCTTATGGTGACTTTCATACGATGGATTAATGATAGACAGATGATTTTTATAGATGTTATACTGTTTATTCCTGGAACTAGATGATTTTTATAAGGAGGAGGAGGAGGCCCTGGAACTCCTGGAACTATAGCTCCTCCTCCTGGTTATTCCTTGAATCGAACACACATAGTACATGGTCTTAGCTGCTAGTATTTGTGTTTGTTGCCTCTGAAAACTGAACAACACATGATTGCTATTGTCAAAAAAGATAAACTGAACTAAAAGATCAGGATCTGTTGCATTCTTGTGTTGTGTGGTTAAAAAGATAAAAAAGTACATGATCCTTTTAGTCAGATAGATTGCTGCGCTTTGGAACCTGGAACTGAACAACACATGATTGCTACTGTCAAAAAAGCAAATGTCTGTCGGTACCACAATTTCACTACACTGGACCATTATTTTCAAAAAAAGGAACTGTTTTTCAGTAGAAAAGATCTTACTACTATATTACTTGGCCATTCAGTTCAGAAAAGTAACAACACTACCATAGCATATATTCAGTTTTGGCAACAGAACTTAGTTTCCAGGGAACCATCAGGCTAAGCTTATTGATTTACTGTTTTGAGTGATAGATACGCATGCTTATGACCAGAGCTAACTTATGCCTAGGATAGACTAGGTGCATGATATTAGAATTATCAACTTAGTGATTCCATTATCCTAGCAAGAAAAACCATACTGCAGGACCCGCAGTTATAACTTCTCAGTCCAAATTTTAAGAATAGATCATATGCAATTATAACGAGAGTTAGTATCTAGGGCCTTCAGAGCTGAATTAATCAAACCATTGCATAGGCTCCAGAAGTCCAGATCTTGCAAATAGCCTTCTATTGTCAGCACACACAGCTACAACTATGAAGAAGGGAGGCATGCCTCTGGTAGAACATCAGTTGGGTTGTAGAACATGTATGCTTGGGTTTTAGTTGCTGCTGTGTATGCTCATATGTGTTATTTTATTTTTTCAAGAGACCTAGCAGGCTTTAGTTATTTTATTTCCATCATATGCTTGGTGCCTGGTGAATCCAGATGATAACTGTAAATGCCCATTGCTTGATGTGGCTGGGCATGTTGATGCATTCTTAACCAATGTGTTTTCTACCTAGATGTTTATGTGCTGGCTTTGTTGGCCAGATTATCCTATGTGACCAGATTATGTGCTGGCTATGTTGGCCATTTATTGTTTTCTGGTTGTGCTAGCTATGATGGCCATTTATTGTGTGCTAGCTATGCTGGCCATATATATGCAGGTTCTTGTATGAAATGAGTCCCGATTTTTGCCGGAATGTTGATTAACTTCCGTTTTGGCAGAAATCGGGCACTCCTAGTTTAAGAAAATTAGCAAAGGTCATGCCAGATTTTTCCGTGCATTTAACCAATTATTTGTTTTTTATTAGTGCAAAGATGTGTGACAACGATGAGGCTGGATGTTCTAAGCGCATCAGCGCTGAAGGAGAACTCAGACCTCTGAATAAACAATTGACATTCTGGGAGGCGGCCCAGCGTCTAGAAGACGATGAAGAATACCATCCTTCGGAGAGCGAGGATGATGAGATGGAAGACGCGGAGGAAGAAGCCGAAGGAACGGCGGACGATGAAACCACTAATGGCGGCGAGGGCACAGGGAGTGGTAGCAACCCTCCTAAGAAGAAGAAGAAGCCGAAGGACCGGCGCCCGAACACGGTCGGCACGGTCAGGGAGGAAATTACCGAAGTGAGCCCATCAGGGGTTCCTTTGGAGCCCGCCCTTGTCGTCAAAGGGTACGGTGGGCAAGTGGCGGCGATCACCCGGACAACCATCTCGATCAACACCGAGAATCTCCGGCATAAAGATAATGGCCACTTGCGCACACTCCTCTTCGAGAAGCTGCACGCAAGATACAAGTTCCCCGCTAAGTATCAGAACACAAATTATCATGGGAACAAAGTAAACAAATCCGCCCTCACAAAGATGAGCACCGCCCTAGCCAGCTGGAGAACCCGGATAAAGAAGAAGATCTATAAAGAAGGCAAAAGTCTCGAGGAGATCAAGAAGATTGACCCGCAGATCACCGAAGATTAGTTCCAGGAGTTCAAGGAGAGGTGTGAATCCGAAAGAGCCCTGGCCAATAGTAATCGGGGAAAGGTGCTGCAGGCGATGAATATAGGTCATCACCATCTCGGATCTGGTGGATACAGAACCGCGGAGGCCAAATGGAATAAGGAGGACGAAGAGTATAGATCCAAGGGGATAGAAAACCCCTTTGCCAAATTCGAACCCGGGCAGGTTCGAAACTTCATCAGGGCCCGTTACCATGTGGACCCAAAAACCAAACAACTCACCGCGGATCCTGCGGTGAAGGAATTCGAGGAAATTGTGGTAAGTATAATCTAATTACCGTGGATCAACACGATTGCAATCTAATCGGTGATCTAAATGATTCACTGTTACTTCTTCTGCAGGAGGAGGAAATTGTTGCTAGTCATGGATCCCAGGGTTCCTCATCCCAGGGGTCGACGGCGGCCACCCGGTGGGATAACCCTTTTAACAGGGCGATGAACCAGGCCAAGAAAATAGAGCCGGTTATGAAGAAGCCGTCGTCGGCTGGCCGTCTGGCCGGCCTCGAGGGTAAGAATTGGGTGGATCATTTTGGTCCACCGCCGAGGACGCATGCGGCGCCGTCGGGAAGGAGCGAGGAGGAAAACCGAGAGGTTCAAGAACTTAAGGCACAAGTGGCGCGGATCCCGCAGATCGTCCAAGACAACCTGGCAATCACCCTCACGTCCTTCCTGCCTACCTTGGTGGAGTCAATAGCGAACTGGAGTGCGGGTGGTCGAGTAGGGCCGTGCCGGATTCCAAGCATGGTCAGCAGCCACTCAAACAACGCGGCGCCGACGAATCAGGCGAACTACATGTTCGTGACTCCGCCCGCTAGCACCGCGGCGCAGCAAGTGTTGGTGACTCCCCCTGCCATCACCGCGGCGCCGGAGTACATGTTGGTGCCCCCCTGCCATCGTCGCGGCAGCACCGGAGCTCCAAGCACCCGTCGGTAGGGAGAATACACCGGAGGCCAGCACCGCGCCATCAAGCAGCCCTTCCGTCTCTTGCACGCCCGTCGCCGTATGCGGTGCGTCGACATTAGCCGATCTCGACGCCATCACGGTAAACAAATTGCTTTAATTACCGCCTTATTTCATGTCATCTATATATTACTCTTATGGCATCTCGCTCTGACGATGTCGTACATGTTTTCCGCAGACGGATGTTCCTTGCTGATAGGGCAAAGGTGTCCGATCTTTCGATGAGATGGCGATAATCGATTTGGTGGAGTTCGGGCTTGACGATCCGACTACACGTGCGAGCACGAGCGCCAATGCAATCGCTAGGCCAATCTCCTGGAGGTTACCGATCCTGCGTGAACACGATCAGCCTGACCAGCGAGGGTCTTAATTCCTACCTGAAATCGAGAACAAGTAAGAACCAATATTGCAATCAAGATATTGCGGATTAAGAGGAAAGCTTTATTGAAAGAGGTGGGATCCTGAATAGGTGCGAAGTACAAGAGGCCTCTGCGACGCTCGAGCCTTGGCGAAGTTGCGACTATGGCTAACTTAATGTCTAAACAAAATCCGAGTCTAGAGGTTCGGCTATGGGGTGTATTTAAGGGCGAAAAGGTGGGGTTTCGGCCAGCCAAGGAAGTGGTGGCCGAATCCAACCCTAAAAGTCCTTTTCCCCTCAAATACGGACTCTAAAAAGTGGCTAATTAAAATCCTGCGAAAATTACATGGGCCTGGCCCAAAATAAAGGTGTCGCAGCACCATATTATGCTATGGACGAATTCGTAAAGTATTGATCTTGAATATTTCGTCCAAGCCTTCTTTCTTCATTATGGTGGCCTCAAAGTTCGGAAATCTTCATGCGTGGCCTTCACTTGGATCATCACATGCTTGCTGCCATCTCCATGCATGGCCATGCTCCAATGCTTGTCCCTCTCATCCATGCTTGGTCCTTCATTCCTAAGAGTAAGAAATGTATCTGATTTAGGCAGCATCATATTCTCATGTATGTAAGGAATAGTTCCAAGAAACGAAAGTACCTGATAGTTAAGTTGTTTGGCACGGGATCTTGTGATGGGTCCTTGTATGTGTGTTGCTGTAGGTACAACGGTTGTATCAATAGTAGGGATGTCCACATCATGCTCCCCTTCTTGAATTGAAGTCGTCCTCGACGCAATCTCATCTTCCTCACCAAAGTAAGGCTTCAAATCTGCAATGTTAAATGTAGGACTAACCGTACCAAAGTCTGCAGGCAACTCAAGTTTATATGCATTATCATTGATTCTCTCTAACACCTTAAAGGGACCAGCAGCACGTGGCATTAACTTAGACTTGCGTAAATCAGGAAAACGATCTTTACGCAAATGTAACCAAACAAGATCGCCAACATCAAACACAACATGCTTTCTCCCTTTATCCCCAGCAAGTTTATACTTAGCATTCATGTGTTCAATGTTATCTTTAGTAGTCTTATGCAAGGTTAATATCATTTCAGCGCGTTGTGTAGCATCCAAATTATGTTGCACCGAAGAAGGTAAAGGCAATAAATCAATAGGTGCACGAGGAACAAAACCATACACAATCTCAAATGGGCACATCTTTGTGGTAGAATGCAATGAACGATTATAAGCAAATTCTATATGAGGTAAACACTCTTCCCACAATTTTAAGTTCTTCGTTAAAACAGCCCGTAACATAGTAGACAAAGTTCTATTTACTACTTCAGTTTGACCATCAGTTTGGGGATGACATGTAGTACTAAACAGCAATTTAGTCCCCAACTTAGCCCATAAACATCTCCAAAAGTGGCTAAGAAATTTAGTATCACGATCAGAGACAATAGTATTTGGCACACCATGCAAACGAACAATTTCACGAAAGAACAAATCAGCAATATGCGCAGCATCATCCGTTTTATGACAAGGAATAAAGTGTGCCATCTTAGAAAACCGATCCACAACAACAAAAATACTATCCCTCCCCTTCTGTGTTCGTGGCAATCCCAAAACAAAGTCCATAGAAATATCTTCCCAAGGAACACTAGGAACAGGAAGAGGCATATATAAACCATGTGGATTAAGGCGAGACTTAGCTTTTTGACAAGTAGTGCAGCGTGCCACAAATCTCTCAACATCTCGACGCATACGTGGCCAAAAGAAGTGTGCAGCAAGAACATCCTCCGTCTTCTTGACACCAAAGTGTCCCATCAATCCTCCTCCATGCGCCTCCTGTAACAACAAAAGACGAACAGAACTATCTGGAATGCATAGTTTGTTAGCACGGAACACAAATCCATCATTGAAGACGAACTTGTTCCAAGTTCTACCATCTCTACAATTCTGCAACACATCTTTAAATTCAGCATCATGCACATATTGTTCCTTAATAGTTTCCAATCCAAATATTTTGAAGTCAAGTTGAGATAACAAAGCATAACGGCGTGACAAAGCATCAGCAATAATATTATCTTTACCCTTTTTGTGTTTGATAACATAAGGAAAAGACTCAATAAATTCAACCCACTTTGCATGACGACGATTCAACTTAGCTTGACTACGAATATGCTTCAAAGATTCATGATCAGAATGAATAACAAATTCCTTGGGCCATAGATAATGTTGCCAAGTTTCTAATGTCCGAACCAACGCATATAATTCTTTATCATAAGTAGAATAGTTCAGACTAGCCCCACTCAATTTCTCACTAAAATATGCAACAGGTTTTCCCTCTTGTAATAACACCCCTCCCAAACCAATTCCACTAGCATCACATTCAAGCTCAAAAGTCTTAGTAAAATCAGGAAGTTGGAGTAAGGGAGCATGTGTTAGCTTATCTTTCAATATGACGAAGGCCTGTTGTTGTGCATCGCCCCAAACAAAGGGCACATCCTTCTTGGTAAGCTCATTCAGCGGCGCGGCAATTGATCCAAAGTCTTTAACAAAGCGCCTATAAAAACCAGCGAGGCCAAGAAAACTCCTCACTTGTGTGACCGTCTTGGGCTGCGGCCAATTCTCAATAGCTTCAATCTTGGCTGGATCCACTTCAATACCCTGTGATGTAACAACATAGCCAAGAAACGCAACTCGATTGGTGCAAAAGGTGCACTTCTCAAGGTTACCAAACAAACGTGCATCACGTAAAGCATTGAAAACAGCACGTAAATGGTCCAAATGTTCCTCTAAAGATTTGCTATAAATCAGAATATCATCAAAGTAGACTACCACAAAACGTCCAATGAAAGCACGTAAAACTTCGTTCATTAATCTCATGAAAGTGCTAGGTGCATTAGTTAAACCAAAAGGCATTACTAACCACTCATATAAACCGAACTTAGTTTTAAATGCTGTTTTCCATTCATCTCCTAATTTCATACGAATCTGGTGGTAACCACTACGCAAATCAACTTTAGAAAACATGGTAGAGCCACTCAATTCATCAAGCATGTCATCTAAACGTGGAATAGGATGACGATATCGAATAGTAATATTATTGATAGCTCTACAATCAGTACACATGCGCGAAGAACCATCTTTCTTAGGTACCAAAATAATAGGAACAGCACAAGGGCTAAGGGACTCACGAATATGATCTCTGTCGAGTAGTTCCTGAATTTGGCGTTGTATCTCCTTTGTCTCCTCTGGATTGGTTCTATATGGCGCGCGGTTGGGCAACGTGGCACCAGGAATTAGATCAATTTGATGCTCAATTCCTCTAATAGGAGGTAGTCCAGGTGGCAACTCAGCGGGAAAGACGTCCTCATATTCCTGCAAAAGGTTAGCAACAGCGGGTGGCAAAGAAGGAGGCATATCCTCAAATGAAAACAAAACCTCTTTGCAGATAATTGCATAACATTGAGTATTGGTTACATCTAGTTCAGCAATATCAATTTTATTTGCAAGCATACATGGACTCTTCAAACGAATTTCAGTAGCATGTGTAGAATCAGATTTAGTGTTCTTTGGTGGTATAAAATCTGCAGCAACAATCTGATTCTCACTTTTATTTTTCTCCTCGGTTTTAGCTCTACTAGCTCTAGCAAGATCATCTTTTAAAATCTGTTCGGGAGTCATAGGTTTTAAACCAATTTTCTTTCCATCATGTATAAAAGAATAGTGATTAGTTTTGCCATTATGAACAGATTCTCTATCAAATTGCCATGGTCTACCAAGTAATAAAGAACAAGCTTGCATAGGTACAACATCACAATCAACAAAATCAGAATATGTACCAATAGTAAAATGCACGCGTACCGTTCTTGTTACCTTGATCTTGCGAGAACTCTCAAACCATTGGATGTAGTATGAATGTGGGCGTTGTCTTGTTGGAAGCGCAAGCTTCTCTACCATGTCAACACTGGCCAGATTATTACAACTCCCTCCATCAATGATGATCCGTATAGCTCGTTCCTTGACAACACCACGTGTTTGGAACAGGTTGTGGCGTTGATCTTGCTCAGATTTGCTCAATTGCACACTCAACACACGTTGTGTAATTAAACTCTTGTATTGATCAGCAGCTTCAGCTCCCATTACCTGTGGCTCTTCATCATCATCAGAATTGTCTCCATCTCGAGCAGAAATAAGGGCTAGTGTATCTTCATCGAAGTCACTCGCTGAATCGTATTCACCATCTTCTCGCACCATCATCACACGTTGTGTTGTGCACTGTCTCTCAATATGACCAAAACCCCAGCACTTGCGGCATTGTATATCCTTTGTCTTACCCGTGGAAGCCATAGAAGATGCACTACGAGCAGGAGCATTGGATGATGGTGGAGGAGCAGCTGGAAATCTTGTGGTGGCCTTGGATGTAGTAGTAGCTGGAGGCGAATCACGAGGAGGCGCTGATTGTCGGGATGTCCAAGTGGATGTGCGACCTGCAGAATTATTAGTCCTCCTCCATGGTGTTTGGCGATCCTGCACTTCACGTTCAGCTTTGCAAGCAAGATGAAACAAACGAGTGATAGAATTATATTCCTTATAATCTAATATGTGCTGAATGTCCTTGTTTAATCCACCAAAGAAACGTGCAAGCATTTGTTCATTAGATTCAACAAGACCACACCTAACCATCCCCGTTTGCAATTCCTGATAATACTCTTCTACAGAATTTTTCCCTTGCTCTAAGCGTGTCAGATTCTTTAGTAAATCACGTTGATAAGTGGGAGGTACAAAACGTACACGCATAGCAGTTTTTAAAGCAGTCCAAGTACTAGGAATAGTAGTAGGATTTAAACGACAATACTCAGACCACCAAAGGGAAGCAAATTTAGTAAATTCACATGTAGCAGCACTAACACGCATATTCTCAGGATATTTTAAGCATGCAAAACGTTGTTCTACTTCCATCTCCCATGTAAGATATGCATCAGGATTATATTTACCCTCAAAAGATGGAATATTTAATTTAAGCTTTGCAACATGATCATCATCATTACGTACCGGTGGGCGAGCGTTGCGGTAGTAATGTCGGGGGCGACCAGCAGGTACCTGTGGAGGTTGTTCAACCTCCTCGTCAAACAGATCGTCGTCGTCGGGGTCGTAGTAGTACCCGTCGTCTGTCCCCAATGTCGCAGCAGCAGCCGCGGAAGACTGAGGAACGTCAGTCGCAGCAGGAGCCGCCGGGGGTGCGGCGGGAGCCGAACCAGCAGTCCGACCCGTGATCGGAACGCGCCGTGCGCCATGTGTGGGTGCCGGTGCGGGTGCGGGCAATCGGTTCAGAAGCTCCTTGAACCGAACGTCAAGCTTGGCGCTGAAGGATTTCTCGAGTCCATCGATCTTGTCCACGGCGTTGGTGAGCTTGGTGTCAAACTCCCCTAGGCGCGTATCCACGTCTTCAGCGCGACTGACCAGGAGCGCGGAGAAGTGGGCATGTAGCTCTTCGTTCGTCATGGTGGCAGGGTTTCGCGAAGTATCTGTCATGGTTAGTCCTTAAAAAGCACAGGTATATACGACAGGAATATGGTGGAAGTCACGCGTAATCCGTCAAGCAATATACGAAGCTCTTACAAGTTCTTACCAAACAGCAGGAAAAGGCGATGTGCAACCACGAGGATCAGTGGGTCCAGAGATTGAACCAAGCGATTACCAGGAGTCGAAACACCGCACGTGGAGAGTATCTGTGGAACTCTGGGAAGGCTTAGCAAAGGGGTTAGCAATTATCAAAACAGCAATGCAAAAGTTGAAAGAATGCTCAACGACGGTACTGTGCTGGTCCTAGGCTAGACCGTACTAGAGACGCGAGCCTAGATCACCAACGATGTCACGACGCGACACAACAAGCACTGTATGATGATATGGCACCCTGAAAAGCGATCCGAGATGCAGAAAATTACTAGGATGGCGAGTGTCTAGAACTGATCTACGGGGTCTAAAAAGAGGTTAGCCCCCAAAAATTTTTTCGAAATTTTTTTATTTTGTTCCGGAAAGCGCGCAGGTGCCAAAAAAATATCGCTATAACGGCCGATGGAGAAAAGTGATCCCCAAAGCCGAAAACCAGTATAGCCAGAAAATTTTTTTGGAGGCGGTTCCAGACTCTTTTTTTTTTTTTTTTTTTTTTTTTTTTTTTGCTCTCCTTCTGGACTTATGACCGGACTCTTAGCTCGACACGGACTTTAGCGGAACACGGAAACAACAAAGAAGGAAAGTCAAAAGAAATAACTAGGAAATAAGGACTCAACTCGGACTCGTGTCGCGGCAGGGTAGGTGATCGGATCCGTGTCGCGGTAGGGAGGCGGTGGCGGAGTGTTAGGGTTTATGGTGGCAGGGTGTATGGCGGCGGAATATGGTGGCGGTGATCGGCGAGTGTGGCGGTGACTAGTATGATTAGAACTCGAAACTCTAAGGGACGAGACACTAAGACCAGCAACTCGACGCGACGATGTAGACACAAATTCAACAATGCAAAAACTGAAAAGATAATGCGAGGCGTAGATTGGTTATAGGATGGATCTAAACTCTAACTGTGTTTTTGGCTTTTTCGTGGGTTATAGGTAAAAACAGATCTAATCTATGAAAAACAGTAAAATCTCACCGAGCAACCTGAAATCTGATACCACTTGATAGGGCAAAGGTGTCCGATCTTTCGATGAGATGGCGATAATCGATTTGGTGGAGTTCGGGCTTGACGATCCGACTACACGTGCGAGCACGAGCGCCAATGCAATCGCTAGGCCAATCTCCTGGAGGTTACCGATCCTGCGTGAACACGATCAGCCTGACCAGCGAGGGTCTTAATTCCTACCTGAAATCGAGAACAAGTAAGAACCAATATTGCAATCAAGATATTGCGGATTAAGAGGAAAGCTTTATTGAAAGAGGTGGGATCCTGAATAGGTGCGAAGTACAAGAGGCCTCTGCGACGCTCGAGCCTTGGCGAAGTTGCGACTATGGCTAACTTAATGTCTAAACAAAATCCGAGTCTAGAGGTTCGGCTATGGGGTGTATTTAAGGGCGAAAAGGTGGGGTTTCGGCCAGCCAAGGAAGTGGTGGCCGAATCCAACCCTAAAAGTCCTTTTCCCCTCAAATACGGACTCTAAAAAGTGGCTAATTAAAATCCTGCGAAAATTACATGGGCCTGGCCCAAAATAAAGGTGTCGCAGCACCATATTATGCTATGGACGAATTCGTAAAGTATTGATCTTGAATATTTCGTCCAAGCCTTCTTTCTTCATTATGGTGGCCTCAAAGTTCGGAAATCTTCATGCGTGGCCTTCACTTGGATCATCACATGCTTGCTGCCATCTCCATGCATGGCCATGCTCCAATGCTTGTCCCTCTCATCCATGCTTGGTCCTTCATTCCTAAGAGTAAGAAATGTATCTGATTTAGGCAGCATCATATTCTCATGTATGTAAGGAATAGTTCCAAGAAACGAAAGTACCTGATAGTTAAGTTGTTTGGCACGGGATCTTGTGATGGGTCCTTGTATGTGTGTTGCTGTAGGTACAACGGTTGTATCAATAGTAGGGATGTCCACATCACTTGCACTCTCTTATTCTACGTGAACAACAAGCTGAGGGATGTTGCCAAGGGTACCATCGTTCAAACCTTGCAGCGCACGTTCCACTCAAAGCCGATGCCAGATAGCGTGCACAGGGTTAAAATTAGTCGAGTGCTAAGGGGCTGCGACGACCTGGAACCTCCCATTCAACCCCCAGGAGCGGATGAAGAAGAGTCGTATGTCCTCAGAAGTTGCTTCGGCTTATTCTTGCTATGGCCAAAGAGCATGATCCGTTTGGGGACGGCGGGGGCCATCACGCCACAGACAACAGCACTGCCTGTCGTGCCAGCGACAAGCGGTGGCAAGGCCCCCTTACCGCCCTCGCCGTCACCTCCACGCGGTGGGTCGGATGATAATGTTGATGATATGCACATGGCGCAGGATCCGGCCGAGGACGACGAAGACTGGAATGATCACTTCTTCAGCACTCAGTTTGGCAATGAAGAAGACCTAGCTGGTGGCCCCACAGAGAAAGCCACTATCACCAAGCGTCTGTTTGGTTCTCAGGAGACGCCTCCAGCTTGGGCCTTTACAGAGCCAGCTGATACAACCAACCGGCCCTTTATTCTAAGCCCTGACACACTACATAGGGCGGCCGGTGCTCAGATTGCGGTGCCTGCCCACTCTCCAAAAGGAAAAAAGGGCAGGAAAAGAAAATCTAGCAGCTCGAGCCAGCCGGTGGCGTCAACAACTGCGAATCCGATCAGGTTTCGGGACGGGCCACCAAGACCCGAGGGTATTATGTGGAGTATTCATGTGGCGGGTGAGCCCATGCTACCTAAGAATTTGCGGAAGCTCGCCAGTTCGGAACTGCAGAGTGTGCATGACGGCGTGCTGATGATAGAGAGACGCCTTCTATCGGAGAAAGATCCCTCGCACCCGGTATTCGTGGTTAAGGTGCTACTAGGCTTGGGCTTCGTCGACACTGCCCCCGCGGATCTGTTCTTCCTGCGGTTCGAGGACATCTTCAATATGTTCCACCTATACCCGCTGCACTATACCATGGTCCGTCTCTTTTCTCTCATCCTGGCCATGCAAATCATTAGAGAGAACACACCGGGCATCGCTATAGTGGAGCCCTACTACATGCGTGACGGCTGCTTGGGTTCCCCCGCCGAACGACGTATCGTGGCCTCGTACCTAAAAAGAATCCTCGTGGCGAACAAGACAAAGGAATACATTCTCGTGCCTTACTTTCCCGAGTAAGTCGTTATTCGCTCGCCACCGTCGATTGGCTTTATTAGATCATCATCATTCTTTTTCCAACACATTCCATTTGAATTTTTTGCGCAGAGATGAACACTGCACGCTCATCTCCTTATCGCCGAAGCATTCCCACGCCACGTATTTCGACTCGGGGAGTCTAGAAAAGAAGAAAACTACGACAAGATCAAGGAAGTTCTGGATGATGCTCTCACTGGCTTTGCCTCGACGGAAGGCACCAGCTTCATGCGTAAGAAGGTCAAGTTCGCCAGGCACGTCTTCAACCACGTAACGGAGTTCCCCTGCGTGAAGCAGCCGGAAAACAGTAAGAAGGAAGCCTACTACGCACTCCATCACATGAGGGCGTTCCTACTTGACCAACAGAATTCTACGCTGCCAGATCATCTCAAACAGTGGGCCGAAGCAAAGGCCAAGATCAATGATTCGGATATTAGACAAGAGATGTATCGCATCCAGCAGCAGTTTGGGGCAATCATCTTTCGTGATGTCATGACTTCGGGGGGGATCTTCTACGGAGGAAATATCCCGAATAACCGTGACATAGAAGATCGCCTAGAGATGCAGGGTGACTATAGGAAGTTCATGACGAGACAAGGCGTCCTCCCGTTCCCTAAGCCGAGCCAGAAGGCTTGATGTTGGCCTAGTTGTAGTTACAAACTATAGATGATCTTTGTATGTGTGTGTGGACGACAAGTGAACTTATTTTGCTTATTATTATTATATATCAATCAATCCTTGGTTTTTTTGCTTACTCTTTGGTCCTTTGCTCAATTTGGTCCTTCTTTTTTTCTTTACTCTTTTTTCGAGAATAATGCCGATGATTGAAAGTCGTGGCACACTATATATGTGAATGTGCTACGATGGGACTGTGAGCCTTGTGATATGCACAAGTCTAGGTCTTGTGCATCCTACTTGGCTCACCGTTCCATCGTAGCATATTCATGTGTCCAACGACCTATGTATATATATGAGGCATTCTTTTCGAGTTATTTTTGTCTTTTTCGAGAATATGCCGATGATTGAAATGTCGTGGCACAATATATATGTGAATGTGCTATGACGGGATAGTTAGCCTTGTGATATGCACAAGTCCAGGAATTGTGCATCCTACTTGGCTAACTGTTCCGTCATAGCATATTCCTGTGTCCAACGACCTAGCTAGTTATATATGAGGCATTCTTTTCGAGCTACTTTGGTCTTTTTCGAGAATAATGTCAATGATTGAAATGTCGTAGCACACTATATATGTGAATGTGCTACGATGGGATTGTACTCCTTGTGCTATGCACAAGTCCAGGTGTTGTGCATCCTACTTGGCGTACGGTTCCATCGTAGCATATTCCTGTGTCCAACGACCTATGTATATATATGAGGCATGCTTTTTGAGTTACTTTGGTCTTTTTCGAGAATAATGCCGATGATTGAAATGTCGTGGCACACTATATGTGAATGTGCTGCGATGGGATTGTTCGCCTTGTGCTATGCACAGGTCCAGGTGTTGTGCATCCTACTTGGCGAACAGTTCCATCGTAGCATATTCCTGTGTCGAACAACCTAGTTATATATGAGGCATGCTTTCTGAGTTTGGTCTTTTTGATTTAGGAGTACTTTCTATAAGTGTATCTTCGTATGCGACTTTAATTATATATGTTTATTTCAATAGTCGGTTAATTATTATTGTCAACTTATAGATGACGTGGTACGTCGTGTACAAGGGACGGGTTCCCGGAGTCTACGATGATTGGGAAGACTGCCAGAGACTGGTGCACCGTTTCAGCGGCAATAGCTACAAAGGGTACAACACTATGGAGGAGGCGGAAGCTAGATACACGCGCTATCTAGCGGGATTTAGGACAAGGAACCGGATGAAGACCTACACCTTCGTCGCGGCGGTGATCATGCTTATCTTCTTTGGTTATTTATCCCGAGTTTGTGTCTAGCTAGCTAGTTTAGATGTCTAGGCGAGCTTCCGAGCTCTAACTTGTTCGATCGACACATGTATTAGCATGTACCAACTACTACTTTGTAACATGATCGAAACAATGTAACTTAGACTATGTATTCATGTATGAGACTTATCTATATGTATTTGTTTCAATCTTGTTTTTCATATTGAGTATTTATATATATAATTGTATATCTTGTATCTGTGTGTATATCTGTTGTAATATTGTATGTAATCTGTATTGCATATAATCTGGCTCGGAAATAAAAAAACAAAAAATACATCTGTGGCGCACATGGTCTACCTTCTGTGGCGCACTACACCTAAAGCGCACTATGGAAGTTTGGTGGCGCACTAGGTAGTGCGCCACAGAAGATCCCAGGAGGTGCGCTACGCCTATCTCTACACAACCGTGGCGCACTAGGCAGTGCGCCACGGCTGAGAGATAGCCGTAGCGCAAGGCCCGTGGCGCACTGCTAGTGCGCCACGGATGGGCATTTCTGGTGCGCCACTAACGGCCTGTTTGCTAGTAGTGCCCCATGGCCTCCCTGAAGGTGCCGTTGGACTCACCTCGTGGTCCTCATTCTCCCAAGACAAGCCATGGAAGTTGAAGACCCCTCTATCGGATCAATCGATACCTCACTGCCGCCACCAATCACCATCGTTTGCCGTCGATTCTGAGCTCGCCTCTACTCACCGACACCTCTACGAGCTTCCTGGTGAGTTACTGAGTTTCCCTGTATGCCCCAAGGCTTCAATTGCTTCCTGTATCACCACCTACGTGGTTGCCTGTGAGAGTCGACGTGAAAGCTCCCCGCCAACCCTTCTCCGGTGACCAAAATAGGGCTGCGCTATTACCCATAGAATCGTCTACTCGTTAGGATTCCAATACCCTCGTCCACATTTGTCGGGGTGACCTGATTCCTCACCGGCGACCATCTGCTGGCGGTGGACACCGTGCTGACGTCACAGCGATTTCATGCTTGCGTCGTGTCTGCAGGGTTGACCAGTCTTCGCTGAGGTGGAGTGTGACGTGGCCCCTGGCCCATGTGTCATTCTCTATGAGTAGGGATAACTCAAGTAACAAAAACATTAATCAATAGGGGTATGCCATGTGGCAACTGGCCCACTGGTCAGTCACCTTGGGTAGGTTTAGCTTAGGTGTAAAAAGTTCTGTGTCTGTTTAGGAAATAATTAAAACAATATAAATTCAAATATCAATATTCCATAAATGAAATAAAATGATTAAATCTTGTAAATTTAATAACTTTTGTTTTGTAATTCAGAAAAATGTGTATAATATATGAAAATTTGTAGAAAAATAAAATCTATAACTTAAAAATATTGTCAAACATTATTATGATAGCAATTTAAATAATTATTATTTAATAAAGATTTTAAAATTAATAAAACTTTGATAATTCATATTTTAATAATGGTAAATGCTAAAAATATAAATAAAATAACAAAAATCTTAGAAAAATAAGAACTATAATTTAAAACTATAATCATGCATTATTATTTCACTTAATTAAATACTTATTATTTATTAAGTATTTATAAAGTAATAAATCTTATAAAAATCATATCTTATTATTTATAAATCACAAAAATAAATTTAATATACCAGAATGATCACAAAATTAATAACTACATGCTAAAAAAATATAATACTCCACTCTTGAGGTAAATAAAAAAATTTAATACTCTAGTAACTTGAATTTAAACCTATTTCCTGGGTTGTTAATTTATACAAGGGTAAATAAAATTTGTTAATATTTCTAAAATTGGAAATTTAGGTCTAATAAGTAATACTAGTCTTAAATATTTATAATATAAAGTCAAATTGGTCCAACACATTTTAAATACAATTTTATTGAATTATCCTTCAACCATATTTGTAGTTTATTTTCTAAAAAATATCTTTAACAATTATAAAATCTTCAATAATGATATTTTAACCAAATAAAATCTTTTACCATTGTTTCACTCACAATTTTTTAATGGACTCAATCCAAAGATAATTCATAAGTAGTAAATAATATTGTTTACTTATTCACAAACCATAACCACACCCTTATAGGGAGATAAATCCTTTTATACATTTATAATGTAAAGAAACCACTACCAAATAAAAGTATAACCATTCTTAAGTGACTTTAAGGAAACATTATAAAGTACACAAGGTACAAATAACATAAGCATTACACCTTAAATCCATCCATGTTCTTAAAGTTAACTTTAATCTACAAGACTTTAAATGTAATGCTAAAGACTTTATTATGTGTAGTTAACTTTGATCTATTTTAACTAAGACCTCAGGCATCTCAATACCAAACTAACCAAGTTAAAAACCAAGATAGATAAGTCTCAAATACTACTAATATCATTATTCAAATGAAGTAATTCTTTCTTACTTAAGGACTATAACTAGAAAGAACACCTAATAAGGTTAACTTAAAGTTTAAATAATTTCACTTAGCTAAGTAAGATTTTCTTCAAAAGTTATTCTTTTAAGATACATTATAAAACAAAACATAAGCATTTTTATGAAAGCTCTAAATGATGAACGAACCTTATATACATAGTCTTCAGATACATTTTCCACTTGAGTATTCAATTATTGTGTGTGCTTTATTATAATTACATGTTGTTTCACACACACTCACAAGCCTTAATAAGAAGCACAAGTATGAAACTTATCTAAAAGGACAACACATTCTAAAGGAAACCATTTCCAGTATCCAAACCCTAGATCAATGTTATCCCCGGGATTCGACTTTACGAAATTGCATTACATTACTTATGCATAATAGCATCTTGCTTCTTTAAACATTAGTCCTTACCGGACCAATGATGCTGATTTCAGATATTGGATCTTTTATATTGTCTCGAAAACCGTGAGTCCATAATCTTACAATCACAAAAGGAAAGTTCACACTTCCTCATGTCCTTTGATTATTTTCTGCAAAGTATTTTGCAAATCCAGTGTTATCATCATCTGCATTTGAAAAAGGTCAGAAAACACTATTTTTGATAATAATGTGAACTATTGGTTACTGATCCAGGGTGATCAGCTAATCTATTAAATCTGGCAGTTGGAATACCACTGTTCACGACTATATCACCTAGGATTTAACAACCAATGTCGCCAGTGATTCTTGCGCCGTACATTACACGTTGACCATGATATTTGGAATGGGACAAAGAAGTCGGTTGTATCTTCTTCCTCTCGAATGTAGCCGGATGTGCAGATCGTGGCTGTTATCACTCGTAGCGTGCATATTAATTGGTAATTCGTAGAGGATATGCAGCATATGGGTGGGAACCCTCAACGTCCCACGATAGTTCTGGCATCTAACGGTCTGTACAAACCATTGTCGTAATTCAATATGTGGGCATGGTGTACACCAAGGAGGCATGCGAGGTCGCGAAGGGGGCAGTGATTGGCTTGGATCTTAGGTTGGGCCTCAAACCAAGGAAGTTTGAACGGGATCATACTCCCGGCCGTGCAACAAAGCCTAAGGTCTCTCATGGGTAAAGTGACGCACCTCTGCAGAGTGTAAGAACTGTAACTTTTTACTCCCTGTTCCGAGAAGGAGATGCGAACGCGGCGGGAAAGGAACTCCATGAAAGTTCTGGTAAACCCGTGAAGGCTAACGGACATAGCTTTTCATAATAAAAGCAACCTTTTAAGAAATGTTTATGAAAACTTGAATTGCCTACGACCTATGGTCTGTGGCTATAGATATAGTGCATCAAACACTCCTTTTTTAGTGAACTTGCTGAGTACGCTCGTACTCAACATATCTTCTTCACCCTTGCTAGGTTCTAAAGCCAGTACAAACGATGTCTACATCAAGTTATGCTCCAGGAATTATCACCAGAATCTAAAGTTCTTCAATGAAGTCAAGAAAGTCAACATATACATCAACTCAAGTGAAGACAAAGTTATTGATTAGCTAGGAATATAATCCCTAGCCATAGAACCTATTTCTGTAGTGTATTGCAATAGCAGCAATGCCAGGCCATTAGTTAAGATAATAGTCTTAATAGTATGATAGTTTTTGAGTTGTTTATTTCTGATTCTTCTTTGTAAGAAGTTTCTTTATCTCTCTTTAACCTCGAGTTTTCTCTGGATCTTGTGTAAAGAGTTGAGTTGTAACCTATAGTCATGTCTTGGACCTGATGTGTTTCTGTTGTACCACTCTGAGGGATGTAATACTAGTGAACACTGTTTCATTGGTGTTATGTCAACGACTATAGTGTACTACATCATGCAATGGTATGCTGGGTCACCGCAGATGGTGGCGGTGGCTACAGACAGTTTCGTGGATATTTGATTGGTGTTCAGGGTTTCTGCATCGGGGGCTTCTTATAGGCGAAGGGGGAGGCCGAGGCGGTGGCTAGGGTCCCCAAACCCTAGCCAGGCGCGGGCCCACCTGTGGTCGCGCCTGGGGGGTGTCCCCTCTGGCTCGCCTCCCCGGCTCCCCTCTGGACTTCTTGTTCCCCACCGAAAGTAATTGACTTTGACGTTTGTCCCATCCAATTCCAAGAATATTTCTTTACTAACTTTTCTGAAACCAAAAACAGCAGAAAACAGGCATCTGTCACTGTTGCAACTTGTTAATAGGTTAGTACCAGAAAACATGTAAAAAGCACCTCAAAGTGTAGACAAGTAAAGCAAAGTAGATACTAAACAAGCATGGAACATCAAAAATTATAGATACGTTTCCGACGTATCAGCAGGGCCCACCCGCGCCTGGCACGGGTGTGGGCCCCCCAGGCCTCCACTCCATTTCGTCTTCTAGCTCCGTGGATCTTCTGGTGAAATATAATTTTTCGCATATTTTCCGGGATTTTACATGATAGTTGATTTTCTGCACAAAAACTAGACACCAAGGTAATTCTGCTGAATACAATGTTAGTCCGTCCGTGTTAGTTGTATCCAAATCACACAAGTTTAGAGGAGAAACAATAGCAAAAGTGTGCAGGAAAGTAGATATGTTTTGGACGTATAATATGCAAGTTACCTCTATCTTTTACTCATAATCCTCCACATAAGCAAAATATAGTCAATTCACTCAAGACCGGTGACACCTTGAGTGCGATAGAAACGCAGCATAAAAACACTTGCCGAAGCTCCTTGTTGGGATCGATATAAAAATTATAAATAATACTTCCACGAAAAAATTCTCCGACAAACCTGTTCACTTGCAAGCCATCAGTTAGATATACAAAGTTATAAATGTAATTCTTGAAAAAATCGTTGCAGTTTACAAAGTGTTGGATACTTGTCCTGTTTTGTGAAAACATGATGGTGTGCTTGAGAATTGTTGGAATTAAGGAAATGTGGGTTGACGACGGCCAGCAAACTTGTTGATGGCCAATAATCACTCCTTTCCTCAAAGTTTATCATTTGGATTAGTGGACTTGAATAAACTTTAGTAATCCTTGTTTGTGTGTCTTGCTTTTGGCGAGATAATTATTCATATTAATAAGTTGCAAGCCATCTGTACTATTCTTATGAGTAATACCTTTATGGTCACATTACGATCATAAATGATTTATTCTCATCACTTTGTTAATGATAATAGTTTAAGCATTTATAAAGGATTAGAATGCTAAAAGAAATCCAAAGTATGATTATTGAATGACACTATCGTTTAAGTCATGGTGGTTATTGCATGTTTTTCATTCTAAATGAAAATCGGGGTCTTAGATATTTGATCTCGAGACTTTGCAAAACCATGCCTCATTTGGTGAATTGACTAAAACTCCGCATTTTGGTAAAACGATGATGTGCGAAGAAATGATGAATTTTATACATAATGATGTATTGTATTTTCAACAAATGGTGGAAATCATTATTTCATACTTCATTGTAATTTTAAATGAACTTTAGTATTTGCTTAACGAAATATAAGTTTGAAACTATTTGAATTGTTCAAATGAGATTTCAAAATGTAGGAGGATATGGAATTAACAGGAATAGAAAGTCTCTTTAATTTGATCGATATGACTAAAGTATTTAAGTTAAATTTTGTCATAAAAAGACTTGTAAAAGTTGTTTCACAAATTATGGTAATTGGAAAAATTCAAGGTTTTGATATGTCTAAACATCATAATCATTCTATATTGGATACACATGGTCTAATATTATCTCTTATGAGTGTTATAGTTATTGTTTAGAGTTAAAGATCGAAATAAGCAAACACTCATTTTAAATACAAAGGAACATCTAAAGATTCATGGAAACAACACCATAAGAGTTATGTCATGTTCGAGTTTCTGGAGATTTCGATAATTCGAAATCGTGGGAAATAAACAAGTTTTTGTAGTGTATTCTTAGGAAACTATGAATACATGTTCCACAAACTTTGACCACCTCCTGATTATTGAGTGCGCAGCAAAATTTGTTTCGTTAAACCAAACTTTACAAATAGAGGAGAAACCAATGATAATGATCATAAAGTTTTAGCGAATACTTTTACTAAAGAAAGTAGGATTCAAATATTTATTCTTCAAATTTGTGGAATTATATTATGATTCACTTGTCATGTTATTTGAACAAGACATACCTACAAAATACAAACAAGCGTGATGGACGTAAGTGCGAGAAATGACTAGGAGTCATAAAATTCTATATTAAGTTACATTTAGTTTGAAAAGTAATATGTTACTTATCTTATTAAGTAAATATGTTTACTTGATATTTCTAAATGAACACATAGTCATAAGAAATAAATGAAACTTAATAAAATACATAAATCTAGATTTGTCACAAAATATGTTTGGACAAATTCAAGGAGTTAACTACAAATGTAGCGATGCTTGATTCTATTGGATTACACCAGCAATATATGGATATTGGGAACTCGTAGATGGAATTCTCAATTTGATGATGGTCAAAGAATTTTGGAATGTCCAAGATTATTGAGAGGACAAACATTTAAGTGGGAGATTATTGGCTTGGCTAAATCTTAATATGCAAGAGACATATTTTGAGTGGGAGCCAAGTGAAATCCCTGGATCTCATATATGGATGCCATATTTGAGTAGGAGCGTGCAATCATTCTAAAATATGTGGATGCCAAATATGAATGATGTGACTGGTACTAATAATATTTAAGTTAGTAAATATGGATGAAGTTGAACAAGTTATTAAACAATGAAATCTATTAAGATAGATCAGTAAGTTTAATAAACATTAATATTGAATGCTTCCTGGACTTGATTCTAAAGATATTCAGAATATCCTAGATAAGGTTTTTTGAGGTAGTTCAAAATGGAACAAGGTAAAGAAAGAAGTCCGTACTTGTATGAAGCATTGAGTTAGTCTCAGTATTACAACTCAGTCATAGGTTCTTCCATACAACCATGTTTTATACTCAACATAATATGACCCAAGGATCTAGTTGGAAGAACATGTCTTGAGGTGATTCCTGAGTTAATCACTAAATCAGAGTTAAGTCTGTTCTTAAAAAGCAAGAAGCAAACTTAGGCACAAAGTTCCATGTTATGCACTACGATCTACATAGATATAAAAGTATACATTGGTTCAATAAGTTCAACTTCTGCTAAGTGTGTTTCTAAGTTTAGATGACAACAATGAAAGTTAAATTTGTTGATCGACCGTCATTGTAAACAATGGAAACAAAGTCTCACTCTATTGCCAAACTAATACTTCAACCCATTATGAGATAATGGAGTGAATGTCGTGCTTCTAGTGCGTCATCTCATGTGTGAATAGTCATTTCATGGGACCATACTAGTGCAAGGAGACAACTAGAGAGAGAGAGAGAGGAGTGGGAGGGAGGATGTGCATAGAGGAGGGAGGAGAGATCCCAACTCGTGACCTTGGTGGGGGATCTTTATATAGGGGATGGGGGCAGGCTTGCCCCTCCCCAAGGCACCTAGTCGACGGACAATGGAGGTAGGGAGCAGCCCTAGGGCTCCCCAAAACCTAACCCTAGGGTTTCCCCAGGCGCATGGGCCCTTAGGGCCCATATGGGAGGCCTTCCCTCTTACGATTTCCCTCATGGGCCCTTTTTCCCTAGAAAGTTTGGCCCATTAGTGGAATACCCTTTCAAATTAGATTTTTATATTAATTACATTAATTAATATGTAAATACATATTTTTACAAAATCCTATTTGACCCGAAACACCTTTCTATTCCCTTTCGATCCTCCAAATGACTTTGGAACTTCCCAGAGCGATTCCGATTCTCTCACGAAACTTTTCTGGTTTCCTTTTCTTTCCGCGAACAACTTCAGATCTCTCTCACAGAACAGTTACGGTTTTATCTTTCTCTACTGTGATTCCAACTTACAGATGATCTCTAGCTCATCGTACCCTTAAGTGTATTCCCCACGGCTCGGGAATAGCACATACATGATCTCCATCAATGATCAATAGCGGGACCGGGATGTCCATAATGACCCATGTGCATTCCACAATGACAATGTCATTTGAACCATAAATGTCAAGTCCAATTCCCTTTGTTTCTTCAATATGACTTGTCCGAGATCTGATCATTTGGTATCACATACCTTGTTCAATCTCGTTACCAACAAGTAATGTTTCACTTGCTACCGCGATATTACATCCCTGTGACCTTGTCACATGTTGCAATATTATGGACGTAATCTCACAAAGTCGGCCTTAAGTATATTACCCATCACATGGGTGAAAAACTCCCGATTTTGATTTCATAGGCATCTACCTGTTCCTCCGGAATATCGAACGTACACCTTTATAATCACCATTTCACTGAGTGATGTTTAATGCAGTCAAAGAATTCTCGAGAGTTAGTGATTAATACTATCTCACGGTCTAAGGAGGATGAGACTACGATTCTAGCTATTGCAATGATGAACTTCGTGATTTGATCGTGTCGCAATCTTTGGGTAATATCCATCACATCATTCGCTAATGATATGACCTCATTATCAACTGGCACTATCACCCATGACCATGAAACCTTGATCATCGATTTCCCAACGAACTAGTATGAATAGAGGCTACTAGGGAATTACGTTTCATATCACACCTGTAGCAATGTTTCCACTTGATACAGTTATAGTATAATATGAAACTATTACGAACTTATTGAAATATGGCAATAATAACAATTTATTATTTGCCTCTAGGGAATATTTTCTTTAGTCTCCTACTTACACTAGAGTACAAATAATCTAGCTTGCATTTACTAATCATAAACCATATCACACATGCGTTTATTGATCATGACCGCTCATGGGAAATGACATGTACCTATTTTGTTTTACCAGATCAGTATGTCTTTTGCAAATCATTAATGTCTTCCTTTTGCGCTTCGGGGTTTCCAAGCTAGAGATCTACTTTCACACTCTAGGGAGGGATCGGGGAGCCGAAGGTCATCAGCATACACCGTATATGTACAAAACCACGAGGGGCCACACTTGGGGCACCTTGGATGTCGTGAGCTGGACTGTTGCATGATTGAGCAGGAGGTGATTTGCGAGGAGCTTCGCGACCTTGAGGTCGGCTACGAGAACGACTACATCAACCACGTCCCCCTCGGAACGTTAACCTCTTTCATACTATAAGGGGGTATGCATCTGAAACCTTTGTCCGTTGCTGCATTAATAATAGATAGATCTTGGGCGTTAAGGAGTTCCAACGTAGGATTTTTTGTTTTCTGCCCCGGAACCTCAACACTAAGGGCGATAAATATATATAGATCATTTTATGTATAGGCTTGTTGTCACTTGGGTATAATATCTTCAAATAATTTGCTTTGAGAATAATCACTACATCTTGAAGACTTAAAGAGTATTTGAAGAGCACCCGAATTGTCATGTTCACCCTTTAGTTCTTATTTTCATGTAGTAAACAATAGGCTTCCTCTATTCTTCATCTTCATCTGCACTAGATCTTTCATTAATGGCCGAAGCGGTAGTCTACAATTCGTCCTTAGCTAGATTGGTGAAACAAAGCATTGATTCTTGTGAATATGAAATATACCATGAATTACATGGTAGCCGATTGTTTGCAGAGCCAACTCATTTGCTCTACCATTTTTCATGTCTAAATATATGAGCAACAATAAATAAATCCAAGATGTAAGTTACATCCAGACATGTATGAAGATAAATAATAAGTGATTCATCGAAACTTTGGTAAACCATGGACACTATTGCACTAATCACAAACGAATCATTAGAAGCCTCAATATGTGTAGCACCTACAACAAGAAAAAGTTCTAGCACAAATAGCAAATCTACATATTCGGCCTTATTCTTTGTGCAAGATAAAACAGTACCATAAGGAGATAAATAAACAATACCAATGCTTTGTCTATTGCTTTTAAAACTGAATAGTCAAAATATAATTTCCATGGTACTATAGAGACAAGATCAATATCAATAGCATGCTCATCATCTACGCCAAATAATGAAATCAAAGAAAATTTGGCCTTTCATAGAGTTCAAGGATTTATAATAAGCCAAATTATGAACACATAAGCATAAGCAAAATTGAGAATGAATGCATACCTTTTCTTGGTCTCAAGTAAAACTAAGTACGATGTTAGAACAACACATCAGCCATGATTAGATAATGATCTCAGGACGATAGGATAAATATCGGTGGTATTTCTTTGCCCTATAGGGCATGTATAATACATCCACCAAAGTATGTATAACCGAAATAATCAAGACAATAAATCTGATTATGGACTCCCAATATTTCGGCCTCTTGGATTAGAAACAAAACTGCAACTAATCAAATGAATAAGGATTTGGCAATACCCTTTCATGATGTACATAATTATGATGCATCCAGGGATCAAAATAAAATCATGGTGGGTAACCAATCATACATGGGGATGAATTCCATGGCATATACATTAATGGTGAAGTAGAAAAATATGGATGATGTTGTAACATCCCAGCATTAGAGCTTAGTGAAGGAAATATGCCCTAGAGGCAATCATAGAGATGATTATATTTCTTATGTATCCATGAGTTATTGTAATGTTCCTTGAATATCCATATCAGGCAACTTGTATTGATTGGCAATTATGTGAATTGTTTGTGAAACTCTTTACTTGTATGGTTATTCAATAGTTGTCCCTAGTCGGAGTTCATGTGAGGACACACGTGAATATTAGACTAGCACATAGATTGGTTGATGACTATGTTTCGCAAGTCATAGACATGGAGATGTCAAACCAATGATGTGGACACATGTTATGAACATGGGGTTGGACTGATCCAACTTGATACTAGCAATTAGTTGCATCTCTCTCTCTCTCTCTCTACACATCGTGTACGTTTTGTCCTTAGACCTGAGATTGTCGCATGTACTTGAGATGTGGATCGACCTACTTTGGGGCTATCAAACGCTGCTCCGTAACTGGGTAGTTATAAAGGTATCTTTCGGGTTTGTCCTGAATCATGCTGCAAGGCATGGGCAATCAAGATGGGATTTGCCCCTCTCTACTTGAGAGAGATATCTCTGAGCCCCTCTAGCGATCGGATCCAGAAATGCATGGCCGTGCTACATATGGTTAAGAGTTAACCTAGTAAAGGGATTCCAAATCACAGTATCGAGAAAGGGAGGTCAGCTTGGAGCTAGAGGCTACTAATGGGCTGCTAATGTAGAAGCCCACTAGGAACGCCTATATAAGAGAGGGTGGGGCGATCTGACCAGGGTTAGACCATTCCACCCAGCCGCCACTCCTCACGCCTGTGTTGCATGCGTGGACCTAGCAGTCCGACGTCTGACGCTTCCACCCTGTACGTGTGGATACCTCGGAGGCGCTGCATCTGTAGCGCTTGGACGAGCTGCGCAAGGGGAGCTGCTCATGGGACAAGAACAAGGAGGAGACATAGATCGTCTACACTGCCTCGATGCACTTCATCAAGTTCCGCAACTGCGCCTCTAGTGGTAATCCTGTGATCTATGACAACAGTAATCCTGGTTTATGCGGCAGAAAATTTTTGATTTGCGCTAGTGTAGCCTACCCGTATGCCTTCAGTGGTATCAGAGCCGATGCTGTTCAGTTATTGATTAGGGATGTTTTCATATGGTGATATGCAGATTGATATGAATGATGTGATCGTTTATATTGCGGTGGTTCAGGATTGATCTATGATCTTGCTTTCCGTGATCGTGATTCTAAGGTAGTCGAATGACTTACCCCTACCGGTTGGTTTCCGCCATCGGGGTAGACAGTGACACATAAATCCTATTGAATCACGCGAAGAGCAATATGATTGATCAAATTGGAACCTAGATCTAAAATCGATGTACCGTGATCAAAGGAGTTTGATTAGATCGGAACAACAGATGGTTTATGGTAAATTTGATTTGTCGATCAAAATCCTTAAGAAAATTGTGTAGATTCGATCTCTCATTTTTCACAGTTTTTGCAGGATGTATGTGATCAGTATGGCCCATATATGTATGTGATGCATGTATAAAATTTATCATGTCCTGCGTGTCATGAGTAGGGCAACACGGCTGGAGCCATGTGTGTTGTCAATTATTGTAATGGCATGCGTGCCAACTTGTGATGATCCCAATTCTATGTAATTTTGATTACTAGCTGTTAGGGGTAATAGCTTGTATTAGTTCTTGGAGGACTCATCACTTGGAGGATGTCTCGCATGGAACATGAAGATGGGGATCATCATGGTGGACACGTTCTATGGCGATAGATATCACCAGGAGAAAATGGGCCATACTGTGTCACAACTATGTGAATGCTATTCTTATGCATTTTACTCTATTCATGCTTAGATGATAGAACTAGAATGATCCCTCACAAAGTTTAAGTTAAACCATGCCCTCCCAACCAAACCTTGCACCATCCTATGCCATGTACAATCGTTGGTGGGCCTATGAAATTTGGGTGTCGCGGTTTTCCTTGGCTGGATGGGTTTGTATCAGATACCTACACGCATAAGGGTTGGTGAGCTTGACAAGTTCATCTTAATAGTTAAGGACCTTGGGGCATAAAGATTGGGCGCCTAGTTTTGACATAGAGATGTCACCCAACAACAAGAGTCATATGTGATATGATTAGCAAGTGTTGCTTACCGATTTACCTTGTCTTCTAGCAGTGATGCTAAAGCTCACTAGTCGACTTGTTAATTGTGGATCTTGAATCACTTAGTATCAATAGAGGGATATTGATTTAAGTGGGAGTATATGCTATTAAATTGTTTAATATGTTTTACTATTTCATGGTTACATGGCTTAGTATTTTGCATGTTTTCTGTTGTAGATAAATGGCTCCAAACACTGCATCACCTTTTTCTTTGCGTTCGATTCTTGACAAAAATAAACTAAATGGAACAAACTATTCGGACTAGGTCCGTAACCTGAGAATTGTTCTCATGTTTGATAAAAAGAAAACAGTTCTGGATACCCCAATCCCCAATGAACCTGCTGATAATGCATCTGCTACCCTAAAGAACGCCTACAAGAGAGCATGTGATGATTCTCTTGAGGTTAGCTGTCTTATGCTTGCATGCATGGAACCTGAACTCCAAAAGAAGTTTGAGGATCAGGATGCGTACGATATGATCGTCGCGCTTAAGGACATGTTCCAAGATCAGGCAAGGACTAAGAGGTACAATGTTGCCAAGTCCTTTGTCGAATGCAAGCTAGCAGAGGGAGCAGCTGTAGGCCCCCATGTGATCAAAATGGTTGGTTACAGTCAGTCTTTGGAAAAGCTTGGTTTTCCACTAGGCCAAGAGTTGGCCACTGACTTCATTTTGGCGTCTCTTCCATCCAGCTATGGGCAGTTCATTTCGAACTACCATATGCATGGGGTGGAGAAGGGCCTTAATGAGTTATGCGGGATGCTAAAAACATCAGAAAGTGACATGAAGAAGTGTGCAGGGCATAGCCATGTGATGGCTGTGTAGAACAAGACTAGCTTTAATAAAAAGGGTACTTCTTGAAAGAAGACGGGAAAGACTAAGGATACGATCCCTAAGCCTGCACCCAAGCAAAAGGCTGGACCTGTAGAAGACACTGAGTGCTTCTTTTGTCATGAACATGGCCACTAGAAGAGAAACTGCAGCAAGTACCAGGCTTCTTTGAAGAAGAGTGGAAGTAAGAGTACTTCCCACTCAGGTACGCTTGTTGTAAATGTTGTGGACATTCTTCTCGCTGATTCCTATGTTAACTCTTGGGTATTCGATACCGGACCGGTTGCTCATATTTGCAATTCGATGCAGGGGCTAATAAGGACTAGAGAAGTGCATAAAGGCGAAGTGGATTTTCACGTCGGAAATAAAGCAAGGGTTGGTGCATTGTTCGTTGGCGTCATGCAACATCACCTTCCGTCAGGATTTATTATGGAGTTGAATAATTGTTATTACATTCCTAGTATGGGTCGAAACATTTTATCACCTTCATGTTTGATGAGGGATGGTTATTCATTCGCGAGTACAAACAATGGTTGTGTAATCTCTAAGAATGATATGTTTATGGTTGATGCTCCCGTTGTGAATGGGTTATTTATTTTAAATCTTGATGATGCATTTGTTTACAATGTTAGTGCTAAAAGGCTTCGGCCTAATGATTTGAGTCGTACCTATTTATGGCATTGTCATTTGGGGCATATAAGTGAAAAGCGCACGAAGAAGCTCCATGGTGATGGTCTTCTAACTTCGTTTGATTTTGAATCATACGAGACATGTCAGGCTTGTTTGCTTGGACAGATGACCAAGTCGCCCTTTCGGGTTTACCCGAGAGAGCGACAGACTTGTTGGAACTCATACATACTGATGTGTGTGGACCAATGAGCACAACAGCCAGAGGAGGATATCACTACTTCATTACTTTCACTGATGATTTTTGTAGATATGGTTATGTGTATTTGATGAAGCATGAGTCTGAAACTTTTGAAAAGTTCAAGGAGTTTCAGAATGAGGTAGAGAATCAATGTGGCAAGAAAATATTTGAGTCACGAATTTAGCAATCATCTTAAGAGTTGCGGAATTGTTCCACAGCTCATGCCGCCCGGAACGCCTCAAAGAAACAGGGTCTCCGGATGGCGCAATCAAACTTTGTTGGACATGGTTCGATCGATGATGAGCCAGTCGGATTTACCATTACCATTTTGGGGTTATTGTCACATCCCAAGATTTTCCAAATCTTGTAATGTGAAAAATAAATGAATAAAATAAAACTTTGTTGATTTTCAGGGTGAGAAGAAACTTTTTGATTCCAATTGGGAACCTTCAAACATATTTTGATCAAACAAATCCTAAAAGTATTTAAAAAGATAAACGTTCAATAAAGGAAAATGAAAATATTTGGAAATACTATTTTGGATCTTTAAATAAAAAGATTTGGTTTTCAAAAGAGAAAGTAGAAATATAAGTAAAGATTATTTAAAGAGCCAAATTAAAACTTGGCCAAGACTTTAAAATAAAATATTTCTAGTTGATAAAAATAGTAAAGGTTTATTTAATAAAATAATAAGGATTTAATATCCAAGTTTATTTAAAAATAAAAGGTTTTACTATTTTAATTAAACACTAAAACTTGTTATTTTATTTAAAAACAAGTTTTCCAAGTATTTTATGTTTTCAAATAAAACCTACTGATTTGGTTTTGAAAATATTTAGATTTCAAATGGAGATTTTAAATAAATCAAATCCTATTTTTTTATTAAACAAGGTCTATTTATTTAATTAATAATGGACCGTAAAATAAAGGTATTATTTTTGGGACTTTGGTTTATGTTGTTAAACAGAATCAAATTCAATTGCAAAGTGTGATGAATGTTTGAACTGATTTGAATGCTTGATTTGTTGTTTGAAATTCAAAACAGAAAATAGAAATAGAAAAGTGAAAAGATTACTGAACAAAAAAAAAGGATCAGACAGCAGCCCAACTCACCTGGCCCAAAAAGCCCAAACCCCAGCCCAGCTTCTTCCCTCTGAACGTTTTCCACTTAAATTCGCACCCGCAGAGCAACTGAATGGTGGACCCTCTTTTCCCTCTCACTGCCTCACTGACAGCAAGGCCCCACAGCACTGTTCATCGTCTTCAACCTCGCTGATTCCTCCTCGCCGTTTCCTGTCTTTACTCCGGCGTTCAATTCGCGTGATTAACAGCCATCACTCCCCGGGCGACCATGCTCCCTTAAACTTCTCGCCCTCCTCTTCATTTCTCCTCAGACTCCACGCCCTGAACGCCACCAGGCTGCACTGAATCGAAGCAGCAACGTCACTGCTCCGACCACCGTCCCCAGCCAATTCCGGCCGAACCATGTCGCCCCCTGCCTTCCTGAGCACACCGTCGAGATCCCACTCCCAGGCGCACCTGTCTATGCCCTCCGTTCAACCGCAGGCGCCCCTGAGCGTCGACTTCGACAACCTCTGACCGCACCGCCGCGTCTGCCTCTCTCTCCGGCGAAGTTCCCTGGTAAGAACCGACCACCCCGCGCCCTCTACTTCACGCACGCAGCTTCGCCTTAATCTTGCGCATCTAACCGTGTCCTCGTTTTCCCTCGGGGCGTACCACAGCACCGCCCTCGACGACCACCAGACGAACCCGACGCAGTCCCCCACTCCGGCGAGCAAACCCGCTAGAACCAGAGCGCCCCTCGACGAGCTGACCATACCTTGAGCATCAGAGCATCACCGCGATCACTGTAAGCACCCTCACCCTCTTCTTTGCTTCCTGTAGCCACCGTAGCGCCACCACCTGACCGTGCGCCACCGCTAGCCACCACCGGCGCCGCTCGTGTTTGGTCAAGCCAACCAGCACCGTTAGATTTTCATCTGGCGGCCACGATAGATTCATTTAACAAAAGGGTACGGGCTAGTCTGAGCCACGCGATCTTTTTAGATCCAACGGCTGTAGTTACGTGATCCGCACGAAGCGGTACCGCCCAATAAAAACGCGACGCGTGTCACCAGTTCTGTTTAAAAACAAAGTTTGAATCTGATTTAGATGCAGATTTGAAACCCTTGTAAATTTTGATCCGCACGTCGAAAAATTACAAACTTTATATCATTAGAATCAGTGGAACAAGCCCTAGCCAACCATGCAATTTGTTTAGTAAAAAGCTTCTGGTAAAATGTTTGTTGTTGCAGAAACATTGGTATGCTTGTTTAGGTTAGAAAAATTATTCCAAAATGTTTTTAGGGTTAAAATCTTTGCAAATTGGTTTGTGGTGAACCTACTGACCTTAGGAACCAACTTGTGGATTTAAAAATGTATTTGGTGAAGATTAGGCTTGATTAATTGATTTAGCCTATTTCTAGCCAAATAAAAATATTGTTTTGATTATGGAAATGATTTTGAAGCAAAAACTTTGGGAAAATGATTTGAATCAAACCTACTGACCCTAAAACACCAAGTTTTGAAAATTAGCAACTTAATTGGTGAAGGACATAAAGTTTTTGATTTGATAAAAACATTTCCCATCACATAAAATGATGAATGGATTTAAAAATGGTTTATAGACAAAACCCTTTTGCAAATGAGTTTGCCACTTTGGAAAATGTCCACTTTGAGCCTTACAATGTGTAGAGCCTAGTAGAGACCACCTTGGCAAATAAAACTACCTTATGCATGCTTGCTTGCATGATTAGTTCCTATTATTTTATGTGTGTTTTGTTTGTTTGATTTTGGTTGGAATGCTAGTGATATTGTATTTGCTTGATTGATTTGTAGTGAAGGTAGAAAAGTGTGAAACTAGCAAGATCAAGAAGTGAACCAACATTCCCTACCAAAAGGCAAGTGACACTATCATCTAAAGTCCTACTATTTTCATTATACTTAGTGGATTTTGAAACATGCATGAAAAGAATTTCTATACTTATGCTATGCTAAATCCTAATAGGATACCCTTATATATTCCTTAGTGAAAACAATGTAGTTGTAAAATGCTTAGCAATGCTAAATATTTTGAGAAGAGATACATGTTGAGATTTTATGAAGTTGAGAAAAGACTTGTGTTTTATATAATAAAACAAGGACTCAATGAACCACCTGGGTGGACAAGGATACTTTGAGTTTTGGACAAGGTGGCAACAAAAGGAACCATGTCTATGGCAATCTCTTTGTGTTGTGCACCAAAAGAAAACCACCCAGGAAACTTAGAGATTGAACATGTTTCTCCAATTGTGGCTTTCGTGTACAGCCACATGCTACATATGGCTCTGGCTTAGTCAACTACATTGGGAAGACCCATGCATTGTCTTCAGGTTACTGAAAATGAGGGAACTTGGAATCCCACATGGGTACTGAAGACAAGCTAGCAATGGTGTATGGGAGGACCCTCTGGAAAGACTTTGTCACATTCTCAATCTGCCAGTACTCCATCTTGGTGAGTACCAATCCAGCGGCCACTGGTGGCAACAAGATGAGGGTGTGTCATGTGGGTAAAGTGTACAACTTCTGCAGAAGATAATAAAAATCTAAGTACTTAGCCGTGTCCCCGGTTATGGACAATACTGAGCAACTAAAGCTTGAAGCTATGGGAAATCTCGACATTCCGATTTCTAAAAGAAAAACTTTTAAGTGATAACAAAAGACTTGCAGCACTTGGGGGTACCAAGGAGCTCAAGAGATTTTGATAATAACTTGAAGCACTTGGGGATTTACCAAGGAGCTCAAGAGATTTTGACCAAGACATGAACACTTGGGGATTTACCAAGGAGTTCAGAAAGATTTGACAAATGATCAAAACTATTTTGAAAAGATAGGATAAATTATTGCTTTCTGCAAATGATCCTAAAACCCTACTTAGCCAAATATGCATGTAAAGATAGGATCCACTTATATTCTACATAGTAGTGAAACTTGCCAATACAATTCAAATGTATTGACCCTTGTGGCTGTAACTTGTAATGTTGCAGGTTTGATTGATTTTAGTGAAGATTGATTGATTAGGATTACAAAGTCTACAACCAACATGTTTGCCTGTGGCACTTTGAAGATAAAGGACCCCATGCTTATAGATTTTCTGCTGCAATGTAATGTATTAGCCAAATGAGCTATGTAATATGTAATAAAATTATGTTATTGCTGGTTATAAATTTATATTATGACCTTTGTTTCTTGATATTACATCTTAACTGTGGATGCTAGCTATTGATCCAGGGACTAGCATTGTAAACACAGGGGACTCTACCTTATTTAAAGGTTGGGACCCTAACATATTGTATCAGAGCATTGTGTTTCCTATAGGATTTGTAAACCTAGGATTGGACAAAGACCCTTAGAAAAATAGGAGTTGTATTTGTTCCAAAAACTTATTTACAAACAATCTTGTAAACTCTTTCCTCAACCATTTTGGGTTTTGACTCTACATCTCTTCTATTTCAAACTTGATGGAAAAACCTACCCCATGGATAAAGACTTCATCATGTGCAAAGGACTTCTTCAACTCTAATGACTTCAACATCTTCAGCATATTCACCAAGGACTTCCAACTTGGATACCACTAAGGACTACAAGTGAGACAAGGAAATCTTGCTCAAGATATGGAGACTAAGGAAATGCAAAATTAGAAGGAGTTCACCTCACTTGAAGTTTTTGTGACCAAAAGTTTTCCTCAAGGAAACCATGATCTCATGCAAGAAGAATCAACCAAAGAAGGATGGAAATATCACAAGTGAACCATATAGATGGACCACCATATTTTAGTTAAGTCAAACACACCAACTTATGTGGTGTAACAAAAATATTTTGTTGCCTAAGAATGTGCTTGAACTTTGTTGTTTGAGTGAAAAGTTGTTTGTGATTGATTGCACCTTGTGTGTGTAAATTGTGATGTGTGTGATTAGAATTATTTCCTTAGAAAATCTTTTACCTATTCTAATCTCCATCTAACCCAAACAGATGACTACTCCAAGAAACTCCAAGGTTGATGACACCAACACCAACCAAGAGAACAACATGAGAGAGCTCATATCAACCACAAACCAGTTGAACCAAATGACAGCTCAGTTCATAGCTAACACCAGTGGGGAAGATCCAACCCTCCAAAAGTTTTTGGAAAACCAAGCTGAAATGTTGCATAAGGTGACAGACCAAATGCTCAACACGGAGAGCAACTTTTCCAAAGACAAGGATGTTATTCTAAAAGGAGCCAAAGCTTGCAATATTTGTGGAGACAAGGATCACACTTCTAAGGAGCATGGAAATCAATGCCCCAACTGTGAAGAGAAACATCCTGTTGGCCAATGTCCCACCTCTCAAGCTACTTTCTACCTATGTGAAGGAAACAACCATGTCCCTATCCAATGCCCCATCTATTCCATTGTTGAACAAAGGAAACAAGGTGGAGTGCAACAAATGATTGCAAACTATCAAGAGGGATCTAAGTCTACCAAGAAGAATGATGACAAAGTAAAAGGTCCACTTGTACCTCAAGGAAATACAACCCAATTCAAAGGCCCAAAGAAGAGGCATATGAATTTTCCAAAGAGAAATAGAAGGTCCAAGAAGCATGTAGACATCCCTACCTACCATATAACATATGAACAACATGAACTAGATGCACTCCTAGATTTGGAGAAGCCCAAAAAGCAAAAGAAGGACAAAAGCCATGTGCAATGTCATCATTGCAAAGAAATGGGACACTATTCCAGTGAATGTCCAGAGAAACAGAAGTATAAAGAGATTGGCCAAGTATGGTGCAACAATTGCAAAGAGCTAGGCCATTATGCAGCAACTTGTCCACAAGAGACACGTGAAGGACTCAAACTTATTAACTGTTTCAATTGTAAAGAACCGGGACATTATGCAAGCAATTGTCCATAAAAGATGAAGAACAAGATAAACAAGCCTATGAAGGATCTCAACCTTGGCCCATGAGTCAAGTGTGGAAACAAAGGACACTAAGCAGATGTTTTCCCAGAGAAGTTTCCCCAGGATCCCAAGAAGGCCAACATGTAATTTAGTTTAAATTTTTTTAAGGGTGGTAGTACCCTAGATGCTTTTGAGCCTACTTGTAACCCTAGCCTTCCCAAATCTCGGGACGAGATTTATTTAAGGGTGGTAGCCTGTCACATCCCAAGATTTTCCAAATCTTGTAATGTGAAAAATAAATGAATAAAATAAAACTTTGTTGATTTTCAGGGTGAGAAGAAACTTTTTGATTCCAACTGGGAACCTTCAAACCTATTTTGATCAAACAAATCCTAAAAGGATTTAAAAAGATAAACGTTTAATAAAGGAAAATGAAAATATTTGGAAATACTATTTTGGATCTTTAAATAAAAATATTTGGTTTTCAAAAGAGAAAGTAGAAATATAAGTAAAGATTATTTAAAGAGCCAAATTAAAACTTGGCCAAGCCTTTAAAATAAAATATTTTTAGTTGATAAAAATAGTAAAGGTTTATTTAATAAAATAATAAGGATTTAATATCCAAGTTTATTTAAAAATAAAAGTTTTTACTTTTTTAATTAAACACTAAAACTTGTTATTTTATTTAAAAACAAGTTTTCCAAGTATTTTATGTTTTCAAATCAAACCTACTGATTTGGTTTTGAAAATATTTAGATTTCAAATGGAGATTTTAAATAAATCAAATCCTATTTTTTTATTAAACAAGGTCTATTTATTTAATTAATAATGGACCCTAAAATAAAGGTATTATTTTTGGGACTTTGGTTTATGTTGTTAAACAGAATCAAATTCAATTGCAAAGTGTGATGAATGTTTGAATTGATTTGAATGCTTGATTTATTGTTTGAAATTGAAAACATAAAATAGAAATAGAAAAGGGAAAAGATTACTGAACAAAAAAAAGGGATCAGACAGCAGCCCAACTCACCTGGCCTAGAAAGCCCAAACCTCAGCCCAGCTTCTTCCCTCTGCGAAACGTTTTCCACTTAAATTCGCACCCGCAGAGCAACTGACTGGTGGACCCTCTTTTCCCTCTCACTGCCTCAATGACAGCAAGGCCCCACAACACTGTTCATCGTCTTCAACCGCGCTGATTCCTCCTCGCCGTTTCCCTACTTTACTCCAGCGATCAATTCGAGTGATTAACAGCCATCACTCCCCCGGCGACCACGCTCCCTGTAACACCCCGGTTCTGAAAAGACCGTGGCCTCTATGTGACATGCCAATCCCTGGATCGGTTCATTGGCCCACAATAGAGTAAGATAGATAACATAGCAAAATATCCGTGTATCATAGATAACGAAGATCTAGAGTACCATTATTACAATAAAAGCTTAGCATAAAGCTAGCTCAAATTATTCAGGTAGCAACATAAACAAATAAGTTCTCCATTCTTCAAATTGCCCACAAGTGAACAAGTGTCGAGTGGAGTACCGTGGCCTATAACGATCAATCAGAATCGGAATAACCTGCAACATGAAACGTAGCAGCCCCGAAGGGTCAATACATGGAATGTATGGCAAGTAGAGCTAGTAATGGAGACAATAGTACTAACATCTACATGCATATTTGGCAAGTGGAACTGTGTCTGGCTTGCATTTGCAAATACATTTGTCCTACTTTCATAAACAGTTTTGATTTTCTTTGAAAAGAACCCAATTAAGTTAACCCAACAATATTAAAGCAATTATGAAATTTGAATGAGCGAGAAACATGTCATGGAAATCAATATCTAGCAACTCAGATGTCCATAACCGGGGACACGGCTAATCGACTAGATTATACACTCTGCAGAGGTTAGTACACTTTACCCATGTGACTTGGCCAGCCCAGCTCGTACCATCACTCTCATTTTTGGGTGATGATAGGGAGAAGGCCAAGAAGAGACTGTTCGGGAAGTAGCTCCTCAATCCCGACGCGCACCGGTCCATCCTACCAAAATTCTACATCTCTGGATACGCGGGTTCGAGTTACCACAACCTACTAAGTCCAACCAACCGCCCATTTCATTATTGGCACATGGTTGTACACGTAAGCTACACAATAAAGAAGCCAATCATTCTCTCTTGATACCTGGGTGCCTTTCCGCAATGAAACCACCAAAAATTATCAATACCATCACACCCAGGGGGTTCATTGATTAAGTTGTTTTTAGTTTTCACAAACCAATACTTTGAGAAAACAAGTATCAATGATGTAACCCAGCCCTCGTTCAACATAGCATGGCTAAGCACATCTACCCACGGTGGTTCATCTACAAAGAGGGTCCTACCACATAACAGGACATAGCATATCGATAGTATCATCCTACACATGCATCTACAAAATACACGACAATGCATTGAAAATAGTAGGACGATATCATGAACAAAGTAGCATCTACTTGCCTTGGTTGTAGCGGTCGGGAGCACAATCCTCACACGAGCAAGCGTTGCACTCGACACAATCTACACGATACAATTGCAATCATAAACAAACAATGCACAAGCATATGCAACAAATATGATGCATGAATGCAAGAATGACAAGTGAATTGGTGCTACAGCTGCACCACAACATCCTATAACATAACACTACCGATTGCATGCATGGAAAATAGTTTTAGCGCAAGGAAAACTACTAGACAAAAGTAATGCTCCAAACTAGAGCTAGAACTTAAATAATTCGCTACCGGTAGTATACTGATTGTAAAATCTTGGGAAAATTCTACCGCATAGGCATCGCTGATTAGAAACAGTAACAATTGGAATTACTCGAAAAGGAATTATAAAACTCCCCGAGTAATTAAAACACTGCAGAAAGCCAATAGGCAGTTTCTGCAGAAGTTTTTACTGTAAGCCTACCTTTTTAACTCACGATGAGATTCCCCTCGTTCCACTGAATCCAGGGACATATCATACGCGATTTTTGGAGCTACGGATCTTTTTCTACGAATTTATTACTAAGAAAAAGCCACTAACTAGTTTGATTAAACTGTACTAAACCTTGCAGTAAAAGCCTGAACCAAAGGTACAGCGAGATTCTACACGACTCACTGAATCCGCACATATTTTATTTGCAATTTTTGGCCAAGCAGTTTAATTACTACGCAATTTACAATATTCTACCAGAATCTGTCAACTAAAAGGATTAACGAAATTGACCAGTCAATTGTGTCTGTTGACTGGTCAAAGCGTCTGCTGTCTGGGGCGCTGACTGGGCGTTTGACTAGTCAACGCCTGAGTCTGACCGGTCAACTAACGATCTGAGCCGCTGATCTGAGATCTGACGGTGGCTGCTGTCTTACCGGAAACAACGACGAATCGGACTCCGAACGGGTTCCGGACGACGGCGACGATCACTTCCGGCGACGAGGTTCTTCCTGCGCGGGTACACACGGTCAACGAACGGGTCGAGTAAAATACATCGTGCGAGCAAAACGGCGCGTACGTGCACGTATGCGTGCATGCAATAACGCGCGCGTGCGCGTGCGTGTACGTGTGTGCATGCGAGGCGCGGCACGGCGGCACGCGCAGAGAGGCGACTGCGATGCAGCAGGCGGCGCGCGGTCGGGTGGCGTGGCCGAGGGGGGCGACGGCGACGCAGGCGCGCGGCGGCGGCGGCCGTGGGTGGCGTGCGGGCGCGCGCGGCTGTGTGCGAGGCGGGGCGACGGCGCGCTGCGGAGGCGGCGCTGCGAGGGGGAGGCTGCAGGCGGCGGGGCGGCGGCCGGTGGTGCGGGGCGATGGCGGCGGTCGGCGGCCGAGGTGGCGATGGCAGCGGTGATCCGTGGGGCGGGCGGCGGCGGCCGGGAACGGAGAGGAGAGAGCGAGGGGGA
The DNA here is from genome assembly GCA_910589765.1 of Avena atlantica. Classification (NCBI taxonomy): domain Eukaryota; kingdom Viridiplantae; phylum Streptophyta; class Magnoliopsida; order Poales; family Poaceae; genus Avena; species Avena atlantica. The sequence goes on from OU342738.1 coordinate 382,803,707, forward strand.
GGCGGCGCGGACCTGGGCGGCGTCGGCAAGCGGGAACGGCGGCGATGGCGCCAGGGGGAGTCGGCGCCAGGTGGAGAAGATGGCGAGAGGCGGCGGGGTCGGCGCAGGTGGTTGGGGTCGGGCATGCTTAACGAGGCCAGGTGGGTCCTTTAAGTAGCCCTGCGCACGGAAATCCTAAGCAGAATCGGTCCAGAATTTGACTACAACTCGGAAATCGGTCCGGATTTTCGGACCGTTTTCCGGCGGTTTACTAAAACGGCCGAAGCTTTTCCGTACGAGCTCCGATTTGAGCGATTCTCGCGCCTACTGGTTCGTATCGTCGAGGGGAACAACCTAGCGTCAAGGTTTGAGCGAAACCTCGAACCTACAGGGGTGGTCCGCGCTACTCCTACTAAAGCTTCCCGCATGAACCTCGTAGCAAAATAAAATAGGGTTTTGCAATTGGCGTTTCGCCGAACCTTTTCACTCGACGGTTTTGCATGGAAAAGCATGATGCAATGATATGAATGATATGCAAGAACAAATCTAAAATTTGGGATGTGACACTCCCTTAAACGCCTCGCCCTCCTCTTCCTTTCCCCTCAGACTCCACGCCCTGAATGCCACCAGGCTGCACTGAATCGAAGCAGCAACGTCACTGCTCCGACCACCGTCCCCAGCCAATTCCGGCCGAACCCTGTCGCCCCTGCCTTCCTGAGCACACCGTCGAGATCCCACTCCCAGGCGCACCTGTCTATGCCCTCCGTTCAACCGCGGGCGCCCCTGAGCGTCGACTTCGACAACCTCTGACCGCACCGCCGCGTCTGCCTCTCTCTCCGGCGAAGTTCCCTAGTAAGAACCGACCACCCCGCGCCCTCTACTTCACGCACGCAGCTTCGCCTTGATCTTTCGCATCTAACCGTGTCCTCGTTTTCCCTCGGGGCGTACCACAACACCACCCTCGACGACCACTAGACGAACCCGACGCAGTCCCCCACTCCGGCGAGCAATCCCGCTAGAACCAGAGCGCCCCTCGACGAGCTGACCATACCTTGAGCATCAGAGCATCACCGCGATCACTGTAAGCACCCTCACCCTCTTCTTTGCTTCCTGTAGCCGCCGTAGTGCCACCGCCTGACCGTGCGCCGCCGCTAGCCACCGCCGGCGCTCCTCGTGTTTGGTTAAGCCAACCAGCACCGTTAGATTTTCATCTGGCGGCCACGATAGATTCATTTAACGAAAGGGTACGGGCTAGTCTGAGCCACGCGATCTGTTTAGATCCAACGGCTGTAGTTGCATGATCCGCACGAAGCGGTACCGCCCAATAAAACCGCGACGCGTGTCAACAGTTCTGTTCAAATACAAAGTTTGAATCTGATTTAGATGCAGATTTGAAACCCTTGTAACTTTTGATCCACACGTCCAAAAATTACAAACTTTATATCAATAGAATCAGTGGAACAAGCCCTAGCTAACCATGCAATTTGTTTACTAAAAAGCTTCTGGTAAAATGTTTGTTGTTGCAGAAACATTTGTATGCTTGCTTAGGTTAGAAAAATTATTCCAAAATGTTTTTAGGGTTAAAATCTTTGCAAATTGGTTTGTGGTGAACCTACTGACCTTAGGAACCAACTTGTGGATTTAAAAATGTATTTGGTGAAGATTAGGCTTGATTAATTGATTTAGCCTATTTCTAGCCAAATAAAAATATTGTTTTGATTATGGAAATGATTTTGAAGCAAAAACTTTGGGAAAATGATTTGAATCAAACCTACTGACCCTAAAACACCAAGTTTTGAAAATTAGCAACTTAATTGGTGAAGGACATAAAGTTTTTGATTTGATAAAAACATTTCCCATCACATAAAATGATGAATGGATTTAAAAATGGTTTATAGACAAAACCCTTTTGCAAATGACTTTGCCACTTTGGAAAATGTCCACTTTGAGCCTTACAATGTGTAGAGATTAGTAGAGACCACCTTGGCAAATAAAACTACCTTATGCATGCTTGCATTCATGACTTAGTTCCTATTATTTTATGTGTGTTTTGTTTGTTTGATTTTGGTTGGAATGCTAGTGATATTGTATTTGCTTGATTGATTTGTAGTGAAGGTAGAAAAGTGTGAAACTAGCAAGATCAAGAAGTGAACCAACATTCCCTACCAAAAGGCAAGTGACACTATCATCTAAAGTCCTACTATTTTCATTATACTTAGTGGATTTTGAAACATGCATGAAAAGAATTTCTATACTTATGCTATGCTAAATCCTAATAGGATACCCTTATATATTCCTTAGTGAAAACAATGTAGTTGTAAAATGCTTAGCAATGCTAAATATTTTGAGAAGAGATACATGTTGAGATTTTATGAAGTTGAGAAAAGACTTGTGTTTTATATAATAAAACAAGGACTCAATGAACCACCTGGGTGGACAAGGATACTTTGAGTTTTGGACAAGGTGGCAAAAAAAGGAACCATGTCTATGGCAATCTCTTTGTGTTGTGCACCAAAAGAAAACCACCCAGGAAACTTAGAGATTGAACATGTTTCTCCAATTGTGGCTTTCGTGTACAGCCACATGCTACATATGGCTCTGGCTTAGTCAACTACATTGGGAAGACCCATGCATTGTCTTCAGGTTACTGAAAATGAGGGAACCTGGAATCCCACATGGGTACTGAAGACAAGCTAGCAATGGTGTATGGGAGGACCCTCTGGAAAGACTTTGTCACATTCTCAATCTGCCAGTACTCCATCTTGGTGAGTACCAATCCAGCGGCCACTGGTGGCAACAAGATGAGGGTGTGTCATGTGGGTAAAGTGTACAACTTCTGCAGAAGATAATAAAAATCTAAGTACTTAGCCGTGTCCCCGGTTATGGACAATACTGAGCAACTAAAGCTTGAAGCTATGGGAAATCTCGACATTCCGATTTCTAAAAGAAAAACTTTTAAGTGATAACAAAAGACTTGCAGCACTTGGGGGTACCAAGGAGCTCAAGAGATTTTGATAAAAACTTGAAGCACTAGGGGATTTACCAAGGAGCTCAAGAGATTTTGACCAAGACATGAACACTTGGGGATTTACCAAGGAGTTCAAAAAGATTTGACAAAAGATCAAAACTATTTTGAAAAGATAGGATAAATTATTGCTTTCTGCAAATGATCCTAAAACTCTACTTAGCCAAATATGCATGTAAAGATAGGATCCACTTATATTCTACATAGTAGTGAAACTTGCCAATACAATTCAAATGTATTGACCCTTGTGGCTATAACTTGTAATGTTGCAGGTTTGATTGATTTTAGTGAAGATTGATTGATTAGGATTACAAAGTCTATAACCAACATGTTTGCATGTGGCACTTTGAAGATAAAGGACCCCATGCTTATAGATTTTCTGCTGCAATGTAATGTATTAGCCAAATGAGCTATGTAAGATGTAATAAAATTATGTTATTCCTGGTTATAAAGTTATATTATGAGCTTTGTTTCTTGATATTACATCTTAACTGTGGATGCTAGCTATTGATCCAGGGACTAGCATTGTAAACACAGGGGACTCTACCTTATTTAAAGGTTGGGACCCTAACAGATGGTATCAGAGCATTGTGTTGCCTATAGGATTTGTAAACCTAGGATTGGACAAAGACCCTTAGAAAAATAGGAGTTGTATTTGTTCCAAAAACTTATTTACAAACAATCTTGTATACTCTTTCCTCAACCATTTTGGGTTTTGACTCTACATCTCTTCTATTTCAAACTTGATGGAAAAACCTACCCCATGGCTAAAGACTTCATCATGTGCAAAGGACTTCTTCAACTCTAATGACTTCAACATCTTCAGCATATTCACCAAGGACTTCCAACTTGGATACCACTAAGGACTACAAGTGAGACAAGGAAATCTTGCTCAAGATATGGAGACTAAGGAAATGCAAAATTAGAAGGAGTTCACCTCACTTGAAGTTTTTGTGACCAAAAGTTTTCCTCAAGGAAACCATGATCTCATGCAAGAAGAATCAACCAAAGAAGGATGGAAAGATCACAAGTGAACCATATAGATGGACCACCATATTTTAGTTAAGTCAAACACACCAACTTATGTGGTGTAACAAAAATATTTTGTTGCCTAAGAATGTGCTTGAACTTTGTTGTTTGAGTGAAAAGTTGTTTGTGATTGATTGCACCTTGTGTGTGTAAATTGTGATGTGTGTGATTAGAATTATTTCCTTAGAAAATCGTTTGCCTATTCTAATCTCCATCTAACCCAAACATATGACTACTCCAAGAAACTCCAAGGTTGATGACACCAACACCAACCAAGAGAATAACATGAGAGAGCTCATATCAACCCAAAACCAGTTGAACCAAATGACAGCTCAGTTCATAGCTAACACCAGTGGGGAAGATCCAACCCTCCAAAAGTTTTTGGAAAACCAAGCTGAAATGTTGCATAAGGTGACAGACCAAATGCTCAACATGGAGAGCAACTTTTCCAAAGACAAGGATGTTATTCTAAAAGGAGCCAAAGCTTGCAATATTTGTGGAGACAAGGATCACACTTCTAAGGAGCATGGAGATCAATGCCCCAACTTTGAAGAGAAACATCCTGTTGGCCAATGTCCCACCTCTCAAGCTACTTGCTACCTATGTGAAGGAAACAACCATGTCCCTATCCAATGCCCCATCTATTCCATTGTTGAACAAAGGAAACAAGGTGGAGTGCAACAAATGATTGCAAACTATCAAGAGGGATCTAAGTCTACCAAGAAGAATGATGACAAAGTAAAAGGTCCACTTATACCTCAAGGCAATACAACCCAATTCAAAGGCCCAAAGAAGAGGCATATGAATTTTCCAAAGAGCAATAGAAGGTCCAAGAAGCATGTAGACATTCCTACCTACCATATAACATATGAACAACATGAACTAGATGCACTCCTAGCTTTGGAGAAGCCCAAAAAGCAAAAGAAGGACAAAAGCCATGTGCAATGTCATAATTGCAAAGAAATGGGACACTATTCCAGTGAATGTCCAGAGAAACAGAAGTATAAAGAGATTGGCCAAGTATGATGCAACAATTGCAAAGAGCTAGGCCATTATGCAGCAACTTGTCCACAAGAGACACGTGAAGGACTCAAACTTATTAACTGTTTCAATTGTAAAGAACCGGGACATTATGCAAGCAATTGTCCAGAAAAGATGAAGAACACGATAAACAAGCCTATGAAGGATCTCAACCTTGGCCCATGAGTCAAGTGTGGAAACAAAGGACACTAAGCAGATGTTTTCCCAGAGAAGTTTCCCCAGGATCCCAAGAAGGCCAACATGTAATTTAGTTTAATTTTTTTTAAGGGTGGTAGTACCCTAGATGCTTTTGAGCCTACTTGTAACCCTAGCCTTCCCAAATCTCGGGACGAGATTTATTTTAAGGGTGGTAGCCTGTCACATCCCAAGATTTTCCAAATCTTGTAATGTGAAAAATAAATGAATAAAATAAAACTTTGTTGATTTTCAGGGTGAGAAGAAACTTTTTGATTCCAATTAGGAACCTTCAAACCTATTTTGATTAGACAAATCCTAAAAGGATTTAAAAAGATAAAAGTTTAATAAAGGAAAATGAAAATATTTGGAAATACTATTTTGGATCTTAAAATAAAAAGATTTGGTTTTCAAAAGAGAAAGTAGAAATATAAGTAAAGATTATTTAAAGAGCCAAATTAAAACTTGGCCAAGCCTTTAAAATAAAATATTTCTAGTTGATAAAAATAGTAAAGGTTTATTTAATAAAATAATAAGGATTTAATATCCAAGTTTATTTAAAAATAAAAGGTTTTACTTTTTTTAATTAAACACTAAAACTTGTTATTTTATTTAAAAACAAGTTTTCCAAGTATTTTATGTTTTCAAATAAAACCTACTGATTTGGTTTTCAAAATATTTAGATTTCAAATGGAGATTTTAAATAAATCAAATCCTATTTTTTTATTAAACAAGGTCTATTTATTTAATTAATAATGGACCCTAAAATAAAGGTATTATTTTTGGGACTTTGGTTTATGTTGTTAAACAGAATCAAATTCAATTGCAAAGTGTGATGAATGTTTGAATTGATTTGAATGCCTGATTTGTTGTTTGAAATTGAAAACAGAAAATAGAAATACAAAAGGGAAAAGATTACTGAACAAAAAAAAGGGATCAAACAGCAGCCCAACTCACCTGGCCCAGAAAGCCCAAACCTCAGCCCAGCTTCTTCCCTCTGCGAAACGTTTTCCACTTAAATTCGCACCCGCAGAGCAACTGACTGGTGGACCCTCTTTTCCCTCTCACTGCCTCACTGACAGCAAGGCCCCACAGCACTGTTCATCGTCTTCAACCGCGCTGATTCCTCCTCGCCGTTTCCTGTCTTTACTCCGGCGATCAATTCGCATGATTAACAGCCATCACTCCCCCGGCGACCATGCTCCCTGTAACACCCCGGTTCTGAAAAGACCGTGGCCTCTATGTGACATGCCAATCCCTGGATCGGTTCATTGGCCCACAATAGAGTAAGATAGATAACATAGCAAAATATCCGTGTATCATAGATAACGAAGATCTAGAGTACCATTATTACAATAAAAGCTTAGCATAAAGCTAGCTCAAATTATTCAGGTAGCAACATAAACAAATAAATCCTCCATTCTTCAAATTGCCCACAAGTGAACAAGTGCCGAGTGGAGTACCGTGGCCTATAACGATCAATCAGAATCGGAATAACCTACAACATGAAACGTAGCAGCCCCGAAGGGTCAATACATGGAATGTATGGAAAGTAGAGCTAGTAATGGAGACAATAGTACTAACATCTACATGCATATTTGGCAACTGTAGCTGTGTCTGGCTTGCATTTGCAAATACATTTGTCCTACTTTCATAAACAGTTTTGATTTTCTTTGAAAAGAACCCAATTAAGTTAATCCAACAATATTAAAGCAATTATGAAATTTGAATGAGCGAGAAACATGTCATGGAAATCAAGATCTAGCAACTCAGATGTCCATAATCGGGGACACGGCTAATCGACTAGATTATACACTCTGCAGAGGTTAGTACACTTTACCCATGTGACTTGGCCAGCCCAGCTCGTACCATCACTCTCATTTTTGGGTGATGATAGGGAGAAGGCCAAGAAGAGACTGTTCGGGAAGTAGCTCCTCAATCCCGACGCGCACCGGTCCATCCTACCAAAATTCTACATCTCTGGATACGCGGGTTCGAGTTACCACAACCTACTAAGTCCAACCAACCACCCATTTCATTATTGGCACATGGTTGTACACGTAAGATACACAATAAAGAAGCCAATAATTCTCTCTTGATACCTGGGTGCCTTTCCGCAATGAAACCAACAAAAATTATCAATACCATCACACCCAGGGGGTTCATTGATTAAGTTGTTTTTAGTTTTCACAAACCAATACTTTGAGAAAACAAGTATCAATGATGTAACCCAGCCCTCGTTCAACATAGCATGGCTAAGCCATCTACCCACGGTGGTTCATCTACAAAGAGGGTCCTACCACATAACAGGACATAGCATAGCGATAGTATCATCCTACACATGCATCTACAAAATACATGACAATGCATTGAAAATAGTAGGAAGATATCATGAACAAAGTAGCATCTACTTGCCTTGGTTGTAGCGGTCGGGAGCACAATCCTCACACGAGCAAGCTTGCACTCGACACAATCTACACGATACAATTGCAATCATAAACAAACAATGCACAAGCATATGCAACAAATATGATGCATGAATGCAAGAACGACAAGTGAATTGGTGCTACAGCTGCACCACAACATCCTATAACATAACACTACCGATTGCATGCATGGAAAATAGTTTTAGCGCAAGGAAAACTACTAGACAAAAGTAATGCTCCAAACTAGAGCTAGAACTTAAATAATTCGCTACCGGTAGTATACTTATTGTAAAATCTTGGGAAAATTCTACCGCATAGGCATCGCTGATTAGAAACAGTAACAGTTGGAATTACTCGAAAAGGAATTATAAAACTCCCCAAGTAATTAAAACACTGCAGAAAGCCAATAGGCAGTTTCTGCAGAAGTTTTTACTGTAAGCCTACCTTTTTAATTCACGATGAAATTCCCCTCGTTCCACTGAATCCAGGGACATATCATACGCGATTTTTGGAGCTACGGATCTTTTTCTACGAATTTATTACTAAGAAAAAGCCACTAACTAGTTTGATTAAACTGTAATAAACCTTGCAGTAAAAGCCTGAACCAAAGGTACAGCGAGATTCTACACGACTCACTGAATCCGCACATATTTTATTTGCAATTTTTGGCCAAGCAGTTTAATTACTACGCAATTTACAAGATTCTACCGGAATCTGTCAACTAAAAGGATTAACGAAATTGACCAGTCAATTGTGTCTGTTGACTGGTCAAAGCGTCTGCTGTCTGGGCGCTGACTGGGCGTCTGACTAGTCAACGCCTGAGTCTGACCGGTCAACTAACGATCTGAGCCGCTGATCTGAGATCTGACGGTGGCTGCTGTCTTACCGGAAACAACGACGAATCGGACTCCGAACGGGTTCCGGACGGCGGCGACGATCACTTCCGGCGACGAGGTTCTTCCTGCGCGGGTACACACGGTCAACGAACGGGTCGAGTAAAATACATCGTGCGAGCAAAACGGCGCGTACGTGCACGTATGCGTGCATGCAATAACGCGCGCGTGCGCGTGCGTGTACGTGTGTGCATGCGAGGCGCGGCGCGGCGGCACGCGCAGAGAGGCGACTGCGATGCAGCAGGCGGCGCGCGGGCGGGTGGCGTGGCCGAGGGGGGCGACGGCGACGCAGGCGCGCGGCGGCGGGGATGGCGCACGGCGGCGGCGGCCGCGGGTGGCACGCGGGCGCGCGCGGCTGTGTGCGAGGCGGGGCGACGGCGCGCTGCGGAGGCGGCGCTGCGAGGGGGAGGCTGCAGGCGGCGGGGCGGCGACCGGTGGTGCGGGGCGATGGCGGCGGTCGGCGGCCGAGGTGGCGATGGCGGCGGTGCTCCGCGGGGTGGGCGGCGGCGGCCGGGAACAGAGAGGAGAGAGCGAGGGGGAGGCGGCGCGGACCTGGGCGGCGACGGCGAGCGAGGACGGCGGCCGGCGGCGATGGCGCCAGCGGGAGTCGGCGCCAGGAGGAGAAGATGGCGAGAGGCGGCGGGGTCGGCGCAGGTGGTTGGGGTCGGGCACGCTTAACGAGGCCAGGTGGGTCCTTTAAGTGGCCCTGCGCGCGGAAATCCTAAGCAGAATCGGTCCAGAATTTGACTACAACTTGGAAATCGGTCCGGATTTTCGGACCGTTTTCCGGCGGTTTATTAAAACGGCCGAAGCTTTTCCGTACGAGCTTCGATTTGAGCGATTCTCGCGCCTACTGGTTCGTATCGTCGAGGGGAACAACCTAGCGTCAAGGTTTGAGCGAAACCTCGAACCTACAGGGGTGGTCCGCGCTAGTCCTACTAAAGCTTCCCGCATGAACCTCGTAGCAAAATAAAATAGGGTTTTGCAATTGGCGTTTCGCCGAACCTTTTCACTCGACGGTTTTGCATGGAAAAGCATGATGCAATGATATGAATGATATGCAAGAACAAATCTAAAATTTGGGATGTGACACTCCCTTAAACGCCTCGCCCTCCTCTTCCTTTCCCCTCAGACTCCACGCCCTGAATGCCACCAGGCTGCACTGAATCGAAGCAGCAACGTCACTGCTCCGACCACCGTCCCCAGCCAATTCCGGCCGAACCCTGTCGCCCCCTGCCTTCCTGAGCACACCGTCGAGATCCCACTCCCAGGCGCACCTGTCTATGCCCTCCGTTCAACCGCGGGCGCCCCTGAGTGTCGACTTCGACAACCTCTGACCGCACCGCCGCGTCTGCCTCTCTCTCCGGCGAAGTTCCCTGGTAAGAACCGACCACCCCGCGCCCTCTACTTCACGCACGCAGCTTCGCCTTGATCTTGCGCATCTAACCGTGTCCTCGTTTTCCCTCGGGCCGTACCACAGCACCACCCTCGACGACCACCAGACGAACCCGACGCAGTCCCCCACTGCGGCGAGCAATCCCGCTAGAACCAGAGCGCCCCTCGACGAGCTGACCATACCTTGAGCATCAGAGCATCACCGCGATCACTGTAAGCACCCTCACCCTCTTCTTTGCTTCCTATAGCCGCCGTAGTGCCATCGCCTGACCGTGCACCGCCGCTAGCCACCGCCGGCGCTCCTCGTGTTTGGTCAAGCCAACCAGCACCGTTAGATTTTCATCTGGCGGCCATGATAGATTCATTTAACGAAAGGGTACGGGCTAGTCTGAGCCACGCGATCTGTTTAGATCCAACGGCTGTAGTTGCATGATCCGCACGAAGCGGTACCGCCCAATAAAACCGCGACGCGTGTCACCAGTTCTGTTCAAAAACAAAGTTTGAATCTGATTTAGATGCAGATTTGAAACCCTTGTAACTTTTGATCCACACGTCCAAAAATTACAAACTTTATATCAATAGAATCAGTGGAACAAGCCCTAGCAAACCATGCAATTTGTTTACTAAAAAGCTTCTGGTAAAATGTTTGTTGTTGCAGAAACATTTGTATGCTTGCTTAGGTTAGAAAAATTATTCCAAAATGTTTTTAGGGTTAAAATCTTTGCAAATTGGTTTGTGGTGAACCTACTGACCTTAGGAACCAACTTGTGGATTTAAAAATGTATTTGGTGAAGATTAGGCTTGATTAATTGATTTAGCCTATTTCTAGCCAAATAAAAATATTGTTTTGATTATGGAAATGATTTTGAAGCAAAACCTTTGGGAAAATAATTTGAATCAAACCTACTGACCCTAAAACACCAAGTTTTGAAAATTAGCAACTTAATTGGTGAAGGACATAAAGTTTTTGATTTGATAAAAACATTTCCAATCACATAAAATGATGAATGGATTTAAAAATGGTTTATAGACAAAACCCTTTTGCAAATGACTTTGCCACTTTGGAAAATGTCCACTTTGAGCCTGACAATGTGTAGAGCCTAGTAGAGACCACCTTGGCAAATAAAACTACCTTATGCATGCTTGCATGCATGACTTAGTTCCTATTATTTTATGTGTGTTTTGTTTGTTTGATTTTGGTTGGAATGCTAGTGATATTGTATTTGCTTGATTGATTTGTAGTGAAGGTAGAAAAGTGTGAAACTAGCAAGATCAAGAAGTGAACCAACATTCCCTACCAAAAGGCAAGTGACACTATCATCTAAAGTCCTACTATTTTCATTATACTTAGTGGATTTTGAAACATGCATGAAAAGAATTTCTATACTTATGCTATGCTAAATCCTAATAGGATGCCCTTATATATTCCTTAGTGAAAACAATGTAGTTGTAAAATGCTTAGCAATGCTAAATATTTTGAGAAGAGATACATGTTAAGATTTTATGAAGTTGAGAAAAGACTTGTGTTTTATATAATAAAACAAGGACTCAATGAACCACCTGGGTGGACAAGGATACTTTGAGTTTTGGACAAGGTGGCAACAAAAGGAACCATGTCTATGGCAATCTCTTTGTGTTGTTCACCAAAAGAAAACCACCCAGGAAACTTAGAGATTGAACATGTTTCTCCAATTGTGGCTTTCGTGTACAGCCACATGCTACATATGGCTCTGGCTTAGTCAACTACATTGGGAAGACCCATGCATTGTCTTTAGGTTACTGAAAATGAGGGAACTTGGAATCCCACATGGGTACTGAAGACAAGCTAGGAATGGTGTATGGGAGGACCCTCTGGAAAGACTTTGTCACATTCTCAATCTGCCAGTACTCCATCTTGGTGAGTACCAATCCAGCGGCCACTGGTGGCAACAAGATGAGGGTGTGTCATGTGGGTAAAGTGTACAACTTCTGCAGAAGATAATAAAAATCTAAGTACTTAGCCGTGTCCCCGGTTATGGACAATACTGAGCAACTAAAGCTTGAAGCTATGGGAAATCTCGACATTCCAATTTCTAAAAGAAAAACTTTTAAGTGATAACAAAAGACTTGCAGCACTTGGGGGTACCAAGGAGCTCAAGAGATTTTGATAAAAACTTGAAGCACTAGGGGATTTACCAAGGAGCTCAAGAGATTTTGACCAAGACATGAACACTTGGGGATTTCCCAAGGAGTTCAAAAAGATTTGACAAAAGATCAAAACTAGTTTGAAAAGATAGGATAAATTATTGCTTTCTGCAAATGAGCCTAAAACCCTACTTAGCCAAATATGCATGTAAAGATAGGATCCACTTATATTCTACATAGTAGTGAAACTTGCCAATACAATTCAAATGTATTGAACCTTGTGGCTGTAACTTGTAATGTTGCAGGTTTGATTGATTTTAGTGAAGATTGATTGATTAGGATTACAAACTCTACAACCAACATGTTTGCCTGTGGCACTTTGAAGATAAAGGACCCCATGCTTATAGATTTTCTGCTGCAATGTAATGTATTAGCCAAATGAGCTATGTAAGATGTAATAAAATTATGTTATTCCTGGTTATAAAGTTATATTATGACCTTTGTTTCTTGATATTACATCTTAACTGTGGATGCTAGCTATTGATCCAGGGACTAGCATTGTAAACACAGGGGACTCTACCTTATTTAAAGGTTGGGACCCTAACAGATGGTATCAGAGCATTGTGTTGCCTGTAGGATTTGTAAACCTAGGATTGGACAAAGACCCTTAGAAAAAATAGGAGTTGTATTTGTTCCAAAAACTTATTTACAAACAATCTTGTAAACTCTTTCCTCAACCATTTTGGGTTTTGACTCTACATCTCTTCTATTTCAAACTTGATGGAAAAACCTACCCCGTGGCTAAAGACTTCATCATGTGCAAAGGACTTCTTCAACTCTAATGACTTCAACATCTTCAGCATATTCACCAAGGACTTCCAACTTGGATACCACTAAGGACTACAAGTGAGACAAGGAAATCTTGCTCAAGATATGGAGACTAAGGAAATGCAAAATTAGAAGGAGTTCACCTCACTTGAAGTTTTTGTGACCAAAAGTTTTCCTCAAGGAAACCATGATCTCATGCAAGAAGAATCAACCAAAGAAGGATGGAAAGATCACAAGTGAACCATATAGATGGACCACCATATTTTAGTTAAGTCAAACACACCAACTTATGTGTGTTGCCTGCCAAAACCCACCGGCGAGCAGCGACGAGCAACACGGAGAGCCGGGAGGCTCCCAGGACTGCTGGTGGGCCCTGGTCCCTCGGGCAACAGCCCGCAAAACTCTGGCACACGTCCTGGCTTGGTTCGAGGGCGTGCCACCTGACCTATACCCGGTCAGGAAGGTGAAGGATTGCTTCGATTGGTTTCCTGCATGGTAAACAAGTATACGTAAAATTCGAGCCGTGACCGGCTCCCAGGTTTCCCTGTGAATCGGCTCCTAGAGCCGATTATCCCATGGTTCTGCATTAGATCTATGATAACATGGGGTTTTGCTTTATCAATACAAGTCAAACCGATCTACGACAGTTTAACGTTTTCACCACATGACTGGAACATCCTGCACGTAATTGAGCCTGGTAGATATGAAAGATGATGGAAAACTAACCCTAGAGAAGGCCTAAAAAACAACATAAAGTCAATTCCCGGAACAACTCCTCCTGGATTGGCAAACCATATCTTACATATTACTGGATCGTTCAACCCGTTTGCAAGGCCTGATCATGTAGATATCAAACTAAACCTTGGAGAACAAGGCACAACTATAACAGATCAAATCAACTTAAATAAAGATTAAGCAAAGTACCACCCTTGTACCCGGGAAAAGGTGCAAAGGCGGCGAGATAACTAGAGGCAGCATAACTAAACGATCATAACGAAAAGTACTGATGCTAGCCTAAACAAATCTATGATAATAGTGTCACTCGCCATCAACAAGGCTTCAGTACGAGTAACACCAAAGAATCGCATAAGTAGATACTGCCTAGATCGCAAGATGCGATCTAGGCAGCATGGCACTTACCCGAGAAAAAACCCTAGAAACAAGGGGTGGCGATGCGCCGAGATTGTGTTGGTTGTGAACGTGATTGTCCTCTTTTTCTCAATAGCCTTAGGTACATATTTAGAGTCCGGAGACTTTCTATCTTTGGAATAACTCTACAACTCTATCTCTTACCTAAATCTAAACGGAATCTATTACAATATAAGATACACGGGCAATTTAGCCCAAATCAACGCACGAGGCCGATTCAATCACACGTTGTATATACGTATCTTCTAAGCCCATCTTGATCACAGCCCATCTCCTCCTTTGGCCAAAATATGGCGATAACACATGCCCCCCTGGTTTTGGCAATAATAATTCCAAAACCACTCTGTTTTTTCCTTCTCCCCCCTTTTTTTCTTGTATCGGGTTGCGCGTTGACAGAATGCGTTGCAAAACAGGATCGTCACGCCACCCCCTCATCATGATCCCTTGTCTTTTCCACTTCCCCGCAGTGCATGATTTGACAACTTCGGCAGTACATTCTGGGAAACCGCTATAGCATTGAACCGCTTCATACTATTCCCCTTATTTAAATTCATCTAAGCAGTTTGCAGTCCCCATCCTCCTCCAGCAGCCAAAAAACCCTTCTTCCTCCGCCGCCGAAAAAACCCTCTTTCTCCGCCATGGCCTCCTCCACTTCATCTGGCCTTTCCTCCCAAGCCTCCAACTCAATGAGCGACCGAGAGCCGACGCCAGAGCACCCGCCGACAACGGCGTACAACACTCTCGCCCCACAATGGTGGGACGAGATGGATTGGGATTTCGCCACTTGGTCGGAGGACGACGCGTCCTTGACTGACGGCGAGGAGGACCTGCAGTTCCTTGCCGATGGGGAACTGGAGGCAGACAGCACCGACGATGCCATGTCCTGGGACGGCGTCGACTCCTCCGACGAGGAGGAGGAAGAGGAGGACACCTCCTCCGAGGAGTACCAGCCGGTGAAATACTTCCGCGCCGGGTCCAGCGACGACACCGAAGACGACGACGAGGACGAGGAGGCCCCCGCGGGCATCTGGATCAGCAGCAGCGAAGACGACGCCGGCAGCAGTGCTGAAGACAGCGAACAAGACGGCGGCGACGACAGCGGCGGCGACCTCGGCCTCTAGATTAGGAACCAATAGTAGTAGTAGTAGTAGTAGTAGTAGTAAGCTCCCTTTTGTAATCAATCAGCCTTTTGTAAGAAATCAGCTTTTGAATGAATGAATGAAAATCTGTTTCTCGAAGATTGCTTTTTTCGCCCCAATTTTGCCGATAGCCAAAATAGGTCGATGCCCAGAAGCCGATAACGCTGTATCGGCTTTCACCACACTGCACTCACTCCGTCAACCAAGTCAAAGCTCAAAGAGCCGATGCACATCGGCTTTCCTAAAAAACGTTGACAAGGTCAAAACTTGGTCGCATATTTAGGCAAATCTAAGCGGCTGCTTTTCAGTTCCAAACGGTAACCTGTGACCCACTTCAAAAAAGGGGAACCCAGATCTTCAATCGCCCACTGACCAGATCGAGCTCACAGCGACAAGAACCCTCAATCCCCAACTGCATAGATCCATCTCTGCCGGCGAACTAGATGGCGGAATCGTCCAACACCAACCCAGAGGTCTCCGGTCTGAAGGTACGCCTACTCCTCGCAGTCTGAACACGATGCTAGACTTAATGGCGAACACCTGAATTAATGCCTTATTCCACCATTAAATTTTCTAGGTTTCAGACATTCTGCTGCCGCATCCTTCTCTTCCAAACTCTCTCTGTCTTGGCCCTCGTACAGAATCTAGCCCTGCTCATCTGATTTCTTGCGAAGCAAATAGAATCCCCTTCGTAAGCCAGGACCTAGATCTGAACTCTTGGGCCGACTGCCTGCGAGCCTGGCCTAACCCCCCTGAACATTGGGTTTCTTGGTTTAGCAGAGTAGCTAGAGCTTACCAATCCCAATGGGAAATCACAGGAATAGCCGATGCCTTGCTTTTATCATTGTCTCCTCTCGAGAAACATGAGAACCTCCTGAAAACCATCGGCTACTTCTGGTCTGACGCTCTGAACTGCTTTATGTTCGGTCATGGCCCTATGTCACCAACCCTGTTAGACGTGGTGATGATCACTGGCCTGGATGTTACATCACCCAGCCCCTCTGCTTTTAAACTGACCAAAGTCCCCTACAAACTGTCTTAAAAAACAGACTGCACGAACTGGGGTTCCTACCTCCAACGCCATATGAAAACAAAGGGCCATGTTTCAGAGAAAGAACATACAGCCTTTCTCAACTTCTGGCTGGAGCATTTCATATTCTGTGGCCCTTACCTTGCTCCAACCAAGAACTATCTCTCCCTAGCCCACGAACTGGCCAAAGGTACTCAACTTGGCATCGGCAAACTGTTCCTTGGAGAGGTCTATCGATATCTCCAGTTGATGTCTGTCAAACTGTTCTCAGGCATAGCAGTCAAAACAGGTGGTCCTTGGTGGTTCATTCAGCTATGGGCTCATCTGTACTTTCAAAACCACATCCCAAACTTTCCCCTTTTGGCGAGTTGTACCTTTCCAGATGTCAAAGGGAAGCAGATCCGATGCACTAGTTATGGCCAAGCTTTGTATAGGCTGCCAGGCAGCAAACTATCCCCCTAGGAAGCATCCAAGTGGTTCAGCACTTTCTTTCAAGGCCTGGATAATCCTACCTTCTTCCCTTACATGGAAGAATCTGATCATTTCGAAAATCCACTCTCCTTCAGGCTAGATAATTTTGCCGATGACACCAGCACTCGGCAACTCTTTTCCATTGTGATCCGTCCCTGTTTCCTTCCAGTTGGCATGAGTACATCCAACAGAATCATCAAGCCTGGGTATGAATTCTACCAGCCGGTCATAGTGGCTCGGCAATTTGGTCTTGGACAAGTACCTCCCCATCTCTTTCTCCATCATCTTACGGAGAGCAGAGCCGACCTGCCTGATCCTCTCACCAGTCAGAGGTGTTACTCCTTCTTTGATGCTCTGACCATCCCTATTCCAAACGACCTCACCTTCGCCTCATCAACTGATGGCTTCGAGGACTGGTGGTCGATGTGGAAGACTCACGCCTTCAGGAAAGCTCTGGGACCGTTGCTGAAACAGCTTGATGCCGACTATGACATCCCCGTGGAACAGGTACCACTACTTGTAAATTTTCTTGCTGCAGCTCACCAATGACTCCTTTACTAACCCAATTTTTTTCTCTTTACAGCAACAAGATGGCCCTGAACCTAGACATAGTGATGGCTCCCCCTTTGAGTTCTTTCCGCCAGCTCCTGTGGTTCTTTTCTGCAAAAACTCGCCGCCTTTGAAAAAGGTCATGATGCAGAAACAGCCGATAACACCACAATCCACTTCTAAGAAGCAAGGAACTTCAACATCAGCTGCCCCTCGAGTTCCAACTAAGACAAGAACGATGACGAGGAATATAGCTGCCAGGAAGACCTTGAAGCGCTGGAGCCCTTCTCCAGAAAGCTCGCATGTAGGCTGATCCATGTCTTGGTCGATTCTTCTCATTCTTGCAGACGTGCTCGTGTCTAACAGCTTTCCTTCTTTTGCAGGCTTCCGTCGAAGACACTTCCCACAAGGACACACAACCCAATCAGGGAGAATCGAGCCCAACGGACTCTGAGAGGACCATCACACCGAGCCAGCCAGATGTGCCACCATCGGCTTCCAGGAAAAGGTCGGTTCCTGAACCCGCTGCCCCCCGAGCACAAGTCGAGGTGGGGCCAGCTGTGGGTCCCAAAAGAGCTCGTAAAGGATCGCAAGCTTCTTCATCGAGCCAGGAGGTTTCGAAAATCATCATCCTTCATGCTCTTACCACTTACTTCCTTTTGTCTGCCGATTCATCATCATTTACATCGGCTAATCACCTTTCCTGCAGGCAACTGATGCTTCTAGTGGGAAGGCCGGGGCCGCGCCGACGCCTTTAGCCAAACCAAACCTGGCAATCCCCGAAAATGCAGATGAAACGGCTACTACTTTGGCAACGCCCCCAGCAACCACACACAAGCCGATCGCCTCGTCGTCCACTATCCCCTCGGTCTCAGGAGAGGTATGTTAACTTCTTTCGGCTTATTCTTCCCCGTTGGACGCACACTGACGCCTTTTTGGGCTGCCAGGGTTGTGACATTTCAGGCTTGCTGACATTTGACCCTGAATCCATCGAACCAACTCCCTCTGTCGCCACCGATGAACCAAAAGCCAGGGCGGTTCTACCTCAATTCCAACGTCTTAGAGCCTTACTGTCTTCCTCGATCGAGGAGTTGATCGAGGGTTCTGAAGAGGTGAAGGGCGTTCTCGCTGAAATCAAGGACCAACTCCCAGTAGCATTGCAGGTGAAGCTTTGGCCCGTCGTAACTCTGTCCTTCTACGGGTCAAGGGTGAAGCTAGCTCGTGAAAGGATCAACCTGCGTCATGCCCAACTTCCGCTGAAGGCCAATATTGCCGACAGATGTCAGCAGCTCAACGAGAAAAAGCCGTCTCTTGATGCCAAAACTGACACCTCTGTCAGTACCGCCGAGCTCGCATCTTTGAAAAGGGAGCTGGAAGATCTTGAAGAAAAGGTCCGGGCGACAAAACAGCTCATTCGTGACAAGGAAGCATCCATCGCCCGCTCCCAAGACGAAGCAGAAGGCCTCAGGGTTCAACTGAAGACTGATCTGGCAGAGATACGTGCCCTGAACAAGCAGCTAGTGACGGGCAAGGACGAGGATGACGAAGCTGAGATCGCCGAGGTGGACCTTGTCCGTGCTGACGCCCTCCACGCCTTCGAGGCATTTCTTCAGTAGCTCGTTTATGCAAACTGGCATCTGCTTGTAACAGTTTTGAACCTCTAGAGTCGATGACTGTGCATCGGCTGTATATTTGTATTGGCCGATTTCATGTATCGGCCCCATCTATCACTGTCCATCATCCCACCTGCTTTGGGGAATATATATAATAATTTTTTTCTTTTTATTGGCCGATTTCGTGTATCGGCCCCCATATCTCATTGCCCATCATCCCACATACTTGGGAAATATTTCTTGAGATGCTGACCGTTGACAGCCACTGGGAATTTCACGCCATCCAGCTCCTCCAGCATGTACGCATTCCCTCTTAAAACCTGATCGACCCTGTATGGCCCGTGCCAATTTGGAGACCATTTACCATATGCTGCATCCTTAGTCCCTAATGGCAACACAACTTCCCATACCAGATCGCCGACGTGGAACTCCTTTGGTCTCACTTTCTTGTTATATGCACGAGCTACTTTGGCCTTGTTCTCTTTGATTTTCTCAAGCGACCATAGCCTAAGCTCAGTCAAATCTTCAACACTGTCACTCATCAGGGCCGCATATTCTTCAGTCGTTAGATCGTTCTGAAAAGTGACACGTCTCGATCCAGCCGTAATTTCCCAAGGCAATACGGCTTCTTGTCCATAGACTAGATGGTACGGCGAGGTTTTTATTGCTCCATGACATGACATGCGGTAAGCCCATAAAGCCTCTAACAAAACCTCGTGCCAACGCCTAAGGTGTTCATCAATTTTCCTCTTGATTAGCTTGATAAGGCTCTGGTTGGACGCTTCAGCTTGCCCATTCGCTTGAGCATAGTATGGAGATGATCGAATCAGCTTAATCCCTGTATCCTCACAGAACTTTCTGAACTCGTGAGAAGTGAAGACCGAACCTCCATCGGTCGTGATAGTCTGGGGAATCCCAAACCTATGAATGACGTGTTCTTTCACAAAGTTGACAACATCCTTTGAACTTACTGACTTCATAGGGACGGCTTCCACCCACTTGGTGAAATAATCCGTAATGGCCAAAATCCACATGTGGCCTTTGCTTGACGGAGGATTGATCTTGCCGATCATATCCATGCCCCAACCTCGGAATGGCCAAGGCTTGATGATGGGGTTCATTGCTGACGCGGGTACCATCTGAATTTTTCCAAATCTCTGACATGCTTGACACCCTTTGTAGTACTTAAAACAGTCCTCAAGCATGGTAGGCCAATAAAACCCTGATCGCCTGATCAACCACTTCATCTTGTGAGACGATTGGTGAGTTCCACAGGCGCCCACGTGTACCTCGTGTTGGAGCCGATTGGCCTCGGCTGTCCCCAGACATTTGAGCAATAACCCCTCTAGGGTCCTGTAAAACATGTCGTCCCCGATGAGCACATACTTCATGGCCTTGTATCTTATCCGTTTAGGTGCCCCCCGAGCCGAATCCTTCAAGTAATTGAAGATATCGGCTCTCCAGTCGTCTGCGTCCAGGAATTGTACTTGAACATCGGCTCCCTCTGCCATGTCCTTGTAGCCTGAAGCCATTTGTGCAAGATCATTTGCCTCGGTATTCTGCGATCGCGGGATCCAAGTGAAGTTTATGTACCGGAACTGTGCCATCAGCTCACGGCATTGCATCCATAATGGGAAGAGCGACTCGCTCTCACACTTGTATTCCTCCGTGAGTTGAGAAATCACCAGCTTGGAATCTCCAAAAACTTCCACTGATTCTGCTCCAGCTTCGATGAGCAACTCCATTCCCTTGCGTATCGCCTCATACTCAGCGACGTTGTTGGTGCGAGGGGCAGATAACCTGATAGAGAAGGAAAATGTTGCCCCCCGGGGCGACACGAGTAGCATGCCGATGCCGCACCCATCGTCACAAACCGATCCATAGAAAAACATAGCCCACGCTCGTATAGACAGTGCTGCTATATTAGTGTTGATCCTTTCAGCGATAAGGTCGGCCAATGCCTGTCCCTTAACCGCTTTCGCGGGTTGATAACGGATATCGAACTCCGATAATGTAAACATCCATTTGCCCAGTCGGCCTTTCAACATAGGAGCCGACAGCATGTGCTTTATGACATCTGATTTGCATATGATGACCACCTCCGCTGATAGCAGAATGTGGCGCAGCTTGGTGCAGGTGAAAAACAGGCAGAGGCACAACTTGTCGATATCAGGATACCTTGTCTCTGCATCCAGCATCCTTCTGCTGATGTAAAATACAACTCGCTCCAGCCCATCATGAACTTGCACCACCACTGAGGCTATGGACGCATCCGCTACTGACAAGTAAATGTAGAATGGCCTATCCGGCTGGGGCGGAACCAATACTGGCGGCTTCGTCAAATATTCTTTGATCTCGTCGAAGGCTCGTTGTTGTTCTGCCCCCCAGCTGAACTCCTCGTCAGATTTAATCTTCACCAGTGCCATGAACGACTCTATTCTCCCTGACAGATTGGAGATGAATCTTCTGACGAAGTTGATCTTGCCGATGAGAGATTGCAGTTCCTTCTTCGTGGTAGGCGGCTTCATTTCTCGCACTGCCTCCTGACTTTTCAGGCTGATCTCAATTCCTCGTTCATGGACCAAGAAACCCAAGAACTGACCGGCCGTCACACCAAAGGCACACTTCTTTGGATTCATCCGTAGCCCGAATTTCCTTGTTCGTTCCAGGACGCTTCGCAGGTCGTCCAGATGTCCTCGTACTGAAGCTGACTTGACCACCACGTCATCGATATAAATTTCCACCAGCTTGCCGATCAGATCATGGAAAATGTAATTCATGGCTCTTTGGTACGTGGCGCCGGCATTCTTTAGTCCAAATGTCATGACTACATACTCAAACAACCCCACTGAACCTGGGACTCTGAACGTAGTCTTGTGTATATCTTCCGGAGCCATAAAAATTTGGTTGTAACCGGCATTGCCATCCATGAAGCTCAAGACTTTATGACCAGCAGCCGCGTTGATTAATGTTTCTGCCACCGGCATCGGATACTCATCCTTTGGAGTAGCTCTATTGAGATCCCGAAAATCTATGGCAACACGCCAGCGGCCATCCTTTTTCTCTACAAGTACGATACTAGAAATCCACTCAGCATACCGGCATGGCCTGATTAAATTGGCTGTCAACATTTTCTCAACCTCTTTCTTGACTTCTGCCAAAATTTCGGCCTTCATCTGTCGTGCTCGCTGCTGGAATGGCCGAAATCCTTTTTTAAGCGGGAGTCGATGCTCAATGATGCTCCTGTCTAATCCAGGCATCTCTGTATATTCCCAGGCGAAGCAATCTGGATATTCTTTCAACAGAGCTATCATCGGACCCCGCAGACTCGGATCTAACTTCTTGCTGATAAATGTTGGTCGTGGCTTATCCCCAGGACCAATGTCGATTTCCTCTAGTTCATCAGCGGATGTAAACCCATACCCTAGCTTTCCGTCACCTCTTAAATCGATGCTAAACACAGGGCAAACAGTAGGTGAGGATGACAAAAATAAGTTGGGCCGATTGCCTGAATCGGCCCCCTTTTTGATTGTATTAGTCAAGGACGGTTTACACCTTATTTGTGTTTTACAATGGCAGGGAATCTCCCTGCTACGACTGCATGATCTGCTTGTCGTGAGATTGCTGCTTTTTGTTTTCGGTGGCCAATCGCAGGGATCGGCCGTACCACGTACCAACGTGGACTTTGCTACTCTGTCAGGCCAGTGGATAAGACCAGCCTCACCCCGTTTTTTGTAGCCTCAATGCGTTCACAGCCGTCTAGACTGATTCCAGAGATCGGCTCTTGGTCTTCTGCTTCCCAGACGTTCATGCCAGCAATGGAGATCTCGACAGAATCGTCTGCATGAATGACCTCCACCTCATCTCCATCCCACTGTATTAGGCACTGGTGCATAGTGGATGGAATGCAGCAGTTAGCATGAATCCAATCTCTCCCTAACAAGACATCGTAGGTGCTTTTGCTGTCCATGACGAAGAATGACGTAGGGATGGTTTTTCTGCCCACGGTCAGATCCACGTTCAGTACGCCTTGCGTTTCTGAAGTCTGGCCGTTGAAATCGCTTAACGTGACGTTGGTTTTGATCAGATCTGCAGTGGAGCGTCCCAAACGCCGTAGCATGGAGTATGGCATTATATTGACTGCCGCTCCGGTGTCCACCAACATCTTGCTGACAGGCTGCCCGTTGATGTAACCTCGTAGGTACAGGGCTTTCAGATGTTTGTAGCCCTTCTCACGTGGCTTTTCAAAGATAACCGGCCGTGGGCCGCAGTCAAACTATGCCACTGGTAGCTCGTTGGTTCTTGGCGCGCAAAACTCTGACGGAAGTATGAATACCATGTTTGTGCCAGCCGATGTCTTTGCATCGGCTCTTACCGGTTTGGGGCGCCACCCTTTCCTTTTCGGGCGATCTTCCGTTTCCAGGGTCCGCCTAATCTTAACGGCCAGATCGGGCCGTGCTTTCCTTAAAGCGTGGAGATACTGTGCTTCGGCTTCCTCCAAGTTACGCAGCCGCTGCACTCGACGCTTTTGGGTGTGTCTGAGTCCGTCGGGACACCACCTTGGCCGGTGATATCTGTCTTGGTCATCCATTGGCTCCTTGAGACCTTGTGCTTCCGATGACTCCTTGCATCGGCTCTGAGGTGGGAGGGGCCCTAGACATTTGAACACTGACACTGGCCCCGTGTCCTTCTTCTGCTGTCCACACTCCGGGCAGTTGTCGACTGTAGGCAATCGGCTCATTCCCGCATCCCAGCAATACTTGAAGAAGGGACAATCCCAATGCTTGTCTGTGCCTTCCTTTTCTTTTGACGGCCCCCTAGCGAGGTGCTCGTATCCTTCATCTTCTCCATCGCGCCGGCGACGTCGGTCATACTGACGCTCATACTTGTTAAGGAGATGCGTGGAATGTGGCTTCTGATATCGCACACTTCTCACTTGTTCCTCAGTTAAATACCGCCTGTCATCGTCGCTGGGCCGGTCGCGTGGACCAGCCTTCCCTCTCTCTCTGCCCCGAGGGCGACCGCCTTCCTCCTTGTGTGTGCCATGGTGGTACCCAGGTCCTGCCATGTTGACATCGAACGAGAAATCCAACTGGCGCCTCGTGGAGTGGCTATGTTCTACCATGTTGACGCCGGGAAATGGGTTGGTGTCTACTTTCATGGCGAATTGCCCCAGGATCAGACGGCCCTGCTCTATCGCCGTTTGGATCTGGCGACGTAGCTCTTTGCAATCATTGGTGGTGTGGGTGAACGAGTGATGCCACTTGCAGTATGGTCTTCCGTTCATCTCTTGAGCCGTAGGGATTTTGTGGCCTTCGGGTAACTTCAGCTGCTTTTCTTTTAGCAGTAAATCGGATATTTGCTCAGCTTTGCTCACATCAAAGTCGAACCCTTTTGCAGGCCCTTGCTGTTTCACCCATTTGCAGGATACAGGATCTGCCCCCCGAGCCCATTCAGCCACGGCCACCTCCTGGTCTTGCATGGGATCTTCTTCTTCTGTATCGACCAGGCCTATCGGACGTTTGAACTTGTCCTGGTACAACTCAGGGTGGCGCTGATCATACATCGTCAGTTTCTGGGCCATGTGCGCCAACAAGTTGTACTCTACTTGGAAAGCCAGATCCTTGATGGGCGCTGAGAGACCCAACGCCGCCAGCTCGACTGCCTCTTTTTCAGTTAACCGAGCTGAGTAACATCGGTTCTTGACAGTCCTGAAGCGCTGGATGTACTCGGCTACAGTTTCTCCCCGCTTTTGCCGCACCTGTGCTAGGTCTGCTATGCTAGCCTCGGTAGCCTCTGAATGATACTGAATGTGGAACTGCTCTTCCAGTTACTTCCAGGTCTGGATCGAATCAGGTGGCAGCGAGGTGTACCACCCAAAAGCTGGTCCTGTAAGAGATTGCGCAAAGAACCTTACGCGCAACTGATCTGATGCGGAAATCATGCTTAACTGTGCCAAGTATCGGCTCACGTGCTCGATTGAGCTCGACCCTTCTGACCCTCTAAACCTTGAGAACTCAGGGAGCCGATACTTGGGTGGCAGCGGGATCAGGTCAAACTCGTTGGGGTACGGCTTTGAATAGCCGATTGTCCTTCTCTTCGGCACGAAGCCGAACTGGTCTCTCAAGATGGTACGGATTTGTTCCGTTGTTTGGGCTGCAGGGGCTAGATTCTCATGACTCGTTCCAGTGGCATACTTGGCTAGCCACGCCTGTTTGTCGGCGTCCATCCCAGAGATTCCTGCTCCAGAAACACCTGCTCCCGAAGCCCCTGCTCCAGAAACTCCTGCCCCAGCAATCCCTGCGGTTGCGACCTGGTTCGTGCGCATCAAACTGTTGCAGTCTGGCACGTAGGTGCACACGTACCCATGTGGGAGTTCTTTAGGTGGTTCACACAGGAATTGGCAATCGCCAGGGTCGCCTCCGATCTTGTAGACGACGTACGCCGGTGCCCCTGGTGGCTCCGGAGCTGCGAGTGTGAATGGCAGCGGTGGCCTGGCCTGGAGCGGTCTTTCTCCCTGGTGAGTCCCCAGAGTAGGCCCTGACGGAGAGTACTGATGTTTCATGATCTCCTGAACTACGCGAACTGCAATCCGCTCAAAAGCGTTCACCAAGCTCTCAGAATGGCGGTGAAGAGAATGAGCCACCATGTAGTTAACTTCCTGTCGCAGAGCTCTGGTGCGCTCCTCTGAAGGAACAGACAGATCCACCTCATCAAGAGCACCCTTAGGTGAGAACCCTTTCCACCTGATGCCATGCTTACGAGTTCTCTCAAAAGAGCCGATGAGATCGGCTTCGAAGAGACCTTTGACGTCATCATACTTCGCCTTGTGCTCCTCAGGCAGCTCGTCGTACGTGACTGGTCTGTTGTCCATCGCAGCGTCGGATGTTGAAGTAGACGTTGTTGAAGGTCCCACCGGGCGTGCCAGAATGTGTTGCCTGCCAAAACCCACCGGCGAGCAGCGACGAGCAACACGGAGAGCCAGGAGGCTCCCAGGACTGCTGGTGGGCCCTGGTCCCTCGGGCAACGGCCCGCAAAACTCCGGCACACGTCGTGGCTTGGTTCGAGGGCGTGCCACCTGACCTATACCCGTTCAGGAAGGTGAAGGATTGCTTCGATTGGTTTCCTGCATGGTAAACAAGTATACGTAAAATTCGAGCCGTGACCGGCTCCCAGGTTTCCCTGTGAATCGGCTCCTAGAGCCGATTATCCCATGGTTCTGCATTAGATCTATGATAACATGGGGTTTTGCTTTATCAATACAAGTCAAACCGATCTACGACAGTTTAACGTTTTCACCACATGACTGGAACATCCTGCACGTAATTGAGCCTGGTAGATATAAAAGATGATGGAAAACTAACCCTAGAGAAGGCCTAAAAACCAACATAAAGTCAATTCCCGGAACAACTCCTCTTGGATTGGCAAACCATATCTTACATATTACTGGATCGTTCAACCCGTTTGCAAGGCCTGATCATGTAGATATCAAACTAAACCTTGGAGAACAAGGCACAACTATAACAGATCAAATCAACTTAAATAAAGATTAAGCAAAGTACCACCCTTGTACCCGGGAAAAGGTGCAAAGGCGGCGAGATAACTAGAGGCAGCATAACTAAACGATCATAACGAAAAGTACTGATGCTAGCCTAAACAAATCTATGATAATAGTGTCACTCGCCATCAACAAGGCTTCAGTACGAGTAACACCAAAGAATCGCATAAGTAGATACTGCCTAGATCGCAAGATGCGATCTAGGCAGCATGGCACTTACCCGAGAAAAAACCCTAGAAACAAGGGGTGGCGATGCGCCGAGATTGTGTTGGTTGTGAACGTGATTGTCCTCTTTTTCTCAATAACCTTAGGTACATATTTATAGTCTGGAGACTTTCTATCTTTGGAATAACTCTACAACTCTATCTCTTACCTAAATCTAAACGGAATCTATTACAATATAAGATACACGGGAAATTTAGCCCAAATCAACGCACGAGGCCGATTCAATCACACGTTGTATATACGTATCTTCTAATCCCATCTTGATCACGGCCCATCTCATCCTTTGGACAAAATATGGCGATAACAATGTGGTGTAACAAAAATATTTTGTTGCCTAAGAATGTGCTTGAACTTTGTTGTTTGAGTGAAAAGTTGTTTGTGATTGATTGCACCTTGTGTGTGTAAATTGTGATGTGTGTGATTAGAATTATTTCCTTAGAAAATCTTTTGCCTATTCTAATCTCCATCTAACCCAAACAGATGACTACTCCAAGAAACTCCAAGGTTGATGACACCAACACCAACCAAGAGAACAACATGAGAGAGCTCATATCAACCCAAAACCAGTTGAACCAAATGACAGCTCAGTTCATAGCTAACACCAGTGGGGAAGATCCAACCCTCCAAAAGTTTTTGGAAAACCAAGCTGAAATGTTGCATAAGGTGACAGACCAAATGCTCAACATGGAGAGCAACTTTTCCAAAGACAAGGATGTTATTCTAAAAGGATCCAAAGCTTGCAATATTTGTGGAGACAAGGATCACACTTCTAAGGAGCATGGAGATCAATGCCCCAACTGTGAAGAGAAACATCCTGTTGGCCAATGTCCCACCTCTCAAGCTACTTGCTACCTATGTGAAGGAAACAACCATGTCCCTATCCAATGCCCCATCTATTCCATTGTTGAACAAAGGAAACAAGGTGGAGTGCAACAAATGATTGCAAACTATCCAGAGGGATCTAAGTCTACCAAGAAGAATGATGACAAAGTAAAAGGTCCACTTATACCTCCATGCAATACAACCCAATTCAAAGGCCCAAAGAAGAGGCATATGAATTTTCCAAAGAGCAATAGAAGGTCCAAGAAGCATGTAGACATCACTACCTACCATATAACATATGAACAACATGAACTAGATGCACTCCTAGCTTTAGAGAAGCCCAAAAAGCAAAAGAAGGACAAAAGCCATGTGCAATGTCATCATTGCAAAGAAATGGGACACTTTTCCAGTGAATGTCCAGAGAAACAGAAGTATAAAGAGATTGGCCAAGTATGGTGCAACAATTGCAAAGAGCTAGGCCATTATGCAGCAACTTGTCCACAAGAGACACGTGAAGGACTCAAACTTATTAACTGTTTCAATTGCAAAGAACCGGGACATTATGCAAGCAATTGTCTAGAAAAGATGAAGAACAAGATAAACAAGCCTATGAAGGATCTCAACCTTGGCCCATGAGTCAAGTGTGGAAACAAAGGACACTAAGCAGATGTTTTCCCAGAGAAGTTTCCCCAGGATCCCAAGAAGGCCAACATGTAATTTAGTTTAATTTTTTTAAGGGTGGTAGTACCCTAGATGCTTTTGAGCCTACTTGTAACCCTAGCCTTCCCAAATCTCGGGACGAGATTTATTTTAAGGGTGGTAGCCTGTCACATCCCAAGATTTTCCAAATCTTGTAATGTGAAAAATAAATGAATAAAATAAAACTTTGTTGATTTTTAGGGTGAGAAGAAACTTTTTGATTCCAATTAGGAACCTTCAAACCTATTTTGATTAGACAAATCCTAAAAGGATTTAAAAAGATAAAAGTTTAATAAAGGAAAATGAAAATATTTGGAAATACTATTTTGGATCTTAAAATAAAAAGATTTGGTTTTCAAAAGAGAAAGTAGAAATATAAGTAAAGATTATTTAAAGAGCCAAATTAAAACTTGGCCAAGCCTTTAAAATAAAATATTTCTAGTTGATAAAAATAGTAAAGGTTTATTTAATAAAATAATAAGGATTTAATATCCAAGTTTATTTAAAAATAAAAGGTTTTACTATTTTAATTAAACACTAAAACTTGTTATTTTATTTAAAAACAAGTTTTCCAAGTATTTTATGTTTTCAAATAAAACCTACTGATTTGGTTTTGAAAATATTTAGATTTCAAATGGAGATTTTAAATAAATCAAATCCTATTTTTTTTATTAAACAAGGTCTATTTATTTAATTAATAATGGACCCTAAAATAAAGGTATTATTTTTGGGACTTCGGTTTATGTTGTTAAACAGAATCAAATTCAATTGCAAAGTGTGATGAATGTTTGAATTGATTTGAATGCTTGATTTGTTGTTTGAAATTCAAAACAGAAAATAGAAATAGTAAATGGAAAAGATTACTGAACAAAAAAAGGGATCAGACAGCAGCGCAACTCACCTGGCCCAGAAAGCCCAAACCTCAGCCCAACTTCTTCCCTCTGCGAAACGTTTTCCACTTAAATTCGCACCGCAGAGCAACTGACTGGTGGACCCTCTTTTCCCTCTCACTGCCTCACTGACAGCAAGGCCCCACAGCACTGTTCATCGTCTTCAACCGCGCTGATTCCTCCTCGCTGTTTCCTGTCTTTACTCCGGCGATCAATTCGCATGATTAACAGCCATCACTCCCCCGGCGACCACGCTCCCTTAAACGCCTCGACCTCCTCTTCCTTTCCCCTCAGACTCCACGCCCTGAATGCCACCAGGATGCACTGAATCGAAGCAGCAACGTCACTGCTCCGACCACCTTCCCCAGCCAATTCTGGCCGAACCCTGTCGCCCCCTGCCTTCCTGAGCACACCGTCGAGATCCCACTCCCAGGCGCACCTGTCTGTGCCCTCCGTTCAACCGCAGACGCCCCTGAGCGTCGACTTCGACAACCTCTGACCGCACCGCCGCGTCTGCCTCTCTCTCCGGCGAAGTTCCCTGGTAAGAACCGACCACCCCGCGCCCTCTACTTCACGCACGCAGCTTCGCCTTGATCTTGCGCATCTAACCATGTCCTCGTTTTCCCTCGGGGCGTACCACGGCACCGCCCTCGACGACCACCAGACGAACCCGACGCAGTCCCCCACTCCGGCGAGCAATCCCGCTAGAACCAGAGCGCCCCTCGACGAGTTGACCATACCTTGAGCATCAGAGCATCACCGCGATCACGGTAAGCACCCTCACCCTCTTCTTTGCTTCCTGTAGCCGCCGTAGTGCCACCGCCTGACCGTGCTCCGCCGCTATCCACCGTCGGCGCTCCTCGTGTTTGGTCAAGCCAACCAGCACCGTTAGATTTTCGTCTGGCGGCCACGATAGATTCATTTAACGAAAGGGTACGGGCTAGTCTGAGCCACGCGATCTGTTTAGATCCAACGGCTGTAGTTGCATGATCCGCACGAAGCGGTACCGCCCAATAAAAACGCGACGCGTGTCACCAGTTCTGTTCAAAAACAAAGTTTGAATCTGATTTAGATGCAGATTTGAAACCCTTGTAACTTTTGATCCACACGTCCAAAAATTACAAACTTTATATCAATAGAATCAGTGGAACAAGCCCTAGCCAACCATGCAATTTGTTTACTAAAAAGCTTCTGGTAAAATGTTTGTTGTTGCAGAAACATTTGTATGCTTGTTTAGGTTAGAAAAATTATTCCAGAATGTTTTTAGGGTTAAAATCTTTGCAAATTGGTTTGTGGTGAACCTACTGACCTTAGGAACCAACTTGTGGATTTAAAAATGTATTTGGTGAAGATTAGTCTTGATTAATTGATTTAGCCTATTTCTAGCCAAATAAAAATATTGTTTTGATTATGGAAATG
Organism: Avena atlantica; assembly: GCA_910589765.1. Classification (NCBI taxonomy): domain Eukaryota; kingdom Viridiplantae; phylum Streptophyta; class Magnoliopsida; order Poales; family Poaceae; genus Avena; species Avena atlantica. The sequence goes on from OU342738.1 coordinate 382,834,185, forward strand.
ATTTTGAAGCAAAAACTTTGGGAAAATGATTTGAATCAAACCTACTGACCCTAAAACACCAAGTTTTGAAAATTAGCAACTTAATTGGTGAAGGACATAAAGTTTTTGATTTCATAAAAACATTTCCCATCACATAAAATGATGAATGGATTTAAAAATGGTTTATAGACAAAACCCTTTTGCAAATGACTTTGCCACTTTGGAAAATGTCCACTTTGAGCCTTACAATGTGTAGAGCCTAGTAGAGACCACCTTGGCAAATAAAACTACCTTATGCATGCTTGCATGCATGACTTAGTTCCTATTATTTTATGTGTGTTTTGTTTGTTTGATTTTGGTTGGAATGCTAGTGATATTGTATTTGCTTGATTGATTTGTAGGGAAGGTAGAAAAGTGTGAAACTAGCAAGATCAAGAAGTGAACCAACATTCCCTACCAAAAGGCAAGTGACACTATCATCTAAAGTCCTACTATTTTCATTATACTTAGTGGATTTTGAAACATGCATGAAAAGAATTTCTATACTTATGCTATGCTAAATCCTAATAGGATACCCTTATATATTCCTTAGTGAAAACAATGTAGTTGTAAAATGCTTAGCAATGCTAAATATTTTGAGAAGAGATACATGTTGAGATTTTATGAAGTTGAGAAAAGACTTGTGTTTTATATAATAAAACAAGGACTCAATGAACCACCTGGGTGGACAAGGATACTTTGAGTTTTGGACAAGGTGGCAATAAAAGGAACCATGTCTATGGCAATCTCTTTGTGTTGTGCACCAAAAGAAAAACACCCAGGAAACTTAGAGATTGAACATGTTTCTCCAATTGTGGCTTTCGTGTACAGCCACATGCTACATATGGCTCTGGCTTAGTCAACTACATTGGGAAGACCCATGCATTGTCTTCAGGTTACTGAAAATGAGGGAACTTGGAATCCCACATGGGTACTGAAGACAAGCTAGCAATGGTGTATGGGAGGACCCTCTGGAAAGACTTTGTCACATTCTCAATCTGCCAGTACTCCATCTTGGTGAGTACCAATCCAGCGGCCACTGGTGGCAACAAGATGAGGGTGTGTCATGTGGGTAAAGTGTACAACTTCTGCAGAAGATAATAAAAATCTAAGTACTTAGCCGTGTCCCCGGTTATGGACAATACTGAGCAACTAAAGCTTGAAGCTATGGGAAATCTCGACATTCCAATTTCTAAAAGAAAAACTTTTAAGTGATAACAAAAGACTTGCAGCACTTGGGGGTACCAAGGAGCTCAAGAGATTTTGATAAAAACTTGAAGCACTTGGGGATTTACCAAGGAGCTCAAGAGATTTTGACCAAGACATGAACACTTGGGGATTTACCAAGGAGTTCAGAAAGATTTGACAAAAGATCAAAACTATTTTGAAAAGATAGGATAAATTATTGCTTTCTGCAAATGAGCCTAAAACCCTACTTAGCCAAATATGCATGTAAAGATAGGATCCACTTATATTCTACATAGTAGTGAAACTTGCCAATACAATTCAAATGTATTGACCCTTGTGGCTGTAACTTGTAATGTTGCATGTTTGATTGATTTTAGTGAAGATTGATTGATTAGGATTACAAACTCTACAACCAACATGTTTGCCTGTGGCACTTTGAAGATAAAGGACCCCATGCTTATAGATTTTCTGCTGCAATGTAATGTATTAGCCAAATGAGCTATGTAAGATGTAATAAAATTATGTTATTCCTGGTTATAAAGTTATATTATGACCTTTGTTTCTTGATATTACATCTTAACTGTGGATGCTAGCTATTGAACCAGGGACTAGCATTGTAAACACAGGGGACTCTACCTTATTTAAAGGTTGGGATCCTAACAGATGGTATCAGAGCATTGTGTTGCCTGTAGGATTTGTAAACCTAGGATTGGACAAAGACCCTTAGAAAAAATAGGAGTTGTATTTGTTCCAAAAACTTATTTACAAACAATCTTGTAAACTCTTTCCTCAACCATTTTGGGTTTTGACTCTACATCTCTTCTATTTCAAACTTGATGGAAAAACCTACCCCATGTCTAAAGACTTCATCATGTGCAAAGGACTTCTTCAACTCTAATGACTTCAACATCTTCAGCATATTCACCAAGGACTTCCAACTTGGATACCACTAAGGACTACAAGTGAGACAAGGAAATGTTGCTCAAGATATGGAGACTAAGGAAATGCAAAATTAGAAGGAGTTCACCTCACTTGAAGTTTTTGTGACCAAAAGTTTTCCTCAAGGAAACCATGATCTCATGCAAGAAGAATCAACCAAAGAAGGATGGAAAGATCACAAGTGAACCATATAGATGGACCACCATATTTTAGTTAAGTCAAACACACCAACTTATGTGGTGTAACAAAAATATTTTGTTGCCTAAGAATGTGCTTGAACTTTGTTGTTTGAGTGAAAAGTTGTTTGTGATTGATTGCACCTTGTGTGTGTAAATTGTGATGTGTGTGATTAGAATTATTTCCTTAGAAAATCGTTTGCCTATTCTAATCTCCATCTAACCCAAACAGATGACTACTCCAAGAAACTCCAAGGTTGATGACACCAACACCAACCAAGAGAACAACATGAGAGAGCTCATATCAACCCAAAACCAGTTGAACCAAATGACAGCTCAGTTCATAGCTAACACCAGTGGGGAAGATCCAACCCTCCAAAAGTTTTTGGAAAACCAAGCTGAAATGTTGCATAAGGTGACATACCAAATTCTCAACATGGAGAGCAACTTTTCCAAAGACAAGGATGTTATTCTAAAAGGAGCCAAAGCTTGCAATATTTGTGGAGACAAGGATCACACTTCGAAGGAGCATGGAGATCAATGCCCCAACTGTGAAGAGAAACATCCTGTTGGCCAATGTCCCACCTCTCAAGTTACTTGCTACCTATGTGAAGGAAACAACCATGTCCCTATCCAATGCCCCATCTATTCCATTGTTGAACAAAGGAAACAAGGTGGAGTGCAACAAATGATTGCAAACTATCCAGAGGGATCTAAGTCTACCAAGAAGAATGATGACAAAGTAAAAGGTCCACTTATACCTCCATGCAATACAACCCAATTCAAAGGCCCAAAGAAGAGGCGTATGAATTTTCCAAAGAGCAATAGAAGGTCCAAGAAGCATGTAGACATCCCTACCTACCATATAACATATGAACAACATGAACTAGATGCACTCCTAGCTTTGGAGAAGCCCAAAAAGCAAAAGAAGGACAAAAGCCATGTGCAATGTCATCATTGCAAAGAAATGGGACACTATTCCAGTGAATGTCCAGAGAAACAGAAGTATAAAGAGATTGGCCAAGTATGGTGCAACAATTGCAAAGAGCTAGGCCATTATGCAGCAACTTGTCCACAAGAGACACGTGAAGGACTCAAACTTATTAACTGTTTGAATTGCAAAGAATCGGGACATTATGCAACCAATTGTCTAGAAAAGATGAAGAACAAGATAAACAAGCCTATGAAGGATCTCAACCTTGGCCCATGAGTCAAGTGTGGAAACAAAGGACACTAAGCAGATGTTTTCCCAGAGAAGTTTCCCCAGGATCCCAAGAAGGCCAACATGTAATTTAGTTTAAATTTTTTTAAGGGTGGTAGTACCCTAGATGCTTTTGAGCCTACTTGTAACCCTAGCCTTCCCAAATCTCGGGACGAGATTTATTTTAAGGGTGGTAGCCTGTCACATCCCAAGATTTTCCAAATCTTGTAATGTGAAAAATAAATGAATAAAATAAAACTTTGTTGATTTTCAGGGTGAGAAGAAACTTTTGATTCCAATTGGGAACCATCAAACCTATTTTGATCAAACAAATCCTAAAAGGATTTAAAAAGAATAACGTTTAATAAAGGAAAATGAAAATATTTGGAAATACTATTTTGGATCTTTAAATAAAAAGATTTGGTTTTCAAAAGAGAAAGTAGAAATATAAGTAAAGATTATTTAAAGAGCCAAATTAAAACTAAAGCTTAGCCGTGTCCCCGGTTATGGACAATACTGAGCAACTAAAGCTTGAAGCTATGGGAAATCTCGACATTCCAATTTCTAAAAGAAAAACTTTTAAGTGATAACAAAAGACTTGCAGCACTTGGGGGTACCAAGGAGCTCAAGAGATTTTGATAAAAACTTGAAGCACTTGGGGATTTACCAAGGAGCTCAAGAGATTTTGACCAAGACATGAACACTTGGGGATTTACCAAGGAGTTCAGAAAGATTTGACAAAAGATCAAAACTATTTTGAAAAGATAGGATAAATTATTGCTTTCTGCAAATGAGCCTAAAACCCTACTTAGCCAAATATGCATGTAAAGATAGGATCCACTTATATTCTACATAGTAGTGAAACTTGCCAATACAATTCAAATGTATTGACCCTTGTGGCTGTAACTTGTAATGTTGCATGTTTGATTGATTTTAGTGAAGATTGATTGATTAGGATTACAAACTCTACAACCAACATGTTTGCCTGTGGCACTTTGAAGATAAAGGACCCCATGCTTATAGATTTTCTGCTGCAATGTAATGTATTAGCCAAATGAGCTATGTAAGATGTAATAAAATTATGTTATTCCTGGTTATAAAGTTATATTATGACCTTTGTTTCTTGATATTACATCTTAACTGTGGATGCTAGCTATTGAACCAGGGACTAGCATTGTAAACACAGGGGACTCTACCTTATTTAAAGGTTGGGATCCTAACAGATGGTATCAGAGCATTGTGTTGCCTGTAGGATTTGTAAACCTAGGATTGGACAAAGACCCTTAGAAAAAATAGGAGTTGTATTTGTTCCAAAAACTTATTTACAAACAATCTTGTAAACTCTTTCCTCAACCATTTTGGGTTTTGACTCTACATCTCTTCTATTTCAAACTTGATGGAAAAACCTACCCCATGTCTAAAGACTTCATCATGTGCAAAGGACTTCTTCAACTCTAATGACTTCAACATCTTCAGCATATTCACCAAGGACTTCCAACTTGGATACCACTAAGGACTACAAGTGAGACAAGGAAATGTTGCTCAAGATATGGAGACTAAGGAAATGCAAAATTAGAAGGAGTTCACCTCACTTGAAGTTTTTGTGACCAAAAGTTTTCCTCAAGGAAACCATGATCTCATGCAAGAAGAATCAACCAAAGAAGGATGGAAAGATCACAAGTGAACCATATAGATGGACCACCATATTTTAGTTAAGTCAAACACACCAACTTATGTGGTGTAACAAAAATATTTTGTTGCCTAAGAATGTGCTTGAACTTTGTTGTTTGAGTGAAAAGTTGTTTGTGATTGATTGCACCTTGTGTGTGTAAATTGTGATGTGTGTGATTAGAATTATTTCCTTAGAAAATCTTTTGCCTATTCTAATCTCCATCTAACCCAAACAGATGACTACTCCAAGAAACTCCAAGGTTGATGACACCAACACCAACCAAGAGAACAACATGAGAGAGCTCATATCAACCCAAAACCAGTTGAACCAAATGACAGCTCAGTTCATAGCTAACACCAGTGGGGAAGATCCAACCCTCCAAAAGTTTTTGGAAAACCAAGCTGAAATGTTGCATAAGGTGACAGACCAAATTCTCAACATGGAGAGCAACTTTTCCAAAGACAAGGATGTTATTCTAAAAGGAGCCAAAGCTTGCAATATTTGTGGAGACAAGGATCACACTTCGAAGGAGCATGGAGATCAATGCCCCAACTGTGAAGAGAAACATCCTGTTGGCCAATGTCCCACCTCTCAAGTTACTTGCTACCTATGTGAAGGAAACAACCATGTCCCTATCCAATGCCCCATCTATTCCATTGTTGAACAAAGGAAACAAGGTGGAGTGCAACAAATGATTGCAAACTATCCAGAGGGATCTAAGTCTACCAAGAAGAATGATGACAAAGTAAAAGGTCCACTTATACCTCCATGCAATACAACCCAATTCAAAGGCCCAAAGAAGAGGCGTATGAATTTTCCAAAGAGCAATAGAAGGTCCAAGAAGCATGTAGACATCCCTACCTACCATATAACATATGAACAACATGAACTAGATGCACTCCTAGCTTTGGAGAAGCCCAAAAAGCAAAAGAAGGACAAAAGCCATGTGCAATGTCATCATTGCAAAGAAATGGGACACTATTCCAGTGAATGTCCAGAGAAACAGAAGTATAAAGAGATTGGCCAAGTATGGTGCAACAATTGCAAAGAGCTAGGCCATTATGCAGCAACTTGTCCACAAGAGACACGTGAAGGACTCAAACTTATTAACTGTTTGAATTGCAAAGAATCGGGACATTATGCAACCAATTGTCTAGAAAAGATGAAGAACAAGATAAACAAGCCTATGAAGGATCTCAACCTTGGCCCATGAGTCAAGTGTGGAAACAAAGGACACTAAGCAGATGTTTTCCCAGAGAAGTTTCCCCAGGATCCCAAGAAGGCCAACATGTAATTTAGTTTAAATTTTTTTAAGGGTGGTAGTACCCTAGATGCTTTTGAGCCTACTTGTAACCCTAGCCTTCCCAAATCTCGGGACGAGATTTATTTTAAGGGTGGTAGCCTGTCACATCCCAAGATTTTCCAAATCTTGTAATGTGAAAAATAAATGAATAAAATAAAACTTTGTTGATTTTCAGGGTGAGAAGAAACTTTTGATTCCAATTGGGAACCATCAAACCTATTTTGATCAAACAAATCCTAAAAGGATTTAAAAAGAATAACGTTTAATAAAGGAAAATGAAAATATTTGGAAATACTATTTTGGATCTTTAAATAAAAAGATTTGGTTTTCAAAAGAGAAAGTAGAAATATAAGTAAAGATTATTTAAAGAGCCAAATTAAAACTAAAGCTTAGCCGTGTCCCCGGTTATGGACAATACTGAGCAACTAAAGCTTGAAGCTATGGGAAATCTCGACATTCCAATTTCTAAAAGAAAAACTTTTAAGTGATAACAAAAGACTTGCAGCACTTGGGGGTACCAAGGAGCTCAAGAGATTTTGATAAAAACTTGAAGCACTTGGGGATTTACCAAGGAGCTCAAGAGATTTTGACCAAGACATGAACACTTGGGGATTTACCAAGGAGTTCAGAAAGATTTGACAAAAGATCAAAACTATTTTGAAAAGATAGGATAAATTATTGCTTTCTGCAAATGAGCCTAAAACCCTACTTAGCCAAATATGCATGTAAAGATAGGATCCACTTATATTCTACATAGTAGTGAAACTTGCCAATACAATTCAAATATATTGACCCTTGTGGCTGTAACTTGTAATGTTGCATGTTTGATTGATTTTAGTGAAGATTGATTGATTAGGATTACAAACTCTACAACCAACATGTTTGCCTGTGGCACTTTGAAGATAAAGGACCCCATGCTTATAGATTTTCTGCTGCAATGTAATGTATTAGCCAAATGAGCTATGTAAGATGTAATAAAATTATGTTATTCCTGGTTATAAAGTTATATTATGACCTTTGTTTCTTGATATTACATCTTAACTGTGGATGCTAGCTATTGAACCAGGGACTAGCATTGTAAACACAGGGGACTCTACCTTATTTAAAGGTTGGGATCCTAACAGATGGTATCAGAGCATTGTGTTGCCTGTAGGATTTGTAAACCTAGGATTGGACAAAGACCCTTAGAAAAAATAGGAGTTGTATTTGTTCCAAAAACTTATTTACAAACAATCTTGTAAACTCTTTCCTCAACCATTTTGGGTTTTGACTCTACATCTCTTCTATTTCAAACTTGATGGAAAAACCTACCCCATGGCTAAAGACTTCATCATGTGCAAAGGACTTCTTCAACTCTAATGACTTCAACATCTTCAGCATATTCACCAAGGACTTCCAACTTGGATACCACTAAGGACTACAAGTGAGACAAGGAAATGTTGCTCAAGATATGGAGACTAAGGAAATGCAAAATTAGAAGGAGTTCACCTCACTTGAAGTTTTTGTGACCAAAAGTTTTCCTCAAGGAAACCATGATCTCATGCAAGAAGAATCAACCAAAGAAGGATGGAAAGATCACAAGTGAACCATATAGATGGACCACCATATTTTAGTTAAGTCAAACACACCAACTTATGTGGTGTAACAAAAATATTTTGTTGCCTAAGAATGTGCTTGAACTTTGTTGTTTGAGTGAAAAGTTGTTTGTGATTGATTGCACCTTGTGTGTGTAAATTGTGATGTGTGTGATTAGAATTATTTCCTTAGAAAATCTTTTGCCTATTCTAATCTCCATCTAACCCAAACAGATGACTACTCCAAGAAACTCCAAGGTTGATGACACCAACACCAACCAAGAGAACAACATGAGAGAGCTCATATCAACCCAAAACCAGTTGAACCAAATGACAGCTCAGTTCATAGCTAACACCAGTGGGGAAGATCCAACCCTCCAAAAGTTTTTGGAAAACCAAGCTGAAATGTTGCATAAGGTGACAGACCAAATTCTCAACATGGAGAGCAACTTTTCCAAAGACAAGGATGTTATTCTAAAAGGAGCCAAAGCTTGCAATATTTGTGGAGACAAGGATCACACTTCGAAGGAGCATGGAGATCAATGCCCCAACTGTGAAGAGAAACATCCTGTTGGCCAATGTCCCACCTCTCAAGTTACTTGCTACCTATGTGAAGGAAACAACCATGTCCCTATCCAATGCCCCATCTATTCCATTGTTGAACAAAGGAAACAAGGTGGAGTGCAACAAATGATTGCAAACTATCCAGAGGGATCTAAGTCTACCAAGAAGAATGATGACAAAGTAAAAGGTCCACTTATACCTCCATGCAATACAACCCAATTCAAAGGCCCAAAGAAGAGGCGTATGAATTTTCCAAAGAGCAATAGAAGGTCCAAGAAGCATGTAGACATCCCTACCTACCATATAACATATGAACAACATGAACTAGATGCACTCCTAGCTTTGGAGAAGCCCAAAAAGCAAAAGAAGGACAAAAGCCATGTGCAATGTCATCATTGCAAAGAAATGGGACACTATTCCAGTGAATGTCCAGAGAAACAGAAGTATAAAGAGATTGGCCAAGTATGGTGCAACAATTGCAAAGAGCTAGGCCATTATGCAGCAACTTGTCCACAAGAGACACGTGAAGGACTCAAACTTATTAACTGTTTGAATTGCAAAGAATCGGGACATTATGCAACCAATTGTCTAGAAAAGATGAAGAACAAGATAAACAAGCCTATGAAGGATCTCAACCTTGGCCCATGAGTCAAGTGTGGAAACAAAGGACACTAAGTAGATGTTTTCCCAGAGAAGTTTCCCCAGGATCCCAAGAAGGCCAACATGTAATTTAGTTTAAATTTTTTTAAGGGTGGTAGTACCCTAGATGCTTTTGAGCCTACTTGTAACCCTAGCCTTCCCAAATCTCGGGACGAGATTTATTTTAAGGGTGGTAGCCTGTCACATCCCAAGATTTTCCAAATCTTGTAATGTGAAAAATAAATGAATAAAATAAAACTTTGTTGATTTTCAGGGTGAGAAGAAACTTTTGATTCCAATTGGGAACCATCAAACCTATTTTGATCAAACAAATCCTAAAAGGATTTAAAAAGAATAACGTTTAATAAAGGAAAATGAAAATATTTGGAAATACTATTTTGGATCTTTAAATAAAAAGATTTGGTTTTCAAAAGAGAAAGTAGAAATATAAGTAAAGATTATTTAAAGAGCCAAATTAAAACTAAAGCTTAGCCGTGTCCCCGGTTATGGACAATACTGAGCAACTAAAGCTTGAAGCTATGGGAAATCTCGACATTCCAATTTCTAAAAGAAAAACTTTTAAGTGATAACAAAAGACTTGCAGCACTTGGGGGTACCAAGGAGCTCAAGAGATTTTGATAAAAACTTGAAGCACTTGGGGATTTACCAAGGAGCTCAAGAGATTTTGACCAAGACATGAACACTTGGGGATTTACCAAGGAGTTCAGAAAGATTTGACAAAAGATCAAAACTATTTTGAAAAGATAGGATAAATTATTGCTTTCTGCAAATGAGCCTAAAACCCTACTTAGCCAAATATGCATGTAAAGATAGGATCCACTTATATTCTACATAGTAGTGAAACTTGCCAATACAATTCAAATGTATTGACCCTTGTGGCTGTAACTTGTAATGTTGCATGTTTGATTGATTTTAGTGAAGATTGATTGATTAGGATTACAAACTCTACAACCAACATGTTTGCCTGTGGCACTTTGAAGATAAAGGACCCCATGCTTATAGATTTTCTGCTGCAATGTAATGTATTAGCCAAATGAGCTATGTAAGATGTAATAAAATTATGTTATTCCTGGTTATAAAGTTATATTATGACCTTTGTTTCTTGATATTACATCTTAACTGTGGATGCTAGCTATTGAACCAGGGACTAGCATTGTAAACACAGGGGACTCTACCTTATTTAAAGGTTGGGATCCTAACAGATGGTATCAGAGCATTGTGTTGCCTGTAGGATTTGTAAACCTAGGATTGGACAAAGACCCTTAGAAAAAATAGGAGTTGTATTTGTTCCAAAAACTTATTTACAAACAATCTTGTAAACTCTTTCCTCAACCATTTTGGGTTTTGACTCTACATCTCTTCTATTTCAAACTTGATGGAAAAACCTACCCCATGGCTAAAGACTTCATCATGTGCAAAGGACTTCTTCAACTCTAATGACTTCAACATCTTCAGCATATTCACCAAGGACTTCCAACTTGGATACCACTAAGGACTACAAGTGAGACAAGGAAATGTTGCTCAAGATATGGAGACTAAGGAAATGCAAAATTAGAAGGAGTTCACCTCACTTGAAGTTTTTGTGACCAAAAGTTTTCCTCAAGGAAACCATGATCTCATGCAAGAAGAATCAACCAAAGAAGGATGGAAAGATCACAAGTGAACCATATAGATGGACCACCATATTTTAGTTAAGTCAAACACACCAACTTATGTGGTGTAACAAAAATATTTTGTTGCCTAAGAATGTGCTTGAACTTTGTTGTTTGAGTGAAAAGTTGTTTGTGATTGATTGCACCTTGTGTGTGTAAATTGTGATGTGTGTGATTAGAATTATTTCCTTAGAAAATCTTTTGCCTATTCTAATCTCCATCTAACCCAAACAGATGACTACTCCAAGAAACTCCAAGGTTGATGACACCAACACCAACCAAGAGAACAACATGAGAGAGCTCATATCAACCCAAAACCAGTTGAACCAAATGACAGCTCAGTTCATAGCTAACACCAGTGGGGAAGATCCAACCCTCCAAAAGTTTTTGGAAAACCAAGCTGAAATGTTGCATAAGGTGACAGACCAAATTCTCAACATGGAGAGCAACTTTTCCAAAGACAAGGATGTTATTCTAAAAGGAGCCAAAGCTTGCAATATTTGTGGAGACAAGGATCACACTTCGAAGGAGCATGGAGATCAATGCCCCAACTGTGAAGAGAAACATCCTGTTGGCCAATGTCCCACCTCTCAAGTTACTTGCTACCTATGTGAAGGAAACAACCATGTCCCTATCCAATGCCCCATCTATTCCATTGTTGAACAAAGGAAACAAGGTGGAGTGCAACAAATGATTGCAAACTATCCAGAGGGATCTAAGTCTACCAAGAAGAATGATGACAAAGTAAAAGGTCCACTTATACCTCCATGCAATACAACCCAATTCAAAGGCCCAAAGAAGAGGCGTATGAATTTTCCAAAGAGCAATAGAAGGTCCAAGAAGCATGTAGACATCCCTACCTACCATATAACATATGAACAACATGAACTAGATGCACTCCTAGCTTTGGAGAAGCCCAAAAAGCAAAAGAAGGACAAAAGCCATGTGCAATGTCATCATTGCAAAGAAATGGGACACTATTCCAGTGAATGTCCAGAGAAACAGAAGTATAAAGAGATTGGCCAAGTATGGTGCAACAATTGCAAAGAGCTAGGCCATTATGCAGCAACTTGTCCACAAGAGACACGTGAAGGACTCAAACTTATTAACTGTTTGAATTGCAAAGAATCGGGACATTATGCAACCAATTGTCTAGAAAAGATGAAGAACAAGATAAACAAGCCTATGAAGGATCTCAACCTTGGCCCATGAGTCAAGTGTGGAAACAAAGGACACTAAGCAGATGTTTTCCCAGAGAAGTTTCCCCAGGATCCCAAGAAGGCCAACATGTAATTTAGTTTAAATTTTTTTAAGGGTGGTAGTACCCTAGATGCTTTTGAGCCTACTTGTAACCCTAGCCTTCCCAAATCTCGGGACGAGATTTATTTTAAGGGTGGTAGCCTGTCACATCCCAAGATTTTCCAAATCTTGTAATGTGAAAAATAAATGAATAAAATAAAACTTTGTTGATTTTCAGGGTGAGAAGAAACTTTTGATTCCAATTGGGAACCATCAAACCTATTTTGATCAAACAAATCCTAAAAGGATTTAAAAAGAATAACGTTTAATAAAGGAAAATGAAAATATTTGGAAATACTATTTTGGATCTTTAAATAAAAAGATTTGGTTTTCAAAAGAGAAAGTAGAAATATAAGTAAAGATTATTTAAAGAGCCAAATTAAAACTAAAGCTTAGCCGTGTCCCCGGTTATGGACAATACTGAGCAACTAAAGCTTGAAGCTATGGGAAATCTCGACATTCCAATTTCTAAAAGAAAAACTTTTAAGTGATAACAAAAGACTTGCAGCACTTGGGGGTACCAAGGAGCTCAAGAGATTTTGATAAAAACTTGAAGCACTTGGGGATTTACCAAGGAGCTCAAGAGATTTTGACCAAGACATGAACACTTGGGGATTTACCAAGGAGTTCAGAAAGATTTGACAAAAGATCAAAACTATTTTGAAAAGATAGGATAAATTATTGCTTTCTGCAAATGAGCCTAAAACCCTACTTAGCCAAATATGCATGTAAAGATAGGATCCACTTATATTCTACATAGTAGTGAAACTTGCCAATACAATTCAAATATATTGACCCTTGTGGCTGTAACTTGTAATGTTGCATGTTTGATTGATTTTAGTGAAGATTGATTGATTAGGATTACAAACTCTACAACCAACATGTTTGCCTGTGGCACTTTGAAGATAAAGGACCCCATGCTTATAGATTTTCTGCTGCAATGTAATGTATTAGCCAAATGAGCTATGTAAGATGTAATAAAATTATGTTATTCCTGGTTATAAAGTTATATTATGACCTTTGTTTCTTGATATTACATCTTAACTGTGGATGCTAGCTATTGAACCAGGGACTAGCATTGTAAACACAGGGGACTCTACCTTATTTAAAGGTTGGGATCCTAACAGATGGTATCAGAGCATTGTGTTGCCTGTAGGATTTGTAAACCTAGGATTGGACAAAGACCCTTAGAAAAAATAGGAGTTGTATTTGTTCCAAAAACTTATTTACAAACAATCTTGTAAACTCTTTCCTCAACCATTTTGGGTTTTGACTCTACATCTCTTCTATTTCAAACTTGATGGAAAAACCTACCCCATGGCTAAAGACTTCATCATGTGCAAAGGACTTCTTCAACTCTAATGACTTCAACATCTTCAGCATATTCACCAAGGACTTCCAACTTGGATACCACTAAGGACTACAAGTGAGACAAGGAAATGTTGCTCAAGATATGGAGACTAAGGAAATGCAAAATTAGAAGGAGTTCACCTCACTTGAAGTTTTTGTGACCAAAAGTTTTCCTCAAGGAAACCATGATCTCATGCAAGAAGAATCAACCAAAGAAGGATGGAAAGATCACAAGTGAACCATATAGATGGACCACCATATTTTAGTTAAGTCAAACACACCAACTTATGTGGTGTAACAAAAATATTTTGTTGCCTAAGAATGTGCTTGAACTTTGTTGTTTGAGTGAAAAGTTGTTTGTGATTGATTGCACCTTGTGTGTGTAAATTGTGATGTGTGTGATTAGAATTATTTCCTTAGAAAATCTTTTGCCTATTCTAATCTCCATCTAACCCAAACAGATGACTACTCCAAGAAACTCCAAGGTTGATGACACCAACACCAACCAAGAGAACAACATGAGAGAGCTCATATCAACCCAAAACCAGTTGAACCAAATGACAGCTCAGTTCATAGCTAACACCAGTGGGGAAGATCCAACCCTCCAAAAGTTTTTGGAAAACCAAGCTGAAATGTTGCATAAGGTGACAGACCAAATTCTCAACATGGAGAGCAACTTTTCCAAAGACAAGGATGTTATTCTAAAAGGAGCCAAAGCTTGCAATATTTGTGGAGACAAGGATCACACTTCGAAGGAGCATGGAGATCAATGCCCCAACTGTGAAGAGAAACATCCTGTTGGCCAATGTCCCACCTCTCAAGTTACTTGCTACCTATGTGAAGGAAACAACCATGTCCCTATCCAATGCCCCATCTATTCCATTGTTGAACAAAGGAAACAAGGTGGAGTGCAACAAATGATTGCAAACTATCCAGAGGGATCTAAGTCTACCAAGAAGAATGATGACAAAGTAAAAGGTCAACTTATACCTCCATGCAATACAACCCAATTCAAAGGCCCAAAGAAGAGGCGTATGAATTTTCCAAAGAGCAATAGAAGGTCCAAGAAGCATGTAGACATCCCTACCTACCATATAACATATGAACAACATGAACTAGATGCACTCCTAGCTTTGGAGAAGCCCAAAAAGCAAAAGAAGGACAAAATCCATGTGCAATGTCATCATTGCAAAGAAATGGGACACTATTCCAGTGAATGTCCAGAGAAACAGAAGTATAAAGAGATTGGCCAAGTATGGTGCAACAATTGCAAAGAGCTAGGCCATTATGCAGCAACTTGTCCACAAGAGACACGTGAAGGACTCAAACTTATTAACTGTTTGAATTGCAAAGAATCGGGACATTATGCAACCAATTGTCTAGAAAAGATGAAGAACAAGATAAACAAGCCTATGAAGGATCTCAACCTTGGCCCATGAGTCAAGTGTGGAAACAAAGGACACTAAGTAGATGTTTTCCCAGAGAAGTTTCCCCAGGATCCCAAGAAGGCCAACATGTAATTTAGTTTAAATTTTTTTAAGGGTGGTAGTACCCTAGATGCTTTTGAGCCTACTTGTAACCCTAGCCTTCCCAAATCTCGGGACGAGATTTATTTTAAGGGTGGTAGCCTGTCACATCCCAAGATTTTCCAAATCTTGTAATGTGAAAAATAAATGAATAAAATAAAACTTTGTTGATTTTCAGGGTGAGAAGAAACTTTTGATTCCAATTGGGAACCATCAAACCTATTTTGATCAAACAAATCCTAAAAGGATTTAAAAAGAATAACGTTTAATAAAGGAAAATGAAAATATTTGGAAATACTATTTTGGATCTTTAAATAAAAAGATTTGGTTTTCAAAAGAGAAAGTAGAAATATAAGTAAAGATTATTTAAAGAGCCAAATTAAAACTAAAGCTTAGCCGTGTCCCCGGTTATGGACAATACTGAGCAACTAAAGCTTGAAGCTATGGGAAATCTCGACATTCCAATTTCTAAAAGAAAAACTTTTAAGTGATAACAAAAGACTTGCAGCACTTGGGGGTACCAAGGAGCTCAAGAGATTTTGATAAAAACTTGAAGCACTTGGGGATTTACCAAGGAGCTCAAGAGATTTTGACCAAGACATGAACACTTGGGGATTTACCAAGGAGTTCAGAAATATTTGACAAAAGATCAAAACTATTTTGAAAAGATAGGATAAATTATTGCTTTCTGCAAATGAGCCTAAAACCCTACTTAGCCAAATATGCATGTAAAGATAGGATCCACTTATATTCTACATAGTAGTGAAACTTGCCAATACAATTCAAATGTATTGACCCTTGTGGCTGTAAGTTGTAATGTTGCATGTTTGATTGATTTTAGTGAAGATTGATTGATTAGGATTACAAAGTCTACAACCAACATGTTTGCCTGTGGCACTTTGAAGATAAAGGACCCCATGCTTATAGATTTTCTGCTGCAATGTAATGTATTAGCCAAATGAGCTATGTAAGATGTAATAAAATTATGTTATTCCTGGTTATAAAGTTATATTATGACCTTTGTTTCTTGATATTACATCTTAACTGTGGATGCTAGCTATTGAACCAGGGACTAGCATTGTAAACACAGGGGACTCTACCTTATTTAAAGGTTGGGATCCTAACAGTTATGCTCTAGAAATGGCAGCTTTCACACTTAACAGGGTACCATCTAAATCCATAGTTAAGACACCATATGAGATGTGGACTGGAAAGAATCTCGGTTTGTCTTTTCTAAATATTTGGGGATGTGATGCATTTGTCAAGCGAATTCAGTCGGACAAGCTAACACCCAAATCAGATAAGTGCATTTTCGTGGGATATCCGAGGGAAACCTTAGGGTATTCTACAACTGAGAAGAGGGCAAAGTGTTTGTCGCTCGTAGCGGTGTTTTCCTAGAGAAAGAGTTTCTCACAAAGGGAACGAGTGGAAGGTCGGTGCGACTTGAAGAAGTTCAAGATGAGCCAGTTGGGGATGCTTCTACGAGTGATGGTATTGTAGCAGAACAATTTGAGGAACCCGTGGCAATAGAAGCACCACAACCACGAAGGTCGGCGAGAATCTGTGAAATGCAGGAATTATTATTGTTAGACAATGATGAGCTTGCAACCTATGCAGAAGCGATGGTGGACCCAGACTCTGAGAAATGTCTAATCTCCATGAGATCCGAGATAGAGTCCAAGGGAGACAATCAAGTTTAGAACTTGGTTGACCTGCTGATGGTTTTAAAGCCATCGAGTGCAAATGGATCTATAAGAAGAAGATTGATATGGATGGAAATGTTCACATCCATAAAGCTTGACTTGTTGCAAAAGGTTTTCGACAAGTTCAAGGAGTTGACTACGACGAGACTTTATCGTCTATAGCGATGCTTAAATCTATACGGATCATTCTATCCATTGCTGCACATTTCGACTATGAAATATGGCAGATGGATGTCAAGACGGCTTTCCTAAATGGAATCCTAGCTGAGGACGTGTATATGATGCAGCCTAAAGGTTTTGTCGATCCAAAAAATGCTGGAAAGGTATGCAAACTTCTAAAGTCTATTTATGGGCTGAAGCAAGCATCTCGGAGTTGGAACATTCGATTTGATGAAGTTGTAAAGAAGTTTGGCTTTATCAAAAACGAACAAGAACCTTGTGTTTACAAGAAGGAAAATGGGAGAGCGCTAGTATTTCTAATCTTATATGTAGATGACATATTACTGATTGGAAATGACATTCCTATGCTCGAGTCTGTTAAGACCTTGTTGAAAAATAGTTTTTCGATGAAGGACTTAGGATAAGCGGCATATATTCTGGGCATCAAGATCTATAGATATAGATCAAGGAGGCTAATTGGATTAAGACAGAGTACATACATTGGAAAAGTGTTGAAACGGTTCAGCATGGAAGAGGCTAAGAAGGGGTTCTTTCCCATGTCTCACGGCATTAAACTCAGCAAGACTCAGTGTCCTTCGACTACTAATGAGCGTGCGCGCATGAGTAGGGTTCCATATGCTTCGGCTATTGGATCCATCATATATGAAATGATATGTACTCGCCTAGATGTTTCCTATGCTCTAAGTGTTACGAGCAGATATCAGGCTGATCCAGGTGAAGGTCACTGGACAGCGGTAAAGAATATCCTTAAGTACTTGAGAAGGACTAAGGATGTGTTCCTAGTTTATGGAGGTGAGGATGAACTCAGTGTAATGGGATTAAGGATGTGCTCCTAGTATATGGGATTAATTGAATCAGGGCATCGTGGTTCATCCGATATGATCATCGATGAATATGTGGGAGTCAATATGGGTTTCCAGATCCCGCTATTGATAGAAGATCATGTCTGCATATTCTCGAACCCGTAGGGTCACACACTTAACGTGCCTCGACGCTAGGATAGAATGGATAATTGGTTTATGAGTTTTTGTTCGGAGTCTCGAATGAGATCCAGGACATCACGAGAGGTTCCGGAATGGTCCAGAGAATAAGATTCATATAAAGGAAAGCAGTTTTTGGATTTCGGAATCGTTTTGGAGTATTCGGTATTGTATCGGAAGGTTCTAGAAGCTTCTGGAGTGGGACCAACATGGACCCACTTGTCGGAGGGGCGTGGGCCTACGAGGGAGTGCCCTAGCCACTTTGGGCTAGGGCACAAGGCCCCATAGGCCCAGCCAGCCAAACCGTAGGGGAAACCCTAGGGAAACCTTCTAGAAGGGGGGGGAAGACTTGCCCCCCACTCCACCCTTGGGGCCGCCGCCCTAGGGCTTGGAGGAGGGGCCAAAGGGGTCGGCCAGCCCCCTATATAAGGTGGGCAGGGGGCGCACTCTCCCCTCACCCCAAACCCTAGCCGCCATACTGCTGCCCTCCCTCTCTCTCTCCCGAATGCGTGTAGGCGAAGCCCTGCTGCAGAAACTCTCCACCATAGCACCACGCCGTCGTGCTGCAGATCCAATCTATCTCTCCACCCCACTTGCTGGAACAAGGAAGGAGGAGACGTCGTGGCACCATACATGTGCATCTCTCGGAGGCGCCGCCACTTGCGGCGTAGGATCGGATCGGATTGGATCGCGAGGAGGAGACGGCTAGTACGACTATATCACCCACGTTCTGTTGAACATTTCAGTTGTGCCATTTCTTCAAGGGTATAAAGATCTCATCTATCCCTCTCGTTGATTGCATCTCCTAGATTAGATCTTGGCTTTCCCGTTCGCTTCCATAGAATTTTTTTGATTTACTATGCTGCGAAACCCATCAGTGGTATCAGAGCTAGATCTATGCGTAGATGTGTTTCACGAGTAGAATGAAACATGCTTGTTGCAGGCGTTGATGTTTTCTGTTGCAAGCATCTTGTTGTGTACTTATTATGATGCGGAATATTGAGATCGAAGCGGTCCAGGCAAACTTTACGCGACCTCGTTCGCGAGACCGGATCCACACTTGACGTGTGGCTTGTTCCACACATGCGGCTGGTGGATGTCAGTTTCTCTCACTATAGTAGTCATGGGATTTACACCGGATGTTGGAAACCATAATATCACCGTTGTGGCTTTCCGTAGGTAAGAATTGTTCTTAGCTTGTTACTCCCATAAGCCACGTAAAACATGCAACAACACAGTAGAGGCGTCTAACTTGTTTTTGCAGGGAGTGTTTGTGATATGGTATGGCCCAAGATATGATGTGTATATTGTATGCAATGATCATGTTTTGTAATATTTCACGACTTGCATGTCGATGATTACACAACCGGCAGGAGCCATATGGTTGTCTTTATAATTGTGTATGACCTATGTGTCAACTTCTTATACTCCATGTAATAGCTTTACCTTATCCCTAGGTAGTTAGCAATAGTTGTAGTTGCTATTCGTGGTTGAGGCAATCATGGTGGAATGATGGATATCATGCTGGCACGCACAAGTTGGAGATCATTGCGCGGAGATTGGCTATACCATGTCACATAAGATTATATGCATGTGATGTTTATCCTTTTATGTATCTTATTATGCTTAGATCGCGACGGTAGCATTATAAGATGATTCCTCACTTAAAGATCAAGATAAAATTGTGTTCTCCCCATGTATACACCGTTGCGAAAGTTCATCGTGTTCAAGCATCTAGTGATGATCGGGTGCTATGACTCTATGTTCACATACAATGGGTGCAAGCCAGTTTTGCACACGCGGAAATACTTGGGTTTGACTTGACGAGCCTAGCATGTACAGACATGGCCTCAGAACACACGAACCGAAAGGTTAAGCATGAGTCATATGAATGATATGATCGACACTTTGTTGTCCACCATTGAAACCACATCTCTTCTCGTGAAGATCGGATTAGGTGTGGTGAATTTGGATCGTGTTCACTAAACAACTTGAGGGATGTTGAATTTAGTGGGAGTTCATCTAGTAATTTGATTAAGTTGAACTAGTTATCATGAAAATAGTCTAAGTTGTATTTGCAAATTTTGTAGATCAAATGGCTAAGTCCAACTTCAACTTCAACATTTTTGCTGAGAAAGAAAAGCTTAAGAATAATGGGTCTAACTTCACCAACTGGTTTCGCAATCTGAGAATCATTCTCGCTGGCGGACAAAAGGACTATGTTCTTGAGAAAGCGCTAGGTGACGCCCCTGCTATAGATGCGCCGGCTGATGAAAAAGCTGTTTATCAGTCGCGC
This sequence comes from Avena atlantica, assembly GCA_910589765.1. NCBI lineage: Eukaryota > Viridiplantae > Streptophyta > Magnoliopsida > Poales > Poaceae > Avena > Avena atlantica. Next base: position 382,854,466 of record OU342738.1, read on the forward strand.
AAAGATGATTATGGAGTGATTAAGAGTACCATGTTGTTTGCTATGGAATCGGACCTTCAAAATCGTTTTGAGGAGTTCATCGGGCCCTTTGAGATACTTGAGGAACTGAAAACCATGTTTCAGACTCAGGCCCGCTCTGAGAGATATGAGATCTCTGAGAAATTATTTAACTGCAAGATGGAGGAAGGGAGTTCCGTTAGTGAGCACGCCATTAAGATGTCGGGCTACACTCAACGTCTTGAGCAACTGGACTGCAAGATTCCAGAAGAGCTCAAGATTGACAGAGTTTTGCAATCACTCCCTCCTAGCTACAAAGGTTTTGTAGTTACTCACAATTAGATTGGTTCCACTAATACGATCACTGAGCTCTTCGCTAAGCTGAAAGCTGCGGAGGTGGATATCAAGAAAGATAATCATGTGTTGATGGTCAACAAGCCCCCTAGCTTTAAGAAATGTAAGGGTGCAAAGAAATCCTTCAAGAAAATGTAGAGGTCCCAACCTTTAATAAGGTAGAGATCCCTGTGTTTACAATGCTAGTCCCTGGATCAATAGCTAGCATCCACAGTTAAGATGTAATATCAAGAAACAAAGGTCATAATATAACTTTATAACCAGGAATAACATAATTTTATTACATCTTACATAGCTCATTTGGCTATTACATTACATTGCAGCAGGAATCTATAAGCATGGGGTCCTTCATCTTCAAAGTGCCACAGGCAACATGCTGGTTGTAGACTTGTAATCCTAATCAATCAACTTCAGTAATATCAAACAAACCTGCAACATAACAAGTTGCAGCCACAAGGGTCAATACATTTGATTTGTATTGGCAAGTTTCACTACTATGTAGAATATAAGTGGATCCTATCATTACATGCATATTTGGCTAGGTAGGGTTTTAGGCTTATTTGCAGAAAGCAATAATTTATCCTATCTTTTCAAAATGGTTTTGATCTTTTGTCAAATCTTTCTTAACTCCTTGGTAAATCCCCAAGTGTTTCAAGTCTTTGTCAAAATCTCTTGAGTTCCTTGGTACACCCCAAGTACTTCAAGTTTTTATCAAAATCTCTTGAGCTCCTTGGTAAATCCCCAAGTGGTTCAAGTTTTTATCAAAATCTCTTGAGCTCCTTGGTAAATCCCCAAGTGCTTCAAGTTTTTATCAAAATCTCTTGAGCTCCTTGGTAAATCCCCAAGTGCTTCAAGTCTTTTGTTGTCACTTAAAAGTTTTTCTTTTAGAAATTGGAATGTCGAGATTTCCCATAGCTTCAGGCCTTTAGTTGCTCAGTATTGTCCATAACCGGGGACACGGCTAAGTAATTAGATTTTTATTATCTTCTGCAGAAGTTGTACACTTTACCCACATGACACAATCTCATCTTGTTGCCACCAGTGGCCGCTGGATAAGTACTCACCAAGATGGAGTACTGGCAGATTGAGAATGTGACGAAGTCTTTCCAGAGGGTCCTCCCATACACCATTGCTAGCTTGTCTTCAGGCACCCATGTAGGGTTTCGAGTTCCCTCATTTTCAGTTAACCTGAAGACAATGCATGGGTCTTCCCAATGTAGTTGACTAAGCCAGAGCCATAATAGCATGTGGTTGTACACGAAAGCCAAAGTTGGAGAAACATGTTCAATCTCTAAGTCCCTGGGTGGTTTTCTTTTGGTGCACAACACAAAGAGATTGCCATCGACATGGTTCCTTTTGTTGCCACCATGTCCAAAACTTGAGTATCCTTGTCCACCCAGGTGGTTCATTGAGTACTTGTTTTATTATGTAAAACGTAAGTCTTTTCTCAACTTCATAAAATCTCAACATGTATCTCTTCTCAAAAATATGTAGCCTGGCTAAGCATTTTACAACTACATTGTTTCCACTAAGGAATGTATAAGGTATCCTATTAGGATTTAGCATAGCATAATTGTGGAAATTCTTTTCATGCAAGTTTCAAAATCCACTAAGTATAATGAAAATAGTAGGACTTTAGATGATAGTGTAACTTGCCTTTTTGGTAGGGAATGTTGGTTCACTTCTTGATCTTGCTAGTTTCACACTTTTCTAACTTCACTACAAATCAATCAAGCAAACACAAGTTTAACTAGCATTCCAACCAATATTCAAACAATTCAACACACATAAAATAATAGAAACTAAGTCATGCATGCAAACATGCAAAAGATAGTTTTATTTGCAAGGGTGGTTTCTACTAGGCTCTATACAATGTAAGGTTCAAAGTGGTCATTTTCTAAAGTGGCAAAGTCATTTGCAAAAGGGTTTTACCTATAAACCATTTTTAAATGAAATCATCATTTTATGTGGTGGAAAAATGCTTTTAGTGAAGCAACCATTTTATGTTGTTCACCAAATAAGTCGTTAATTCTCAAAACTTGGTGTTTAGGGTCATTAGGTTTGAATCAAAACATTCCCAAAGGTTTTTGTTCAAAAATCATTTCCATAACAAAAGCAATATTTTTATTTGACTAGAAATGGGATAATTCAATTAATCCATCCTAATCTTCACCAAATACATTTTTAAATCCACAAGTTGGTTCCTAGGGTCAGTAGGTTCACAGCAAACCAATTTACAAAGATTTTAACCCCAAAATCATTTTGGAACAATTTTTATAACCTAAACAAGCATACAAATGTTTCTGCAAAAACAAACATTTTACCAGAAACTTTTTACTAAAAAAATTGCATGGTTAGCTAGGGCTTGTTCCACTGATTCCATTGATATAAAGTTTGCAAATTTTGGACGTGTGGATCAAAAGTTACAAGGTTTACAAAATTGCATCTAAATCAGATTTCAAATTCTGTTTTAAAACAAACTAGTGCCACGCGGCGAGATGTTACTGGCTGATACCGATTCGGGTGGATCAGCCTCTGTGAGGCGTTGCATCTAACTTACACGAATGGATCAGATGGGCGCGTACCCCTTCATCTAGTTCTAATCGCAGCCACAAGATTTTCATCTAACGGTCTCTGACGCTTGGCCAAAGGCTGGCGGCGCTGCGCGGCGGCAGACGGCGGCGCACGCTCTGGCGGCGAGCTTACCGACGATACACGAAGCAAGGAAGAGGGGGAAACAGCTCACCGTGCTCAGGGGATCGTGGTGATGCTAAACGTGGTCGCGAGGAGGCGAGGGGCGCTCAGGATCCGTCGGGATTCCTCTCCGGAGTCAAGGACGGCGTCGGTCTCGCTCAGGCGTCGTCGGAAATGAGGCTACAGATCGTGCAGAGGCAAAACAAAGGTGTGGTTAGACGCGTACGAGTATGGGGAATGTGAGAGCATCACTGAGAGGGCTCGAGGCGGTCTGGGCTTACCAGGGAAGTTCGCCGGAGTAAGAAGTAGGCGCGGCGGTGTTAAGTTGTTGTCGAAGTCGAGGTTCTGGGGCGCCCGCGGTTGAACGGAAGGCACAGGAAGAAGCGCCTAGGATTGGGGATCGCGGCTGTGTGCTCAGGAAGGCGAGGGGCGGCAGGGTTCGGCCGGAATTGGCTGGAGAGCCTCGCCGGAGCAGTGGCGGTGCAAATCTAATTCAGGGCAGCCTGGTGGCTCTCGTGCTGCGATGTTTGAGGGGAAAGGAGGAGGAGGCAGGGGCGTTTAAGCACGCGTGGTCGCGGGTGGAGTTAAAGCCGCTATCAACGCGAATTGATCGTCGGCATTACTGGCTGCAACGGCAGGGAGTAATCGGCGCGAGTTGAAGACTATGAACATGAGAGGTGGGGCCTTGCTGTCAGCGAGGGAGTGAGAGGGTAAGAGGGGCCACTGGTCAGTGTCTGCGCGGGTGTGAGTTTAGTGAGAAAACGTTTCGCGAGAGAGAGTGGGGTGGGATTGCTGTTGGGCTTGTTGGGCTGGCCGGCTGGGCTGTGTCCTGATTCTATTTTTTTCTTTCTGAATGTTTTATCTTTTTCTATTTCTATTTTCTGTTTTGAAATTCAATCAACAATTCAATTCAAAATTCCTCCAAACTTTGCATTGAGTTTTGGTTCTGTTTTAACAAGAATATTCCAAGTCTCAAAATAATATAATATTTTTATTATAGGGTCCATTTATAACTAAATAAAATGGACATTAGTTAACAAATCAAATGGGTTTTAATTTATTTAAATCGCCATTTGAAATCTAAATATTTTCAAAACCAAATCAGTAGGTTTTATTTGAAAGTAAAGAATACTTGGAAAACTTGTTCAAAATAAATAAATAAGTTTTGATGTTTAATTAAAATAGTAAAACCTTTATTTTTAATAAAAATTGGATATTAAATCCTTATTATTTTATTTAAATAAACCTTTACTATTTTATCAAATAGAAATATTTTATTTCAAAATTTTGGCCAAGATTTAATTTGGCTTATAAAATAATCCTTATTTATAATTCTATCCTTTGCTTTTGAAAACCAAATCTTTTTATTTAAAAGATTCAAAAATAGTAATTTTACTTATTTAAAATTTTCTTTATTAAATATTTATCTTTTAAAATCCCTTTAGGATTTGTTTAATCAAAATAGGTTTGAAGTTTTCCAATTGGATTCCAAAAAGTTTCTTCTCACCCTGAAAATCAACAAAGTTTTATTTTATTCATTTATTTTTCACATTACAAGGTTTGGAAAATCTTGGGATGTGACAGAAAAGCAGCGACAAGCGTGTTGCCCTGCTGAGAAGAAGCTCAAGTCTGGACCTAAGCCAGACACTGAGTGCTTCTATTGCAAGGAAAAGGGTCACTGGAAGCGCAACTGTCCGAAGTACTTAGCGGACAAGAAGGCTGGCACCATTAAAGGTATATTTGATATACATGTTATTGATGTTTACCTTACTAGCGCTCGTTGTAGTGCCTGGGTATATGATACTGGTTTGGTTGCTAATATTTGTAACTCGAAACAGGAGCTACGGAATAGACGGCGGCTAGCAAGGGACAAGGTGACGATGCACGTTGGCAATGGATCAAGAGTTGATGTGATGGCCGTCGGCACGCTCTCCTTAGTTTTACCTTCAGGATTAGTTTTAAACCTTAATAAGTGTTATTATGTGCCTACGTTGAGCATGAACATTATATCTGGATCGTGTTTATTGCAAGACGGTTATTCATTTAAATCGGAGAATAATGGTTGTTCTATTTATATGAATAACATATTTTATGGTCATGCACCTACTGTGAATGGTTTATTTCTTCTGAATCTCGAAAGCAATGAAACACACATCCATAACATTGAGGCTAAGAGATGCAAAGTAGATAGTGATAATTCAACTTATTTGTGGCACTGCCGTCTAGGTCATATTGGTGTAAAACGCATGAAGAAACTTCATTCTGATGGACTTTTGGAGTCTCTTGATTTTGAATCATTTGACACGTGCGAGCCGTGCCTCATGGGCAAGATGATGAAAACCCCGTTCTCCGGAATGATGGAGCAAGCAACGGACTTGTTGGAAATCATACATACCGATGTATGCGGACCAATGAGTGTTTCGACGCGCGGTGGATATCGCTATTTTCTCACTTTTACTAATGACTTAAGTAGATATGGGTATATCTATTTAATGAAACATAAATCTGAAACGTTTGAAAAGTTCAAAGAATTTCAGAACGAAGTGGAAAACCATCCTAACAGGAAAATTAAATTTCTACGATGCGATCGCGGAGGTGAATATTTGAGTTATGATTTTCTCACGCATCTTAAAGCAAGTGGAATCGTTTCGCAACTCACGCCACCCGGAACACCACAGCGCAATGGTGTGTCTGAACGCCGGAATCGAACTCTATTAGATATGGTGTGATCAATGATGTCTCTTACAGATTTGCCGTTATGATTTTGGGGTTATGCATTAGAAACCGCTGCATTCACTTTAAATAGGGCACCATCTAAATCCGTTGAGACGACACCATATGAACTATGGTTTGGTGCTAAACCTAAGTTGTCATTTCTTAAAGTTTGGGGATGCGAAGCTTACGTCAAGAAGTTGATGCCGGACAAGCTCGAACCCAAAGCGGAGAAATGCGTCTTCATAGGATACCCTAAGGAAACGATTGGGTATACCTTCTACCACAGATCCGAAGGCAAAGTGTTTGTTGCAAAGAACGGATCCTTTCTTGAGAAGGAGTTTCTCTCGAAAGAAGTGAGTGGGAGGAAGGTAGAGCTAGACGAGGTTACTGAACCTTCTCTTGAGTTGGAGAGTAGCGCAACACCTGAAATTGTTCCAGTGCCATCTGCACCAACAAGAGAGGAAGCTAATGATGAGGATCATGAAACTTCGAACGATGTTGTTGCTGAACGTCGCAAGTCGACAAGGTCACGTGCCCCTCCTGAGTGGTACGGCAACCCTGTCTTAACCGTCTTGTTGGTAGACAACAATGAACCTGCGAACTATGAGGAAGCAATGATGAGCCCAGACTCCGAGAAGTGGCTAGAGGCCATGAAATCCGAATTGGGATCCATGAGCGAAAACCAAGTATGGACTTTGGTGGACCCTCCTAGCGACCGTAAGGCTGTTGAGTGCAAATGGATTTTCAAAAGGAAAATGAACGCGGATGGTAATGTTATTGTCTTTAAAGCTCGACTTGTCGCAAAAGGTTTTCGACAAGTTCAAGGTGTTGACTACGATGAGACTTTCTCTCCCGTAGCGATGTTTAAGTCCATTCGGATTTTATTAGCAATTGCTGCGTTTCATGATTATGAAATATGGCAGATGGATGTCAAGACTGCGTTCCTCAATGGCAACATTGATGAAGAGTTGTATATGATGCAGCCCAAAGGTTTTGTCGATCCTAAGGATGCTGATAAGGTGTGCAAACTTCAGCGTTCCATTTATGGACTGAAGCAAGCATCTCGGAGTTGGAACCTTCATTTTGATCAAGTGATCAAGAGCTTTGGATTTGTTCGAAATTGCTACGAAGCTTGTATCTACAAGAAAGTGAGTGGGAGCTAAATGACATTTTTAGTACTATATGTGGATGACATATTGATTATTGGAAATGACATTGGTATGCTTAACGATGTGAAGAGTTATTTGAATAAATGTTTTTCAATGAAAGACCTAGGAGAAGCTACTTATATATTAGGCATCAAAATCTATAGAGATAGACAAAGACGCCTAATAGATTTAAGCCAAAGTACATACCTAGACAAAGTCCTGAAAAGGTTCAGAATGGATAAGGCAAAGAAAGGTTCAGTGCCCATGTTGTCAGGTAAGATATTGAGCAAGGCTCAGTGTCTAGCTACGGTAAACGATAGAGAAACTATGAGCAAAGTGCCTTATGCCTCGGCCATAGGTTCTATCATGTATGCCATGCTGTGTACTAGACCGGATGTGTCCAATGCTCTTAGTTTGACGAGCAGATACCAAAGTGATCCAGGAGTGGAACACTGGACAGCCGTAAAGAACATCCTAAAGTATTTAAATAGGACTAAAGAAATGTTCTTGGTCTATGGAGGTGATGAGCAGCTCGTCGTAAAAGGTTACGTCGACGCTAGTTTTGACACCGACCCAGATGATTCTAAATCTCAGACATGATACGTTTATATTTTGAATGGAGGAGCTGTGAGCTGGAGAAGCTGCAAGCAAAGCGTGATTGCGGGATCTACAGTAGAATCGGAGTACATGGCTTCTGCAGAAGCGTCAAGTGAAGGAGTTTGGATCAGGAACTTCATCACTGAGCTTGGTGTGGTTCCAAGTGCCTTGGACCCACTGGAGATATTGTGTGACAAAACTAGCGCCATAGCACTGGCTAAGGAACCAAGATATCATCCAAAGACCAAGCACATCAACCGCTGGTTTCATATAATTCGAGATTATATAACAGATGGAGATCTGAATATTAGCAAAGTACATATGGATCTGAATGTCGCAGATCCGTTGACTAAACCTCTTCCACGAGCAAAACATGATCAGCACCTTAATGGCATGGGTGTTAGATTGTTGCCAGATGTAAACTAGATTATTGACTCTAGTGCAAGTGGTAGACTGTTGGAATTATGCCCTAGAGGCAATAATAAAGATGTTATTGTTATAATTCTTGTTCATGATAAAGTTTATATTCCATGCTAGAATTGTATTAAGCGGAAACTTTGATACTTGTGTGGTTTATGAACAACACCGTATCCCTAGTAAGCCTCTATGGACTAGCTCATTGATTAATGATGGTTAAGGTTTCCTAACCATAGACATGAGTTGTCAATTAATAATGAGATCATATCATTAGGAGAATGATATGATGGATAGACCCAAATCAAGCAGAGCAATTAGATCATGTCATCGTGTTCATCTTTGCGAAGCTTTTTCCTATGTCAAATATTGTATTTCTTAGACCATGAGATAATGCAACTCCCTGGTATCAGAAGAAATATTTGAGGTCATCAAACGTCATCCTATGTGAGGGTGATCATAAAGGTGTCTCTCAGGTGATCGAAAAGTACTTGTTGGGTTGTATGTATCGAGATGGGATTTGTCCCTCCCGAGTCGGAGAGATATAGTTCAGGCCCACTCGGTAATCGATATCAACACCACTTGCAAGCACGTGATTAAGGAGTTAATCACAAAGTGATATCGTATTACGGAACAAGTAAAGTACTTGCTGTGAACGAGATTGAACTAGGTATGCCGATACCAACGATCGAATCTCGGGCAAGTAAAATATCGCGTGATGAAGGGAATATGTATGGGATTAATTGAATCCTGGCATTGTGGTTCATCCAATATGATCATCGATAAATATGTGGGAGTCAATATGGGTTTCCAGATCCCGCTGTTGATTATTGATAGAAGATCATGTCTGCATATTCTCGAACCCGTAGGGTCACACACTTAGCGTGCCTCGACGCTAGGATAGAATGGATAATTGGTTTATGAGTTTTTGTTAGGAGTCTCGGATGAGATCTAGGACATCACGAGAGGTTCCGGAATGGTCCGGAGAATAAGATTCATATAAAGGAAAGCAGTTTTTGGATTTCAGAATCGTTTTGGAGTATTCGGTATTGTACCGGAAGGTTCTAGAAGCTTCCAGAGTGGGAACAACGTGGCCCCACTTGTCGGAGGGGTGTGTGGGCCTACGAGGGAGTGCCCTCGACGCTTTGTGCCAGAGGCACAAGGCCCCATAGGCCCAGCCGGCCAAACCCTAGGGGAAACCCTAGGGAAACCTTCTAGAAGGGGGTGGGGGAAGACTTGCCCCCCACTCCACCCTTGGGGCCGCCGCCCTAGGGCTTGAATGAGGGGACAAAGGGGCCAGCCAACCAACCTCCTATATAAGGTGGGCAGGGGGCGCACCCTCCCCTCACCCCAAACCCTAGCCGCCATACTGCTGCCCTCCCTCTCTCTCTCTCCCGACTGCGTGTAGGCGAAGCCCTGCTGCAGAAACTCTCCACCATAGCACCACGCCATCGTGCTGCAGATCCAATCTATCTCTCCACCCCACTTGCTGGACCAAGGAAGGAGGAGACGTCGCAACACCGTACGTGTGCATCTCTCTGAGGCGCCGCCACTTGCGGCGTAGGATCGGATCGGATCGCGAGGAGGAGACGGCTAGTACGACTACATCACCCACGTTCTGTTGAACGTTTCCGCTGTGCGATTTCTTCAAGGGTATGAAGATCTCATCTATCCCTCTCGTTGATTGCATCTCCTAGATTAGATCTTGGCTTTCCCGTTCGCTTTCGTAGATTTTTTTTGATTTACTATGCTGCGAAACCCATAACTCTCCCCGTAAGCCCCGTCCACCCCTCTCTCTCTGGATGGTATTCCTTCCCTCTCTATTTCTTCGCGTGTCTAACGACACCCTTCGTTTGTCTTAGAACGCACCGTAGCTTTGCCAACGATGACACCCCGTGCACGCCGACACCAGTAGCAGCTCCAGCGAGGAATTGCTGTCACGTCCGAGCACCCCTGGCCTCCCCACGACCACCTCGAGCTTCAGCATGTCATGGCGTCCTGGTAATGCGCTCCTCCCTCTCCCTTGCTTCTTGGTTTCACCGTACCACCTCTGGCAGAGCCGCGCCGCCGTTCGCCACCAGATAGCGCCGCCCACCTATATGGTCAAGTCACTCAGGACCATTAGATCTAAATCCAATGAATAGGATAGATTAACTTAAACGAATCGTTATGCTCGAATATGAGGCATGCGATGCACTTTAGATCCAAGAGCCCACGATGATCGATCCGTGCGAACCTGTACTAGCTAATAGAAACGCTCCATGTGGCATGTCTTTTGTTTTTAAAAACAGAAACATTTCTATTAGATGTTAGATTTTGTAAAATTCATAACTTTTGATCCACACGTCCAAAATTTGCAAATTTTATATCATTGGAATCAGGAAAGTGTGAACTTTGTAACCATGCCCTTAGTTTAGTATTTTTCTTCTGGAAAATTAGTTGTTTTTGCAGAAACATTTCTAGGCCTATTTTGGTCATAAAAATTATTCAAAAAATAATTTTAGGGTGAAATCTTTTGCAAATGTTTTATTTTGAACTTACTGACCAGAAAAACAAACTTTTGTGTTTAGAAATATATTTTGTTTAACACAAGGAATTATTCCTTGAATAAAGGCATTTCTAGTAAAACAAAAATGTTGCTATTATTTAAAAATGGTTTTTGAGTTAAATCTTTTGAAAATGGATTTGTTTTAAACACTTTGACCATAAACACTAAAATTTGTGTTTAAAAACATATTAGGTTAACACTACAAAATATTACTTTGATTAAAATCATTCTAGCAAAACAAAAATGATTTAAATGGCCATTTTCACTAACTTGACTTTAAATGATTTTGCCACTTTTATAAATAACCAATATGTGTTTTAAAATGTTTATAGCTTATTAGAAACCACCTTTCCAAATAAAACAATCTTTTGCATGCTTGCATGCATTGTTTTGTTTTCTTTAATTTATGTGGTGAATTGTTTGAATGCTAGTTTGAATTTGTGCCTTGATTGAATTGTAGTGAACTTTGAAGAGTGTGACAATTGCAAGATCAAGGAGTGAACTTAGTTTCTCTACCAAAAAGGAAAGTGTTGCTTCATACATTTTGTACTATTATTTTCACAATGCATTAGTGATATTTTGAGTAGGATTTGCATGGAAATTAAGTATGCTATGCCATGGGAAATCCTATTAGATGATGCCTTAGTAGAATTTTCCCTAAGTTAAGATTCTTGCTACTAGAATGCTTAGTCTAGCTAGTAGAAAACCAGGGTGGATTATATTCATGCTATGGAATATTTCTAAGTCTATGACTTGTGTTTTGTTTAATAAAACAACTATGTGAATGAAACACCTGGGTGGAATGGTAATTGCTTGGATGGATTTTTGTTGAGTGGTTACCAGGGCCCCATTTTTATGGCCTACCCTGTGTATCTCACTTGTGGAATGCCACCCAGGAACAAAGAGATTTGAGATGTCAAATGTTGAGAAGCTTCAAATGCAGCCACATGGCAATATGGGCTCTGCCTGGATCATATAGGTTGCAATAACTTAGCCTGATGGACAGTTGGTGGTAGGGGTGATAGGATGGAGTGCGTCCATTTGGTCTAAGGGAAGGCTTCTGAAAGATCTTGTCTCGATGCATGTCGAGTCTTGTGGGGAAAGTGCACCACCTCTCGAGAGAGTAAAATCTAAGTACTTAGCCGTGTCCCCGGCAATGGACAATTTGAGCATCAAGATAGGGAAGCTATCAAGGATCTCCTCATCCCATTTTCTAAGTTAAAAACTTGTGGGTGAACAAGGGTAAAGGTTAACCAATTTTATTGGTTGTTCCTTGGGTGATTTGACAAACAAAAACTTAGTGTTTTCAAATGATAAGAAAAATCTATTTTTAGCAAAGCAAGCGTAAGCTCCACCTAGCCAAAAGCATATAGATGTTAGATACCACTAATCTACCATAATATCACTTGCCAATACAATTCAAATGTATTGACCCTTGTGGCTGTAACTTATTATGTTGCAGGTTTGTTTGATATTAGTGAAGTATGTTAAATAGGATTACAAGTCTACAACCAACATGATTTCCTGTGGCACTTTGAAGATGAAGGACTCCATGCTATAGTTATATCTGCTGCACTGTAATGAGATAACCAAATGAGCTATGTAAGATGTAATGAATTATTTTATTCCTGGTTATAAAGTTGTATTATGATCTTTGTTTCTTGATATTACATCTTAAACTGTGGATGCTAGCTATTGATCCAGGGACTAGCATTCTAAACACAGGGATCTCTACCTTATCAGGTTGAGACCTCTACAAATCATTGTATACGTTAGGAGTTGGCACGTCTTGCTAGAGGCCGCTACCAACTATTGATAGAATAAGTATTCGTGTCATGTATATACGTATATGAACCTATAGGTTCACACACTTAAGGGGCTGGAAGCCTAATGAGGATTGGATCCGGATTAGACCAGGCTTAGGCTACTAATGGGCTGCTAATGTAGAAGCCCACTAGGGACGCCTATATAAGAGAGGGTGGGGCGAGCTGACCATGGTTAGACCATTCCACCCAGCCGCCACTCCTCACGCCTGTGTTGCATGCGCGGACCTAGTAGTCCGGCGTCTGACGCTTCCACCCTATACGTGTGGATACCTCAGAGGCGCTGCATCTGTAGCGCTTGGACGAGCTGCGCAAGGGGAGCTGCTCGTGGGACGAGAACGAGGAGGAGACGTAGATCGTCTGCACTGCCTCGACACGATTCATCAAGTTCCGCAACTGCGCGTCTAGTGGTAATCCTGTGATCTATGACAATAGTAATCCTGGTTTACGCGGTAGAAATTTTTGATTTGCGCTAGTGTAGCCTACCCGTATCCCTTCACTTAGAAATAAGTTAAACTCAGATTTGTGCATTGCATTCAGGCATAGAAAATCCGAATAATTTTCGTGCTTTTGAACAAAACTTGTCAAAGTGGTTGAAGCTTCTCTTAACTTGATGGAATTGAAGTAGATCGTCAAGTTGACTACGATAAGTTTCAATATGACCTTTGCTAAAACCTTATTTTGGGTAAACATGATTTGATCTAAGGGTAGATCAAATGCAATAAAACTAAATCACAACATATTACTTAATGATTAATATATGATCCTTAGGTGATCATTCCATAGTATTCATTACAATAACCCATGAATACCAAGCTATGAATACAACTCAAGTAACAAGAATGTAATAACTAACTCTTGACCTATTTTACCCTTATCTATTTCTACCATGAGGATCATGGTAATAATTCACCCTAACTTTTAGTTATATGGAGTAGGAAGGAAACCAATTCAAGACCCTTCACCACATATATTTCTTTCCATATCAATCCTTATCATCTCTATTGAAACATATTCTAATATATGTTGTTCATAAATGTTGAGTAATCAACTATTGATTCACCAAGTCTTAGCCTATCAATTCTTGATCTATTAACTCCTGTTCTTATCATAGCATTCAGTCTAAAGCCTTTAGAGAAGGAAGTAATAAGAGGTAAGTGGTAGTGCTAGATTTAATTATCATCTATAGGATGGGAGAGTTTGAAGAGAATGAAATCATTATGATAATTGATGGAGTTAACTCACTGTTGAATGGATAGAAGAGTTATCTGGAAGATATAATTATATGGTAACAAAGAAGCTTACAAGGATGAATTCTGAAGATAGTTACCAAGGAGTAATCCTATTGGATCAAATAGGTATAGTCAATGAATAATATCTCTTAGTCCAATAGAGATATTTAGAAGATAATTATATACAACTGTAATGTTGTATTGATGAAGGCCTTGATTAGCCAACTGGAAACCTAAACCATAAATGATCAAATGATTATAATGATCATGCTCAAGTCACTAAGAGTGAATGATTATATCATGCATAAGTGACATTGGTGGATAGAACATGATTAAACCCTAGTATAGATATGTTATCCTAGATTAGTCATGACAAGTCACAATGGTCTAATGAGAAGTTGGTGTATGAGTAACTGGAGATAAGTAGAGATAAGATAGTATGACTAAGTTGAAGCTAGAGTAGTGATACGTCCAAAACGTATCTATTTTATCGAACACTTTGCTATTGTTTCTCCTTTAAACTTATGTGATTTGGATACAACTAACACTGACTGACGCTATTTTTACCAGAATTACCTTGGTGTCTAGTTTTTGTGCAGAAAATGAACTATCAGGAAAAATTCCAGAAAATATGCCAAAAATTATATTTCACCAGAAGATCCACGGAGCCAGAACACGAGACGGAGAAGGGGCCTGGGGGGGCCCACACCCATGCCAGGGGTGGGCCCACCACTGGCCATGCCAAGGGGGGTGCAGCCACCCCAGGCACCCCCTCGGCCTCCCTCTGCGCCTATAAGTTGCCTTTCGACCGAAAAACCGAGGGGTTTCGATAGTTTTTCCAAAAAGAGTTCTGCTTCGCCGCCGCCACCAGAAACCAAGATTTGGATCTAGAAACTCCGTTCTGGCACCCTGTCGGGACGGGGAATTTGGAGAGGATCATCGCCATCGTCATCACCAACGCATCTCCATCGACCACCGATGTTTCCTTCATCCATGAGTCAGTAATCCCCCGCTGTAGGCTTGGGGATGGTAGGGATTGGATGAGTTCTATCATGCAATCGAATAAGATTGTTAGGGCATAGTGACTAGTATCTTTATTAGTGTTATTTGACTTTGTTGAAACTTGTTTTGCTTAATGCTTGTCACTAGGGCCCAAGTGCCATGATCTTAGATCTAAACTTATTATTGAATCATTATGATAGTATTGTTTGTGGTCTTATCTGCAAGTTATGTACACATATCATTGTCTGGATCCAAAGGCCCCAAAGTGACAATAATTGGGACAACCAGAGGGGATGGATGTGGTGTGAGGATCACATGTGTTCACAGAGTGTTAATGCTTTTCTCCGGTGCTCTATTGAAAGGAGCACCTTAATTGCCAGTAGTTCCCTAGAGGCCCCGCTGCCACGGGTTGGCTGGACAGGAGATGTTGTGCAAGTTCTCATTGCGAGCACGTATAACTATATATGGATCACATGCCTAGGATTGTTTAGTACTTGGATGCTTGTTATCATTTATCTACAATTCCCTTGATCTTGAAGTTACATGTTTAGACACGTCCATGCAACGCCCGTCCATCCATCTCTATGCCTACCGCACTCTAATCCCATTGTTTACTGTTACTATTACTATTCCTCTTGTTCTACTATTGCTGTTTCTTTGCTGTTGCTATTACCAAACTGTTGCTATTGATAAACTTCTGTGAGCAAGAACTATTTCCAGGTGCAGCTGAACTGACAACTCAGTTGTTAAGGCTTGCAAGTATTCTTTGGCTCCCCTTGTGTCGAATCAATAAATTGGGTAATACTACCCACGAAGACTGTTGCGATCCCCTATACTTGTGGGTCATCAGGACTATTTTCTGGCGCCGTTGCCGGGGAGCATAGATTTATTTGTATGTTCACTTGGATCTATTATTGTTCACTGCTACTTTCATCATGGGAAAGACTCGTGATGGAAAGTTCCCTATTTTACCATCCACTACAATAAGAGGTAAAGTCCTAAACACCTCCACCGCTCTTGATTCACCGTCTGTTATAAGTAAGCTTGTTACACCACCACCACATACACATGATACACACACTGCTACTACTGTTGAGTCTGAAACTGCTTTTGATACTCATGATGTTAATTCTACTGTGCTTGATGCGAGTGGTTCATTAGGTCCTTTTCTAGATGCTACTATGGCTAGTCTAGGAAATACCAAAACTCCTAGTGAAGACACTGTTACACCTGTTATCTCACCTGAGTCTAGTGAGAGTTATGATATTAATGATGGTTACATTGAGTTCACTGATGATTTCGTTGAAGCGTGCCGAAACACACATGGTACTAGTGCTATTAAGAGTCTCTCACTAGACACACCATTATTCCTATGCTGTCCTCTGATCCTAAGTTTGTCACTTCTCCCATAGATGTTAAAGATAAAGATTATGATTTCTCTCTTGATTTATCTTATTTAGATATTATTGAGAAAGAACCTTTTTGTGGGACTGAAAATGAGAGTGTTGTGGCTCATATGAATGAGATTACTACTATGAGTGCTTTATTCTCTGATGATTTTAAGATGCGCAAGTACTTTGTTACTAAGATCTTCCCTTTTTCACTAAAAGGAGAAGCTAGGGCTTGGTTTCATAGATTACCTCCTGGTTCCATTGATAGCCCTGATTGCTTGATTGCTTCTTTCTTCTAGAAATATTTTCCTCCCAGTGCTAGACATGCTGCTTTGCAGATACTTTTTGATTTTAAACAGGGAAAATAAGAGAAATTGCCTGGGTCATGGATAAGGTTCTGTGCCTTGATTCATGCACATCCTGGATGTCCATTACCTAAGAATGAGCTTCTTGATATTTATTATAATGCACTAACTGATGATTCTAGGACCTACCTAGATAGCTTTGCTGATTCTGTTATGAGGAAAAGGACTCCTACAGATGCTGAAGAATTAATGGCTAAAATAAGCAAAAATTATGATGATTGGACTTCAATTGAGCTAAATACACCTGATCCTATTACTCTTGAACTAGATGTTCCTGAACCAGTTCCAACACCAACACCAAAGAAGAGGGGAGTTATTGCATTAAATGATGAAGTGATGAAGGAATCTAAGAAATGTCTAAAGGAGAAAGGTATTAGAGCTAAAGATGTGAAGAATCTACCTCCTATAGAAGAATTATGTAAGTCAATTCCCCACTCATCTACTATTCAGGTACACTCTCTTCAACACTTCGATGAAGGTGATATTCCTTATGGTAAGCCTCTTGATCAATGCTTAGAGGAACTTGACATTTTTATTGTTAAACAAGGTCATTTTAATAAACAAGTTCAGAATCATTAATTGGAAAACTCTAGAGCTATCAATGAGTTGAAAGATATTGTGGAAAGGACTTCTAATGATATTAAAATTCTTTGTAAACACTTTCAAATGGTTCAAACTCAACTTGATCAACTTGCTAAGGTATAAAAGGACATGCTAGTTAATGATTCAGGAGATAAACATGCTTATGGAATTACAACTAGGAGTGGTATAGCTACTCAAGATCCTTTATATCCTAAAGGAAACCCTAGAAGAATTGAAAAGGATTCTCAACAAGGTGAGAGTAGTGATAGTCCTCGTAAGAGGAAGAAAAAGAAACATAGAATAGTTGAGGAACCACTTGAACCTGTTGTAGATCCTAATAGTATATCTGTCTCTGATGCTGAAACTGAGAGTGGTAATGATAAAAATGAGTCTCCTGGTAAGGAGGAAGTTGAGGAAGAACCTAAGAAGCACACTAAGAACACTAGGTACACTAAGGAAGATTTTATTGCTAATAAACATGGTAAAGAGAGAGAACCTTGGGTGCAGAAACCTATGCCTTTTCCAGGTAAGAAACAAAAGTCAAAGGAGGAAGAACACTACAGCAAGTTTTGTGAGTGGGTGAAACCTTTATTTTTGCAAATTCCTCTGACTGATGCTATTAAGTTGCCTCCTTATTCAAAGTATATGGAGGATATTGTCTCTAATAAAAGGAAGATTCCTAATGAGGAGATTTCTACTCTACTTGCTAATTATTCCTTCAATGGTAAGGTTCCAAAGAAACTTGGTGATCCAGGTATACCAAATATTCCTTGATCTATTAAGAATAATTATGTTAGAACTGCTTTATGTGATTTGGGAGTTGGAGTTAGTGTTATGCCTTTTTCTCTCTACAAGAGACTCCAGCTAGAAAAGTTGATACCAACTGATATATCTTTGCAAATGGCTGATAAGTCAACTACTATTCCTGTTAGTATATGTGAGGATGTTCCTATTCAAGTAGCTCATAATTGCATGGTTTTAACTGATTTTGTTGTCCTTAAAATGCCTGAAGATGATAATATGTCTATTATTCTTGGGAGACCTTTTCTTAATACTACAGGTGCTGTCATCAATTGTAATCAAGGGAAAGTAACATTCAATATTAATGACAAGGAGCACACTGTCTATTTCCCCAAGTAGGTTGCTACTAGCTATTGATTGAATTCCATTGAAAATGTTGAGAGTATCAAGGTTGGAGAAATATATTGTCCCATTCCATAAGAAAATTTTGAAACTATTATGATTGGGACCATTGCTATTAAGCTTGAGGTAACATAATCACTTTGTGGAATACAAAGTTTTGTTTCATATAAAATTGTTTTGGTAACAAGACTTGATAAACCTTGTTAACAAAAGGATTTTAATGAACAAAATAATGTTTTCACTGTGGTTATACTTGCTTTCTTTTACTTTTCTCCTTTCCAATCTTTGCTCTTCGTCGTGCCTAACTTAAAGGCGTTAAAGAAAAGTACTTGTTGGGAGATAACCCAAGAGTTTCCTTGAGTCTTGGAAGTTATTACTTCAGTAATGACCTCTCCTTATCCTTTTTGTTTGCCTTTTGACCTCTCCTTATCCAAGATTGACCTCTAATGAGAGGGAAGTAAGATTTGGAGAGTTGCCGTCCCGAAACAGATTTATGTCCTCCGCCATAAAAATTCATGAGGAGTCTCTATAAGTAGGATTGAACTGAAAATTTACGAATAAACCCCCCAATATTTTAGCTAACTTTCGTTAATTCAAAACTTTTTGATTTGAGCAACAGAAGATTTTAGAAAAAATCGGTTTCTGCCTGCTGGTCCGTTTTGACAGATTTCTGCCATTATTTGCATTTGCTTCTTATTGATTCCTTTTTGAGTTATCTTTTGGGAAATTGAGATTTTTGAAGGAGTTAATACAGTAGCTTGTGTTTTTAGTGAAAATTCTTGCTGTTCCAAAGCTTTGCCGGAGGTCTAATATATTTTGAATACACTAATGTTGCTAATGAAGATTGTGTGAAGTTTTGTAAGAAGGAAAAAATTCAGGTGTAGAGAGAGAATGATGTAATGAGATGAATAATGGACAAAAGCTCAAGCTTGGGGGGCACCCCGTGTCATCCCAAAAAATATTTAAGAGGTACAAGCGTCAAAGCTTGGGGGTGCCCAAGGCATCCCCTTCTTCATCAATAAAAATCCCAGGTCTTTCTAGATACTTCGTTTTTATTGTTTCATGCACAGTTGTGTTGTTCTTGGAGCGTCTTAGTTTTTGTTTTTGGTTTTCTTTTGATTTGTTTGGTTTTGTGTTGTTTTCCTTCTTACAAAAATCAAAAACACCAACAATATTTGTTGTTCTTCTTTGGTTTTGTGAGTACTTTGCAGGGTTCAGCCGTCCTCAGTGGATTTTGGTTTCATGTTATTATTCAAGTCACACAAGTGAAGGGCAATAATGAAGATTAAGACAACTTGAGGAGTGGTAAGAGGCTGGTAATGCACTCTATTTGATTTCATTTTTGTACATATAGTCATCATTGTGAGCATGCTTAGCATATTTGTGTAAGGTGTATGTCATTATGGATGCTTAGTAGTTCTTGCTTGCTTGTGATTAGCTCCAGCTTGCTAATAGTTTGTAGCATGGCATATGAATGTTTGCTTGCATTGTTTTATTCATACTTTTGTATGATATTGTGGTATCCTCCTCTGACTATTCATATGAATCGACTTGGCACATGCTCACGCATGCATATGACTAAACAATAGTCAGTAGGCCTCAATGATTTATTTTGCCTTAGAGTTCTTGTTTCACTTTCATGCCATAATTAGTCCTGTTTTGTTGCAAGCATGATTATGACAGTTATTGCTCTCTCGTTTGTTACTACCTCTCTATTGCTATCCTTCACTTGCACTGAGTATGAGCTCTACATGTGCTTCCAACTCCCAAAACCAATTGTAACATCCCAATTTCAACAACCCTGATTAAAGTCCAAAGGGAAAAAATCAGGGGGAACAAAAACTTTTTCTTGCATTGTGTGCTTACCTATTTGCTTGTGCTCAAGCAACTGTTTGTGTATTAGTTGTATACTCCTCATCTCAACACTAGTCTGCAAAAACTATTTTACAAAAAGAGATGTCTTGGCTCATCCTTCATATTCTCAAATGTTCTGGCATTGCAAAAAACCTGAGCCAAGATGACTTTGACACAACCAAATACTTTACTAGCGTCTATTGACAAAACTATGGAGACATACATATACTTCCCTTATGTTTTCAAGACAGAACCTTCAACTACCCTTATCTCTAGGTTTTCCAAAACCTTTATTAAAACATTTTCATCTCAATCTTGGTAAGAGATACCAAGATGGTACTTATATTACTTCAAAGCAAAAAACCCTTCAACATAACCATACTTGCCTCAATCTAGGTTTGATGGTAACCCTAGTACTAGTTGGATAAGTAATAAGATGAATTGCCTTGATCTGCTGGTTGATGAATTGCCTTGATCTGCTGTGTGATGTTTTGCCTTGATCTGATGTTTGCCTTGTTTGCTCAGGAACTAGAGTGAGATAATCTAGTATCTCATCCCTTATGACTCAATCCTTGCTTGTGATCATCAACCTCAAAGCAAGCATCCAAGTCTGGATCTATCCTAAACCACTCAAGTGACCCTCTCATCTCCTGATCAGATCAATCTAGGGATAATCACTCCTGCTAGTTCCCAACCCAATGAAGACCCAATCTAAGCATGGATAATATAAACGTATCCATTACCTCAACATCCTCTCTTTGATCATGAGTTTGGAACCTAGCATCCTCTCAAAAGCTTCTACACTTGCACTCTAGTCTAAAGCCCTAAATCTGCCAAAATGGCCAAGTCTGGATTTCTTATCTAGATACCATCGTTGGAGCTCTACCTCTTCCAACCTATGTGCATTATTGATAATGTACTTGAAACAACTTGTAGTAAATATTTATTACTACCAAAGCCCACTCTTGCCCTTGGCTAAGCCATTCTAGTTACCACTCATCCTTGATGGTTTTGTAGTTAAGATAATAATCTTTTCTGCGGATCCTATCATCTTGACTACTTTGGCAGAAGCTAACTTCTATATACTACCTCCCCTTGATCAAATCTTTGCATGGTTATGGTCTACTAATCATGGCCTATCAACTCCCACTTCACTTGTTTCCATTGGAGCCTTGCGCTTCTTAAACCCACATGGTTTAGGAGGCTATCTGATGTATCTGTTATGGAAGCCTTATTTTCAACAAAGTTTGCCATCTCATCATGACCACCTCAAATCCAATCCAGCCCAACTTTTGCTTCCATGATCATCTATATGACATGTTCTATCCATCTATATACCCCTTGTACCAAGGTGAGCTCTGAGCTCCCCAATCCAACCTTGTTTAGGTGGCATCAAAATAACCAAACCCTAGATCCTCCAGAGTCTAGTTTCCATACTTTTCACCACTTTTATTCACAACCAAGGTTGATCTTGATGCCTACATCAAGTTTACATCATCTACCTTGGATATAAGCATACCCAAATAATTCCCACAATTATTAGGATTATTAAACTATTTTATTTCCTTTACTTACCAATCTTTCAAAATCCTTGCCCATAAAGGCAAGATTTTTTTTCTCCAAATAACCTTGCCAAATCAAGGCACATTTGGTGCCTAAACATCCTATCCCATATTTCAAACTCAAAAATAAATATTTTTGAGATTCCTTATTATTTCTTTTTGCCCTTTTTCTTAATTGGCAAAAACCAAAAATAATTCCCCAAAAATACTTTTCCACCTCAATAAATCCCAATAAAATCCTCCAATGTGTGTTATGGTATTTAGGACCATATCACATCAAAAACCAAGCTTGTCCCATGTAAAATTATCAAATAATCATCTAGAAACTACCTTTGGACTTTTTGAATATTGGAGTTTAAGTGCACCTTTAATCATCATAAAAATCCCAAATAAATCTTGGAGTTGTACAAGGACCATATAATTCTACCAGTACCCTTTCCCCACCCTGGCCAATGTAATTTTGTGGACTTCTTTCACAATCCAAGTTTTGATCAAATTTGGCAAACTAGTCAAATAATGATTCAAACCAACTCCAAACATCACCAAATCTTGTAAAGTACTACAACACATCACCCACTACACTCTCCTGGTCGTGAACATCAACCCAAGCTACTGTAGCACCTCCCCTACCCTTTGTCCCTAGTGCTTGTAAGAGAGAGAGAGAGAGGTATCCAAATCTTGCAAAGATCCTCCCCTCTTAATGGGCCACAGCCACCACTCCCCTCTCCCATCTCTGGTCGAGCTGCAGGCCCCACACCACCCTAGCACCTCCCCTACTGCCCAACCAGCAGCAAACACATGGCCCTTGACCAAATGGATTTGGTTCCTCAACCATCACCCCTTCCCCTATTTATAAGGCCTAAGGCCAGTACCACACTCCCCTCCAGTTCATTTCCACCCACCTACCCCTCCTCTCTCAAGCCACACTGCTCTCTCCGTTGCAAAGGAGAAGAAGGACTCTCCATTTTTGGCCTCCCACAAGATCTGCTCGTAGAGCTCCCTCTGCTGCTCCTCACCCTCTCCATGCTACACCCCGAAGATCCCCTTCCTTCTCTGCTTATAACCCTAGTTCCATTTCTTTCCAGGTCTGCTCCTGCCATCGTCACCGTCGAGCTAGACCGCCAGCTCCCTCGGGCATCCGCACGCAGGAAATCTTCGGAAGCCACTACCACCACTGCCGCACCTCGTTGGGCCCGTCGCGAGACACCGCACCGCGCTGCATCACCCACGTCGCCTCCCGAGGACGCAGGTGAGCTCGCCAGGCCCCCTCGCTCGCCTGCTAGGGTTTCAACCCAGCCCGCTCGCGTCAGAGGAAGGAGTAGAAGCGCCACCATCGAATCCCTTTTAGCCAGACGGCCAGGATCCCCTGATACCCCTCCACCCTCCCCTCTAACCGCCACATGGGCCCGGCCGGCCCAGACGACACCCTCCCCCGCGCAAACCACGCCCGGGTGGGCCGGGATTCCCCTAAGCGGCCCAGCGCCATCAGGGATCTGGCCCAGAACCCCCCCTTTTCTTTTTATTTATTTTCTCAGATCTGTTTCTGTGCAGATTGGTTTTAAATCCAAACGAAATTGCAAACCACCAGATCTTGGCCAGATCTAATTTTTAACACATGCATACACGTTTTTCCTAACATGCATAGCCAGTGGTGACCCCTTTGGATGCTTACGGTAAATATGATAAATCCTTTACCAAGAGATACCCTTTTCACTAATAAAACTCTCTAGAGAGTTCTACTCACCCAAATGACCTAAACCCAAGTTGTATTGGAAGGTATAATCCCTACCTTTCATATCCCACTGGCCCCACCCTATTTTTCTTCCAAGATTACTAGTAATAAAAATAACAAATAAAGCCATTTCTGCCTTTAGGAAATTCTCTAGGTCAAACCAAATGAGTTTTTGACCTAATTCCAACTCCCAGATGACCCACACCCCAATATACTTCATAATCTAGGAGCTCATATTTTATGACCCTCTGTTGAAATTTTGTGAATTAAACTCTTATGTGCATGGTTTATTCACTAATAAAATCACTACAGTAGCTCTGTAACTCCAAAAAGGTTGACTCCAATTTCTAGATAAAGGTACTCTCAGTACCTAACACGTGTCTTTGTAATCAACTAAAAAGATCATGTAGATTAAATCTGAAGAAAAAGAAAAATCCCATCCAGTACTGTCTTTGGGAATTCCTCAAGGGCATCCTGGTAATTTTTTTGAGGTGAATCCAAGTCCTCTTTATTAAGTCCATCAAATACTACCTAATAACCTAAGTAAATAATTTTTGGAACTCGATAGAAGTTCTTGTGAATTATTTCCTAAAACTAGAGCTTTAATCACTATAAAATCTATTATAAATCTTAGGAAATTGATAAAATAATGAAACCACTTTTGTTGGCTTCATTTTATCAATACCTATCTGATGGTATCATTTATACAATTGTATCATACAGATCAAGTCTGTGATCAAAAACCCCTCTCTTAGGTAGTTCCAAAACTACAAATCCAAAGGGATCATTTTCCCTAATGCCTCCCAAATCTTTATACTACTCTTGTCAACCAAAAATCCAACATCCTACTGATGTATATCATGAATCTATCCTTTAATTGCTATATGGTTTGATGATTGTATGCCTTGTATTGATTTGGTGTTGTTTGTTTGCATGTATGCTCGATAACGGCGATAGTTGCGATTGTGTGACGCAGAGCAGAAGGAAGGATTGAGATTTTATTATTATTGTTATTATTGGTATTCGGGTTATCTAACGCTGTCAAGGGACTTATCGCTGGTCATAGGCAAGCCACCATTCCTAAACTCCTACATTCACCTACTCTGTTTATTAAATTCTTTCATATCTCGTTTATAGACTGCATACTTAAACTGCATGGTTTGTTTCAAATAAAAAGAGGTGAGTAACTTGGATCTTCCAAGTTATGGATGAGTGTCCATTAGGACA
Source organism: Avena atlantica (assembly GCA_910589765.1). NCBI lineage: Eukaryota > Viridiplantae > Streptophyta > Magnoliopsida > Poales > Poaceae > Avena > Avena atlantica. The sequence goes on from OU342738.1 coordinate 382,878,846, forward strand.
CCTACCCTATTTACACCTACTCTTACCCCTTTAGATCGAGGCTAAGATGATTAGCATCTTCCTCTTGGAACCCACAGATTTCGAAATGATAAAAACTATTTTGGGTTTTACCCTACTACAAAGTTTTCAAAATAAAACCCCTGGAAAGAGGCATCGTTCCGAGTGGAGTTTTCATAAAGGAGATATGAGTAGGATAAAGAGAAAGTCGAATAAGGAAAATAAGAAGGAAAGGGGTACTCGAGTCTTTTGCCGGAACAATTTTATTAGTGCAACCACATTACCCTGGCTGGGACTCAGGACTAGCTCGTAGTTTGTCCTCCTTAGTATGAGCTACGCCATAACGCGTAGAAAGGGGTTAGAGTCCCCGGAAGCCGTGTCGTGGTATTGCCGACGAGTACGCCATGGAGGGGTCCTCACAGTGCGTGTTTAGAGACGTGGGGTAAGGCGGACGGTTGACATGTACGAGGTAACACAACTTACCCAGGTTCAGATCCCACAACGGTGGCGGAATCCTACTCCTGCTATAAATCACTATAATGGCAATACGCCGAGTTACAGAGATAGGTTCGCTGTGCGAGGTGACTAGAGAGTCTAAGTTATCGTCTGAGATTGTTCAATGAACGTGCCCTAAAGGCTCCCATAGGCCCGACTTATATAGTCGCCTGGTCCTGGGGTTACAGGGAAAAGTCCTAGTCGGACAGGTTACAGAGTTTTACACCGTCTATTACTAGTCTTGTGTATCTTGCACTCCAAGGCTCCGGGTACGCTGGTGACTCCACCGTAGCCTTCTGTGGCATCCCGCAAAACCACTACTAGAAAATCGCGTTGTTTTTGTGCATTGCATCATCATGACCGCATGCTCATGTCATCATGCCACATTGCATTTGAGCATTGTCATCATCTTGCATTTGCCTGCATAAAACTAATTGCGGAAAAGCCTGGTTTTGTTTTCTAAACGCCCCGTCTTAATTCAAACGCAAACCCCGGGTCTCCGGATTATTTTGTTTTGTCTGCTATCGGTTTGCAAACGCCGTGTTTGACACAAATAAAATATTTAAATATTTTAGTGGGGGCAGTCGAACGGGCCGATTCGACCCGAACGACCACCCCCAGAAATTAAAACGGTCCAACTAAATTCCTAAAACTACCACGCCTAGTCTACCCAGCCCCCCTTCCACATCACTCTAGCCAATGCCCTCTCGCCACGTCACCCTGCCCCTTCCCCTAACCTACCCCATGCTGCCACCTAGACTAACCCACCCCACACCCATCACCACACCGACGCACACACACCCCTGCCCCCACACTCCCTGGCCACGCAAGCCACACACACACAGCCTCTCACCCGCCCGGCCCCACCACTAGTCGTCCTCTCCCTGCCTCTCCCCCACCTCCCTCCTTCAACCTCTCTGTCCCCGGCGCGACCCCCACCTCGCACGCGCTGCCCTCCCAACCTCCTGCCTCCCCGCTCCGTCCGCGCGCGGTGGCCGGCCAGGCCACGCCTTCCCCGACGCCGGCCCGCCTCTCGGCTCCCCGGCGCGCCCCGCTGCCCTCCGCCTCTCTCCTCCGGCCGCCTCCCGACGCCTCGCGGCCTCCGTCCGGCGGCGCCGCCCGTAGCTCCCGCCTCCGCCGCCCCCAGGCTCCGCCGCCTCCTGCAGCCCGCCTTCGCCGCGCCTGCTTCCGCCCGCCAGAGCGCTGCCGCTCCCTTCCCCGGCCGCACCCGCTGCGCCTCGCCCCGGCCTCCCTGCCTCCAAGCTCGCATGCGCCCGCCGCCTTCAGTGCCGGCCCCGGCCGCGCCGTCGCGCCTCACCCCTCCTCCTCGCCGCGCCGCCCGCGGCCTCCGCCTCGCCGCATCCCCGTCGGCCTCCGTCCCGCCCTCTGCTTCCGGGCCGCGTCCGGCCGCCTCCGGTTCGGCCGCCTCCATCTCTGCTCGCGACCGCTCGCGCACGGTCATGTGTTCATCGTTACAGTTTGTTTGGGCTACGTGTGCAGCTAGGTGTCCCTGTTGGTATGTGCTCAGGGCTCATGTTTTGGCGCATTTCGTGTGTGTTATGCAGGCACAGCTCTGAATGCCTCCATGCACGCTTGTATGTGAACAAACATGTTTCCTCTCCATGCCGTAGCGGATTCTTGATGTTGCGTCTTCGCCATCCTCCGCGTCGACAAGATCTTCGGGGCCGCTATCGATCTTCCGGAGGCCTCCCCGAAGACCGAACCCGGCACGCATAGTTCTTCCTCTCGGATCCGAGGACGCCGAGCCCCCGGTGCGACAAGTACCTCTTCCCGGATCTGATGCCCGAAACACGGACGCCAAGTACTCCGTCACGGACCGAGGATCCGGAGGCCTCCTTCCTGGATCCCGAAGACCGAAACCGTGGAACCGACAAGATCGACCACACCGACGCCATGATCTCCCACACGGAATTTGAAGACCGTTCCGATTCCTCGAACCCCTCCGAGCCGCTAAGATTGCCATGAACGACAAGTGCTTCACCCCGGACACCGAGACCCTGGACGACAAGTTCTCCGTCTTGTATCCGCTTCCGCCGAGACCGACCCCGTCGAACCCTGGACCCTGAGACCGAACCCCGAACCCCGGAACCCCAAGTTCGTCGAGACCCCTAATGTGTGACCCCTTTTCTCGAGCCCTATTTTATAATTGAAATATAAACTTGTTGCATATTGAATTGCCATACTTGCATGCATATTTGTGTGGTTTGGGGGCCTTATGCCAATTCACCTAATAATTAAATATGGGGCCCATATGCGGGCAAATCCAGTCTCATATCGGCCTCATTTAAACTTGTGTAGCGAACCGGTGATTTATTCTGCCATGTTAAGACAACATTTAATTTGCGGGATAGATAAATAACTCGAACCGTTTAATTAATTGTCGGGACCCCGGTTCCGCTTAATATGGTCTAATTGCATTGTATCTTTGCCATGCCATGCATCATACATGCATCATGCCGATCTTCTGCCGTTGTATTAAATAGTGCATCCGGTGTTTATTCTCGTGTTTTGCTTCTTCGCGGATAAGGCTGTTGAGTTGATGCGAGTGTCGACCCGATCTTCGGTTGAACCTTCGGCAATGTTTTCAGGCGAGCATCTCCCCCTTTCTACCTATCTTACTTTTATAGTATTTATTCCCTCCTGTTGATCTATTGCTATCTGTGTTGCGATGCTCTAGTTTCCGCACCTGTGATATACCGTGCAGCTCTATATTGCCTTGGACACATCCTATTACCTGTTGTTTGGTAGATAGTTGGACTTGCGCGTCGTAGTCGCTTGCTCAAGTGCTGTTGCGTGTCGTTCAGTGCCACAGTTGTTGATGTATTGCCACATGTTGATGTTGGAGATGATCATAGTTTTACTTATCGTTCACTTTAATTCCTGTTTAACAACTGAAATTGAAGTAAGCAGAGGCATCGGTGGGTGATAGATAATATTTGGGTTTCCGAACGCCCACTTGTGTCCCGTAGGACCCCGAGTACTTGATACCTGTTCCTTGATTTATCGCGCTATCCACATCCGGGAGGTATATGGGACCCCCTGAGCCAGAGATTGATTCAGTCTTATTTCTTGGGGCCACAAACTAGTTTGCGGTTTTATTTACGATCCTGTACTTATGCCATGCTACTTCTGTATTTAAATTATGCGACAGATAGCACTTGTACTGTTTAGGATCGGGACACGATTCCGCGGTGTCGACAAGCCCAGTTTTGGGTTCCCAGTCGTTCACAGCCGTCTACCCAAACCTTGAGTCCGTCTCGGAGCTAGCTTACTTCGTTGCGGTTCTACTCAATGGGGTGGCCCCCTGAAATATTTCTGAATCTTGTGATTGCTTTGTCGTGAAGGCCTCGTTGGGTTTTGATTTGGTTTTTTCGAGGTTGATCGAGCGTGTGTTGCTATTGGTGCACCCCGGCCGGGTAAAACTTTCTGAAAGCCGTGTCCGCGGTTATGGACGACTTGGAGCACAGTATCTCGACCATAGACAAGCATAACTAAAGTTTATTACTATAAATTTGACTTTATAATGACTAGTAATCAGCTTCACTATAATGGAATGGCTAAATAATACTGCCCACAATTGCTTGTTGGATTGTCGCTTGCGACCATTGTACCTGACTAGTAAGTATTACAACTACAACGGAATGGCTGAATAAAAGTACCAACAACTGCTGGGTTTTGGGTTATCTCATGCTAATTATATCTGACTAGTAAGTGTTGCCACTATAATGGAATGGTTAACTAAAAGTGCCCACTGCTTATTTTATCAGGACGACTATCTATACCTGACTAGTAATTGCCGCAACGATAACCGAATAAGTAAAACTGCCAACTGTGTGAGTTCCTCGGTTGACTTCCTCGTTTGGTCTCGAGGGGGAAACACCAGGATGGGTTTGTTTGGTGGTAGTATCAGGTTGGTTCCGAATAGGTCTTTCTTACCCCTCTCTGACAGCCGCCAGTTGTATCGAGTCTCTATAGGTTGATTAGTGCATGCTGCCCCTGCCGCTCAGTCCACCATACCTATGTAGGCGAGGACCGCCGAATTCTAGCCTCGCCGTGTACTGGCCTCAGTACTGACGCTCCTCTTTTTCCTTTGCCCTTTGTCGGCACCCCTTTTGTTTAAGCAGGTTTTGAGATCGACGTCGTTAGCAGGGTTACCCTTCCGGCTTGGCCTGGGCAGGGTTATGGACGCCATTGGTTATTCTTCAGGGCTCTTAGCCCCATTTGCATCTTGTACGTAGTCGGACGCCCTATCATTTTCAAGGTGATTTGGATCTTTGTATATTATATCTGTATTCTTGACTCTTTGAGTCGCTGTTATATATATATATCTGTTATGTGGGTCCCATCAAGGATGGTTGTGTAATGTTATTACTTCGTTTTCCACCCGCACGAAAGTGCCTGGTGGGCACCTTTGAATCGTTTCTATGCGGGTTTGGCGGGAATCGCTGAAACTTGCATAGGTCCGATTCTGAGGGTGTTACACCTTCCTTTATCCGGCATGGGCCTCCCTTCTGGATCCACCTAACTGGGCCGCCCAGCAGGCCACAGGCCATGCTACCGACTATGGGCCACCCGGGTTAGTCGGATAAGAGACATGCTATGAGGATACCCATATAGCATATCCCCAACAGTAGCCCCCGAAGAACTCCGAGATCTTGCGCCGTCTTGCCTCTTCCCGTGGAAAGTTCCACCTAGGTGGATGTCGGCAAATCGTCAAGCAATATCTTGTAGTCCTCTCAAAGAACCCTGCAAAGTTTTTCTCTGTCTTCTATTAGTAAGTCGGAGAAACGCTGAATCTTCCATCGTACGCTCCCGTTGTCGGATTAAATCCGTCCATGCCGGAATCTTCGATGGGACGGCTCATCTACCATGTCAGTTATGACGACGTAGGCTATAGGTCAGCGACGCCTTGTAACTCACACATGCAGAGAACGCAATCATATCCGATTTTCCCACGCGAGCGATACGAACCATTGGCGGCGGCGGTTGGAGACGTGGCGAAATTACCGCGCACGTTCACGAACACGTTGTCTAAGCGGCAACCGTCCGATTAGCTGCACGAATCTTGACGCAGAGTAAGATAAATAGTAACCGTGGTACACTTGCCACTATTTCACCCCATTCTCTTGCGTCATCGTCTTCTTCCTCCAGCCGCACACCGCCTCGAGCTCTCCGCGGAAAACCTCGAGAAACCCTAGCCTCTCTCTCTGCACTAGTCACGTTCTCCTAATCCTCCATGGCCAGCAGCAGATCCTCCCCATCGATGGCGGCACCGAGCGAAGCCACGGCGAAGCCGGCGAGCTCCGTCGTCATGCCCCAGAGGGCCTGGTCATCCCGGCGTCGACGGTGATTGAAACCACTGGCGGTGACCACAATATGGCGGCGCTGGAGCCTCTGGAAGAGGAGCCAGACTCGCACAAAGGCGACTTGCGCGGCTCGGACATCACCGGCCGCGACATCCAAAAGATGGTCGCTGAGGGTTATCTCCCCGCGACGGAGTGGCTCGCCTGGCGGGCGGCGCCGGCCGACGAGGTGACCCCTTCTCCCCAAGACGGAGAGAAAGTATACCTCAAGGCGCAATTGGTACGCGGCGTTTCTCAGCCCATCTCCCACTTCTTTCTGTCCGTCTTGAATCACTTCAAGGTCCAACCCCACAACCTCTCCCCCAATAGCATCTTAGTTCTTAGCAACTTCGCGTAACTTTGTGAGGGTTACCTAGGGATTAGGCCTAGGTTAGACTTGTTCATATACTTCTTCACCGTCAAACGCGAAGCCGGACACAGTAGGGAGGAGCTTAGGACCTGTGGCACCATAAGCTTCAAGATCCGTCCTGGCCGGCGGTTCCCCCACATCGTCGGCCACGAGTCGTGCAAAAACTGGCAGCGGACGTACTTCTACGGCCCCGACATTCTTTTGGCGGGCCGAGAAGCAACGTACCCGGACTTCGTGGATGGAGCCGCCGCCGAAGTCTCCACATGGCGGTCCCATGCCTCCCTTCCCTCCGACCTCAACGCTTCTCGCACAATAAGGCGGATCGAGTGGTTCGTAGAGACGGGTCTAACCGTCTTGGACGTAGCCATGTGCTGGTTCATCAGGCGGATCCAACCTCTGCAGCACCGCACGAAGCTTATGCACGAGTACACCGGCGACCGAAGGGATACCCTCCGGATCTCCGAGGACAACTTCTTGAGCGACTCCGTCAAGTTCCGCTTTAAGGACATCGTCAAGGTGAAGGATAAGAAGCGTGGCTTCACCCTCACCTACGACATGTTCGTAGACGGCAAGTGCCCAAAGGTAGATATTTATTTTCCGTGTATGACATTGCTCCAGTTTTCCCGTCTTGCCAATACCATCTTGTCTAACATGATGATTTCTTACTTAACAGCTTAGCGATCTAGAGGAGGGCAACCTGGCTGCCCTAATCTACGATCCCAAGATGAAGGAAGTCACGGTCGTGTCCGACGATGATGTCTCGTTGGCGCGAAAGCGGAAGAGCTCCACCTCTAATGCTACCGACGGAGGCAAGAAGAATAAGACGGAGGGTGGAGCCTCCAAAAAGAGTACTGCCGCCTTGGAGGCAGAAAAGAAGAAAGCCACCGGGATGTTTGCCAAAGCGCCCCCCCTAGTGTAAGCTTCTTATTCTCCGACATTGTCTTATTTTATCCGTCTTATTCCTGTACTTATGAATTTATCATGTTTTGGGAAGAAAGCCACAACCAGCCTCAAGATGTCCTCCAAGACTCTTGGGGCTTCTAGAAATATCAAAGATATGCTGCATCGCGACTCTTCCCCCGCCATCGCCCCTGCCACTCCTGCCGTCAAGCCCTCCTCCGCTCCGACAAGCTCCCAAGTCCAGGAGGCACCAGGCCCTTCCACCATGGAAGTGGACTCTGGCGCCTCTACCGAACTAGCTGTTGTTGGCGAGCAGACGACGCAAGAGAGCGCTGCTCTTCAAATGGCTGAAGCTCCAGCTAAGGATGCCATCGGTAGCGGCAAGGCGGTGGTGGGGGATGGTACTTCTGTCGAAGGCGGCGCCCCTACTCCCCAGAAACCTTCGAGTTTCCCAAGATAGTTTACCCGGCGCTCATGCCGAGTAACACGTCTATGGTTCCTGGAGGAGTGCCGCCATCTCCGACGTGCGGTCTTGAGGAGCTACTCCGACAAGCAGACATCTTGCGAGGAAACAGTATTGCCTTTGGCAAGCTACTGGCCGAGAGCGCTACTAGCCTCAAGATCATCGCACTTGTAAGTTTTACTTTACCTTTTTCATTACGTACGAGTATCCCTCTGTAGCCCCCGAGGATGTAGACGGAAAACCATAGGCTTTGCATCTATATGCTCTAAGAGTGACTAAGTTAGGAAAACTCTCACTGCAGCCCCCAAGCATTTAGATGGAATGAATTATTCCGACTAGATGCTTTAAGAGTAGCACAAGCAGTGTTCATGATTTTCAATGTTGTAGCCCCCAAGCCTCTAGTTGTAACTGAATTAGTTCTGACTAGATGCTTAAAGAAAAGCTAAACATTTTCTGAGTTAAAAAATTTATACTGTAGCCCCCAAGCCTCTAGTTGAGAACTGAATTAGCTCCGACTAGATGCTTAAAGAAAAGCTAAGCATTTTATGAGTAAAAAACTTTATACTATATCCCCCCAAGACTCTAGTTGAGAACTGAATTAGCTCCGACTATATGTTTAAAGAAAAGCCAAGCATATTGCAAAGTTAAAAACTCTTGCTGTAGCCCCCGAGCATCTAGGTGGAAAATCTCCGACTAGAAGCTCCAAGCAGACTAAACAACGAATTGACTTTGTATTTGTTTCCACAGAACGAGAATGATCGGAGGGGTATGGCCAACGACAAGTACCAGAAGATGCGCGCAGACCTTGAAGCTGAAAAGGGTAAAACCGCCATCTTGAAGGAACAGGTCATCAAAAACAAGAGTCTGTTTTATTTTTGCGCATTTCCGTCTTACTTTTGTGCCCATACTATCCGAGTACTCACTGTGTACATGGATTTATCCGACTTGTAGAACATGTTTCCAAGGCCAAGGATATTGTTGAGCAGTCCAAGCACATCCAGTAGTTGGACAGCGAGAACAAGATCCTGAAGAAGGAGAGAGAGAGAGGAGATGCTGAAGATGCACGAGGATTCCATGAAGGCCCTGCAGGAGTCCGCCTCTACGGAAATCACTCGCTTGAAGGAGGAGCTTGCAATCCTTAAGGATCAGAAGCAAGCTGCTGGTGAGCAAAACCTTCGCCATAGCGAGGCGTTTAGGCTCCTCCAACAAGAGAAGGAATCCTTGGCGGACACCATCTGGCAGGCTAAGGCCAGCATCTTCAGTAAGTGTCCTCCGCCTTGCAGCTCTGTAGCCTGGATACTTAGAGTTTACTGGACTCATGCTGTCATTGTCGGAATTTTCAGCGCCCCTGGGTTTAACCCGCTCGCCTCCTTCTGACAAGGAATGCATGGTTCTTGCCGGCAAATTCATCAATACCGCCATCACCCAGACCAAGGAGATTGCCAAGCCCCTCCAAATTTATATCAAGGCCTCGGACTCCATGACGAAGTACTCGGAGATTCTGCGCCGAGCCCCTAACCGTGTCGCGAGCTGGAAAGCTTCATGCGCACGGGTTGGCGCAAGGATGGCGCTGTCTATGGTGAAGGCACACTATGAAGATGCCGACATTGACACGGTAACATCTGGTATCCCCAACATGGATGATGACGGCAAGGAGATCGATCACGAAGCCATCCTGTCATCACTCGCGGGTTATGACACCAGGTTGCCGAGTTGGTGGATGTTGACGTCTTCGTGCCCAGGAACTTTATTGACAACGTCCCCCAAGATTCCTCCGAGTCTCATCACAGCGCCGACATCGAGGGTGATTCTCCGGCTGGTGATGATGCGGCCTCCAAGTCCCCTGCACCCAAAGAGTGAAAAAACACTTTGTAATTTTTGTTTCACCCTTGGCGTGTGCATTGAAAAAAACTTGTTGATGTAATCTTAAGGCGGAAAACAATGGTTGTTATATCCTGCTACTTAAGAATTAATTCCTAGTATGTATATATTTTTAAGCAAGTGCTGGCTTATCCATTACTCTGGTTCTTATGCTTGACTTTTCGTGAGTCGGAAGACTCATTGTCGGAACCATGCGCTTAGGTGGTAATGCCCAATGGCACCATCAATAACCTGAACATAAAATCGCCGACAATAAGTGTCGAAAGTCACTACTCCAAAATCCACATAAAAACAACAAAGAATGTGTAGACCAGAAAACTTAAGCTAACGCCCGTAGGCAGAATTTTCACAAGTGCAATCGCAAGGCTTGTGCATAAAGTTTTATATGATCCAAAAATGAACACTAAAGGAGGTAAAATACTCAGCAATATGAGTGAACCAAAGAGCTTTATTTCATTGATCATATAAGAGGTACACGATTAGATAAAAAATGCTAAGTGTAGAAAGGACGTAGCTGTGCTATGTTCCATGGCCGATCAAGCTCCGGGTAGTCATCATTCGGGTCACGTCGCTTACACTTATGATCCTCGTTGGGTCTATCCTTGAGTTCACGATTGTCTACAAGGTAGTAGGACCCATTGAGTAGTGCCTTGCTTATGATGAACGGTCCTTCCCATGGTGGGGATAGTTTGTGTGACTTCTTCTGCTTAAGTCGGAGCACTAAATCCCCCCTCTTTAAACGAGTGATGCCGAACGCGCCGACTATGGTAGCTGCGTAGCTTCTGCTGGTAGATGGCGGATCTTTGGCATGCCAAAATGCGCTCCTCCTTGAGAAGGTCCACATCTAGGCGCCTGGATTCTTCAGCGTCATCTTCGTCGTAGGCGGCAACGCTTGGTGCATCGTGGAGGATGTCGGAAGGTAGGATGGCTTCTGCTCCATATACCATGAAGTAAGGGGTGTAGTCGGTGGATCTGTTGGGTGTGGTTCGTAAGCTCCACAGCATAGATGGCAATTCTTCCGCCCAGGCTCCAGCTGCTCTATGTAGCGGTGCCTCAAGACGTGGCTTGATTCCCTGTAGAATTAATCCATTGGATCGCTCAACCTGACCATTGGATTGTGTGTGTTCCACAGATGCAAGGTCAAGTCGGATGCCCTTGTCCCAGCAATAGGCCTCCACTTCTCCGAGTGACAAGTTGCTTCCGTTGTCGGTGATGATGCTATGTGGGAGACCAAATCTCACCACTAGATCCCGGAGAAACCTGAGGGCAGTTGCCCCATCAAGCTTTCTAATGGGTTTAGCTTCTATCCACTTGGTGAATTTGTCAACTGCGACCAGCAGATGTGTAAATCCACATGGTGCCGTTTGTAACGGCCCCACCATGTCTAGCCCCCAGACTGCAAATGCCAAGTTATTGGTATTGTTCGCAATTCTTCAGCAGGAACATGTGGTTGTTAGGCATAATACTGGCATCCTGTGCATGTCTCGACCAGCTTGTCGGCGTCCGCCTTCGCGGTCAGCCAGTAGAATCCTTGCCGGAAGGCTTTCGCTACCAACGATCGAGGAGCGGCGTGATGCCCGCAGTCTCCGAGATGGATTTCGCGTAGGATTTCCATACCCTCTAGCTGGGAAACACACTTTAGGTATACGCCAGTAGTGCTCCTTTTATAGAGTTGCCCATTGATTATGGTATAACCCTTTGCTCGTCGTACTATTTGCCGTCTTTCGACTTCGTCGTGGGGCAAAGTTCCATGTTCAAGATACTCCATGAACGGTTTTTTCCAAGCCGGAGGGATCTTTGTCACCATATTGACGAAAGAGTCAGCTCTATCTGGGTTGTCGATGTCGGCGCCCTTCACAGATGGTGTGCGCAGGTGCTCTAGGAAAACTCCTGGCGGAATTCGCTTGCGACCTGATCCAAGCTTAGACAGTAGATCAACCGCCTCGTTTTGTTCCCTAGGCACATACTTGACTTCGTAGCCCGTGAATGAGTTCACTTCGTCTCGATATGCCGCCATCATAGGGTTCCGTGCATTCTAGGTGCCAGCCACCTGCTGGGCAACCAAGTCGAAATCTCCACAGCAAACTATGCGCTTGATGCCAATATCCTTGGCTACACGTAGTCCGTGAATGAGTTCTTCATACTCCACCATGTTGTTTGTAGCCTCGAAGTGGATCTGCAGAACATAGTGTATCTTGTCTCCTGTTGGCGACTGTAGCAATACACCAGCCCCCGAGCCGTTGAGCATCTTTGATCCGTCAAAGTGCATCACCCAGTACTCTAGTTCTGGCAATGGAGTAGCTTCGGGCATCTCCGTCCAATCTGCAATAAAATCCGCCAAAGCTTGTGACTTGATAGCGTCGCGTATCTTGTAGGTAATCTCGAAGGTGGCAAGTTCAATGCCCCACTTCGCGACCCTTCCTGTAGCGTCGCTGTTGTTGATGATGTCGGACAGTGGAGTCTTGCTCACTACTGTTATTGGGTGCTCCTGAAAGTAATTCCTCAGCTTCCGAGAAGCAAGGAATACTCCATAAGCTATCTTTTGGTAGTGCGGGTAACGCTGCTTGGACTCCGTCAAGACCTCGCTCACATAGTAAACTGGTCGTTGAACTCCGTGCTCGTAGCCTGGTTCCTTCCGCTCTACCACGACGACGATGCTGATAACCCGGTTGGTTGTCGTCATGTAAATTAACAAGGGCTCTCCAGGCTCGGGTGCTGCAAGGATAGGCGCTGAGGAAAGAATCTCCTTGAGCTGCTTCAATGCTGCATCTGCTTCGTATGTCCATGTGAATTTGTCCGCCTTCTTCAGCAACTTGTACAGCGGCAGAGCCTTCTCTCCAAGTCGGCTGACGAACCGTCTAACTGCTGCAACACAACCTGTTAGTCGTTGGATGTCCTTTAGGCATGTCGGATGGTTTATGTTTAAGATGGCCTTGATTTTCTTCGGGTTGACCTCGATTCTGCGCTGGGAAACGATGAAGCCCAACAGTTTGCCGGCTGGAACCCCGAAGACGCACTTCTTAGGGTTGAGCATGATGTTGTATTTCCAGAGATTATCAAAGGTTTCTTTTAAGTCGGAGATTAAGTCGTTTGACTTTTTAGACATCACCGCGATATCGTCCACATAGGCGTGAACGTTCCGACCAATTTGGTCGTGAAGGCAACGTTGCATTGTCCGCTGGTAGGTAGCACCTGCGTGTTTCAGCCCAAAGGGTATCGTGACATAGCAAAACGTGCCGTAAGGGGTAGTGAACAAAGTGGCCAATTGATCCAACTTCCCCATCTTGATCTGGTGGTATCCTGAGTATGCATCGAGAAAACACAAAAGTTCCGAGCCAGCCGTCGAGTCAATGACTTAGTCAATGCGAGGCAAAGCAAACAGATCTTTGGGACATGCTTTGTTCAAGCCGGTGTAATCAACGCACATTCTTAATTCATTGGTTCCCTTTTTGGGGACAAGTACAGGATTGGACACCCATCGGGTGTGAAGGACTTCTCGGATAAACTCAGCCTGAAGTAACCTAGCTATCTCTTTGCCAATGGCGCGTCTCTTCTCATCTCCGAAGCGTCGTAGAGGTTGTTTCACTAGTTTACATTTTGGATCTATGTTTAAGCTGTGCTCGGCAAGTTCCCTAGGTACACCTTTCATGTCGGCAGGTTGCCAGGCAAAGATGTCCCTTTTCTCATGGAGGAACTCAACGAGCGCGCTTTCCTATTTGGGATCCAGGTTCGTCCCAATGGCGACGGTCTTGGAGGCATCGCCTACCACAAGTTCCACCGGCTTGGTTTCGATGGCGGCCTTGAACGCAGGAGCGGGGTCGGAGATTTGCTTCTTTGACGCGGGCATCTCTGAGTCATTGACCTTGCTCTGGATCTCCTTGAATTCTTCGCTGTAGAGGACAGCTTCTGCAACGGCTTGGTCCTCGCCCGCTGAAGAGCCTGAAGCGCCTCTTGCCCCACGGTGGGCGCGAACTGTCGTGGTATTGCCGACGAGTACGCCATGGAGGGATCCTCACAGTGCGTGTTTAGAGACATGGGGTAAGGCGGACGGTTGACAGGTACGAGGTAACACAGCTTACCTAGGTTCAGATCCCACAACAGTGGCAGAATCCTACTCCTGCTATAAATCACTATAATGGCAATACGCCGAGTTACAGAGATAGGTTCGCTGTGCGAGGTGACTAGAGAGTCTAAGTTATCATATGAGATTGTGCTATGAACGTGCCCTAAAGGCTCCCATAGTCCCGACTTATATAGTCTCCTGGTCCTAGGGTTACAGGGAAAAGTCCTAGCCGGATAGGTTACAGAGTTCTACACCGTCTATTACTAGTCTTGTGTATCTTGCACTCCAAGGCTCCGGGTACGCTGGTGACTCCACCGTAGCCTTCCTTTATCCGGCATGGGCCTCCCTTCTGGATCCACCTAACTGGGCCGCCCAGCAGGCCACAGGCCATGCTACCGACTATGGGCCACCCGGGTTAGTCAGATAAGAGACATGCTATGAGGATACCCATATAGCATATCCCCGACAAGCTGGTTCCTTTCCACTTAGGGGGTCGTCGTGCCCGGAGAGGTTCCATTCAACTCCTCGGAGTCGGCTGAAACTATGGATCTCCCATGGACGGTACCAGGTTAAGGAGGTATGGATGAGAGTGGATAAAGGATGCGCAGGAAGGGAGATTCTTGGGAAGTCCGGTACACGTCCCGGGGGAACTAAGCAAACATAGGGAAAGTACCTATACTAGGGACAACAAATGAAAATTTAGGTTCGATTATCCGGACCCCTATCTATAGTATGTAGAGGGCCATGGTTGTATCCCGGCGGATGTATTGGTTCCTATGGATAAAGTGCACAAACTCTGCAGAGTCAAAACTATTCGAATAGTCGTGTCCACGGTCAAGGACGGTTGAAAAGGTGATTGCTATGAGTACTGGGATATAAGTTGAGATGAATAAAAAGGATGTGACTTGGTCACGAGGAAAGAAAAGAATGAGTTGGTTTTGACCAGTGATGGTCGAAGATGTTTTAAACAGGGTTCTACAACAAAACTGTTTTCAAATCTTTTAACAAGGATGTGGAGATGTCCGGATTTTCTAAAAGGAGACATATTTTACCAAAAACTATTTTTTTCAACAAAGATATAGAGGTGCCAATGTTAGGGTTTTAAAAACAACTTAGTATAGAGCTATCTCGCCACTGCCAGACATGCATTATCCTTGTTACCTTGTCTCGGTGGTTTGCGAGTACATTCAAAGTACTCACCGGCATTATCCCTGGCTATTTACTTGACCAGATTGCAGGTGTTAAGAAGCAATGAAGGTGCTGACGTCTATGCGAGCTAGGCCGTCTTCCCAGTCAGTTGCATGTAGGTTATGGCATGGGATCTGTGCTGAAGACTTCCGCTATTTGTGCTGTATTCGGCATAATGGCCAATTTTGTAAGTTTTGTACTCATTATTATATGGATGATGTAATGATACTAGTCGGTTATGCTCATGGCTCACTGATCATGGGAACGTGAATAGTATGCACAACGGGTATTCTCGGACCATAAATCCGGGGTGCCACACCAATATTGCCAACAGTGTCCACCATACCTACCTATTAGCATCATTTGCTACTTCAATGCATATTCAATATGCCTTGTTTTCTTCCAAAATAAAAAGTTTGTCTGTTTTGAGAAAGTTAGTTAGTAAATCTCTCACGAACTTGATGGCACACTTTACTCCGTGCACTTAATAATCTTGAACCATTGTGACCTGTCCATGAAAGTTATATGCTTGCAAATTATATGCTGGGAGTCAGTAGAACCGTGCTGTCACGGGGAACGCTTTCAACACTTTTTGGATATCTCATCTAGTTGATACCTTGCTCTTTTGTTTGCGGATGTCGATGATGTGAAATGAAAGGGGAGCTTGTGAGTTCATGGAGTCTATACATTTTGTTAGAGAAATGTTTGGGCCGCTAGCCTAAGCCACGCCTAATCATGGTGGAAACTTGCAGCATCACCATAATGAGCATTTATGAAGCTTCTCAATAAATATATATACACATAGTAAATAAAAAGATCGCTGAGATGCTCATTGTCTGCTTGCCTTGTCATTTTGATCACGGGATAGCTCCTGTATCATGTGCAAGGGGTACCCCGTTGGCGGTTCTCCATTATATGCATGTATTTACAATGACAAGAACTTTCAGGTAACCAAAGTTGAGTAGCATGCGGAGCGACCCTCTTACTCAAGGGACTTGGGATTTTTAGTCTATGGTCTGTCAAGCATATGATTCAGAGTGGACCTCACTTTCACCTTAACCACATGAAGATGCCTATGATAGGGGCAATGAGAGCTCAAAGCTAATGAGTACCTTCCTTTTAGCATTTGGAAGCCTTTCAAAAGTTTCAAAACCGTTTTCACAACCTTATTGAGTCATCACTTATTCTATGAGCACCTTCTTGAGAGCATAGTTGTCATTTTTGTGTTTGTTCTAAAACTTGGTTAATTATGTGATGACTTTGATGCTTGTATCTCTGATATCTTTATCTCTAGTCTTCACTTGAACTTAAGAGGTGCCTTGGCATTTATATTGTGCTCTTCCAACAAAGGAAAGCGAGATACCACTTTATCATCCCTTACTATGAACATTGCAATGTTGCTTATGTTTATGTTCCATGCTACTTATTATTATTGAGTTGGTTTTTCTTCATAGCTTGCAATGATTATTGAGTAGACTTAGTTGCATACTCTTTATTATGAATTGTCTAAGCATCTGCTCCTGTGCTGAGAATATTCACATCGTATGACGCAAATGTGTTCGTGAAAGTTCTTTTATCGCACTAAGTTTTCAACTGAATTGCTTGAGGACAAGCAATAAGATACGCTTGGGGGGAGTTGATACGTCCAAAACGTATCTACTTTCTCGAACACTTTACTATTGTTTCTCCTCTAAACTTATGTGATTTGGATACAACTAACACGGACTGACGCTGTTTTCAGCAGAATTACCTTGGTGTCTAGTTTTTGTGCAGAAAATGAACTATCAGGAAAAATCCCAGAAAATATGCCAAAAATTATATTTCACCAGAAGATCCATGGATCCAGAAGACGAGATGGAGAAGGGGCCTGGGGGGCACACCCATGCCAGGCGAAGGCCCACCACTGGCCGTGCCTGCGAGGTGCAGCCACCCCAGGCACCCCCTCGGTCTCCCTCTGTGCCTATAAGTTGCCTTTCGACCTAAAAACCGAGGAGGGGTTCGATAGTTTTTCCAGAAAGATTTCCGCTCCGCCGCCGCCACCAGAAACCAAGATTCGGATCCAGAAAATCCGTTCTGGCACCCTGCCGGGACGGGGAATTTGGAGAGGATCATCGCCATCATCATCACCAACACATCTCCATCAATTACCGATGTTTCCCTCATCCATGAGTGAGTAATCCCCTACTATAGGCTTAGGTATGGTAGGGATTGGATGAGTTCTATCATGTAATCGAATAAGATTGTTAGGGCATAGTGCCTAGTATATTTATTAGTGCTATTTGACTTTGTTGCAACTTGTTTTCCTTAATGCTTGTCACTAGGGCCCGAGTGCCATGATCTCAAATCTGAACTTATTATTGAATCATTATGATAGTATTGTTTGTGGTCTTATCTGCAAGTTGTGTACACATATCATTGTCCGGATCCAAAGGCCCGAAAGTGACAATAATTGGGACAACCGGAGGGGATGGCTGTGGTGTGAGGTTCACATGTGTTGAGTGTTAATACTTTGCTCCCGTGCTCTATTAAAAGGAGCACCTTAATTGCCAGTAGTTCCCTAGAGGCCCCGCTGCCACGGGCTGGCTGGACAGAAGATGTTGTGCAAGTTCTCATTGCGAGCACGTATGACTATAAATGGAGCACATGCCTAGGATTGTTTAGTACTTGGATGCTTGTTATCATTTATCTACAATTCCCTAGATCTTGAAGTTACATGTTTAGACACGTCCATGCAACGCCCGTCCATCCATCTCTATCACTACAAGAAATGTGTCAAACTATGACCTTTCGGTAGTGACTGTGTCGAAAATCGTCATAAATTTATGACGACTCCGGACCAGATGGTCATGAGCTGTTTGGAAGGGTCGAAACGTAGCAAAATTATGACGATATTTCTCCAAAACGTCGTAATTTCTTAAGATAAAATCGTCATAGTGTTAACAAAGATAAGATATAAGAGGAAGGCAATACCAGCCGTTGGATGTAAACATGATAGACGGTTGAGATTGTGATATGTGGAACACCAGCAGTGGATCGATGACCTGGCACACCACCGATCGAATCACCTGTCAACATGGGCGACAAGAACCCAAATCCAGCGAACCCCACCCTCCTGGACACCCATCACCACATTCCCTCCTCCCCCGCCGCCCCTCCCCAACCTCCGGTCGCTGGCCGCCGGCCTAGATCCTGGCCAGTTCTGGCCACTCACTGCCCTGCCGACCACCTCCCCCGAATCCCCTCCTCCACCTCCCTCCATTCCACCGCGTGGAACCACCAAACCCTTAGTCTGACTGAAACCCTAGCCCAGGCCCCAGATCTGCAGATAGGAGAAGGAGGTTCGCGGCGCTCGATGCTACCGTCGGCGGTGACGCCGCCTCCATCGAGGAGGACCTATGACTCGACTTTAGGGACTCCAACCGGTGGCTGGGCCCTTGGATCCTCTGCAACACCATTCTCCCTTCGCCCTCATGCCCCTCCTCTGTTTCGCCCTCATGCCCCTCCTCTGTTTCCCCGCCACTTTCCAGGGAGCCGCCGTCCATCAAGGGAACCTGTACCTTCTAGATGCGCCGCCACCACCCCAACCCGCCGCCTCCCCTCCCCCACCTCCCTCCCTACATCGACGGACTAGCCACGTGGGATGGAACTAGTAGCAGCGGCCGACGCTGGACGATGGAGACATGGGTGGGCGTGGGTGGACTGCGATGTAGACGGAGGCGTGGGTGTGCGGCATGGTTGTGGATGGTGGCCGGGCCTCCGTGGCTCTGCGCCACACAGAGCAGCAGTAGCGGCACGACGCACCTAGCCATCGATCGGCTTGCGGGCGTCATCAGCAAGACCTGCACTGCGCTGCTCGCCTGCCTCGCCATCCTCTTCCAGGTACAAAGGCTCTCGATTTTTCACAAGCTTCCTTTGATTTTATCTGACCGGAGTAGCAATGGCCACAAAAAGCATCAGGACATACCCTCATGGAAAATTCCCTTTGCAACAGTCAAAGAGAATTCATGTTATAGGATTCAGTTAGACATGACATCTCAATTATATGTCTTTTTTATTCCTATGTTTTTTCTATCCTATGAATCAAAGGAGCCCAATGGGAAATGTGAAACCGCTCGATTTGTTTCGATTGTTATCTGAATTTCGGTGTCAAACTTCATTCATTGGAATCTGTAGCTACCTCGAGTCTAAACCTTAGCATCGGTGTCAAAGGACTGGTCATGGTCTGAGATCAACACAGGTTCATAATCACAATTTAGAAATTTGACATTTGTTCTCTGTGATGGTTGCACCTTATAGGCTAATAACCAGTGAAAACAGTTTAAGCTATTTGAATGTGCTATTCTCCACTATTCATCTTTGTGGTTATGAGAACTCTTCTACATAATGATATGAAACAATTAGACCATAGAGATCTATTTGTTCTTTGATGTCTATTACATTGAGCTTTTAAAACTGATGCTAAGCATGTCATCCCTGTATTGTTCTGCTCTTTTATTTTTAGAACATGTTTGGGGTAGTTTTCTGTGTTGTATGATCTCTAGTTAAATGGTGGTTACATGTTAAATCATTTACAGCTGAGCCTATGATGTTGCAAAGAGATTTTACTTAGATGCTACATCATTGAAGTATCTTAAACAAAACTTCTGAAGTATTTTAAATAGAATTTCACAATCATGATTGGTTAATTACCCTTTTGAGAACTCTTGACTAATGGACTATAATTATCCTTGAACTCTCGTAAGCAGCAGCGCCTCTCTGGCTTGATCTCCAGCGACGGCCTCCCCTTCCTAGAAGAAGCGCTGGTAGGCTACCTTCGTCTCGATCTGCACCGCCACCGATCCTCCTCAACTCCACTCCGGCGTGTTAGCACTCCCACCGGCAGGACCTCTTCCCCTAGAGCAGAACCCGTTCCCCTTCTCCCAACCGACACCAGATTTCTTCCCTGGATTAATTTCTTGCAATCACTTTCTTTTGTAGCATGGTTTGTATGGTAGCTTTATGAACCAGTCCCCTCCCTCGTTGAATTCTTGAATGCTTTGTGTCTGTATTTTTTACGCCAGTCTTCCATCCTAATATTCAGAATACCATGTGTTGATTGTAACATCACAATACAGTAGCAGTACAAAGGTAGTGATGGCATCACGACCGGTTGATAGCAATTATGTATTTGTATGCAAATTTTCCACTTGCCAGTTTTTCCTACTAATTCAATACCACTATCAAGCATTTTGTACTCTGAAATGTATTAGTAGGCTCCACTAACAAAAAGTCACTATATATCTGGACGTGATCCTTTACAATGATTTTTTTTGTTGCTTAATAACACACATTGAATGATATTGAACCACTAAATATAGTAGTATGTTCTCTCTTGAAGACACAAGGGATGAGGCCTGGTGTGCTGCCTTACACAGGCATCTTATATGTGTTACATATTATCATACGAGATAGAAATTTATCTATTAAGTTTTGTCTTCATTTGTAATTGGCCTTTGCACACCACCTATTTGCTGAAATGGCTAAATACAATTCCTTTTGATGTAGGATAGTTGGAGGACTTCTTGTTTTGCTATATCTGTATTTTAGAATCATACGTGTGTTCCATAGTGCTGGCTTATTTATTTCCTTGACTACAGAATCAAAGCTGATTTCAATTATTGACTTCTTGCCACTCTTATTTGTGTTAGAGCTTGCAGAACCACGTCTATGGGCAATAGAAGTTGTGGCACCACACATCACTTGCAGTTGCTTTTGTCTCCCTCAAAAATGACATCAACGGTGTGCCTGACTATGACCACAAAAGGTGTTCTCTCTCTGGCGACTTTAGAATCTGTCAATTTAATTACTTCAAATAAGCTTGTTAATAGTCTGGACGGATTCATATGCTGACATATTCTCCCAACATAATTTAGAATCAGTCTATTAGTCAGAATCTGCCAACAAACTTTAGAATCAGTCTATTAGTCAGAATATTCAAGATGCTTGTTAATATTTTCACCATGATGCAAGTTTTGTGTACATTAGGTTGGATAGTTAAGCTTAGCTGGTTAAAAGCGAACTCCAACAAAATGGTGGATTTATCTGTACAACTTGTAACAATGTGCCAATATAGGGTTCACAAGCATTACTGTTATTCATTTGCTTTCTGTAGCTTTGATATTCATACATATGTTCAGTTTTAATATTAGTAGTACAACATCCTGACATTAATTGATGTAGTTTCATTCATGTTCTTTCTGTGTATAAGCATAAATCATACAACTACTTTTTCTTTCCTTAATTGAATATCTTTATTGTGTATATATGGGGGATGGTTGTGCGGAGCAAGTAACCTTGGGAGGAGCTCACAGCAGCTGGCAGTGCGGAACGACCCTACCATGATGTTTTCTTCTGATATCTAGGTTTCCTTTTGATTCAGGACTACTTGTGTGTATGTTCTGCTAGCCCGGTGAGTCTCATAGGCATGCTTAACTATGTACTTGAGATGGTTAATGCATTGTTCTTCTGTAACTTGAGATATCTTCTACTTGGAGGTCCTCTGGAACTTCTACTTGGAGTACAGCTTTTTATTGATTGTACTTTACTACGTTGCCTTGATATAGTCTAGAGATGTTTAATATTACCTTTTATGAGTTCAAAACTATCCGATACCTACCTGTTAGATTGTAAATCTATCTTCCTTCTACAATTAATGGAAGCATGTCCTTATGTGTGTTAAACTTGATTAGAATTGTATCTATTTAGATCTGAGAGTATTCATTGTAAATCTGAGTTCACTTATTACATGTCAGTGCTTGTACTGTTTGTTTCCATTGGTTATGCATGATTATATTTATACATGTACGTCGAATGCTTTCTTACTAGCTGGTTTAGTGATTGGCATGCCTGATCCTGCTTATTTGTGGGACAAATTAGTTTCTTTGAGTTTCATTGGATTTCCTTAGTATTTGTTGGTGTTGCTCTAGGAAGGAATGTTGGATTGATTTTTATTATGACCTGGTTCTTGGATATTTTTCACGAGGTGATATGCCGGATGCTGTCGCGGGTGCAGAGCGAGCGCTGAGGCGGGCTGAACATGTTTGTCAACAGCTCAGCGGCGACGGACGACCGGTCACTATCCTGCCTGTGCCCAGTGATCCTCCATACCGAATCTTGCATTGTGTGTGTTTATATTACTTGCATGGTGTGTTTATATTACTTGCATTGCCTATCTTGTCATGTCCATGCCAGTGGCAACATTTGTGAAATGAGTCATGACCCCCTTTTGTATTAGTAATGTATAATATATTTGTGAGATTTTGCTTTTAACAAATAACTTTAGCTACATGTAGCATCAGAATGCATACAACTATAAGTGGCAGTAGCGTTTACCTTTGTTTAATGTGGCATCTTCTTATATTTTCTATTGTATTTTGAACAGCCTGGACACATGCTCTTATGGTTCCCTGAATGTTTCTTATACACGTTTACCCTGTCATGTTTAATTTGGTGTGATCTTTCATGCAAACTGTGCCCTAAAATGTGATGTGGCTTGGCATACATCAAACTATAGTTGTTTTTACATTGATGCATAGTTGCTGATACTAGCCTGCATGTTTTGGCATACAGGTAATTGCATTGGTAGATGGGGATGTGAGATGAGAAGAGGCAGCGGAGTGCACCAGTAGCATTGACTTAGAGTGGTCGACGAAACAAGATCCTCTAGCTAGGTCTTCAGATCTTACTGACCTCACCCCCTACTGCTCCTCTTCTTCATGATCTTGGTGTATGTAAGTTCCCTGGTTCATCCCTTTTCTCCTCCATTTGTTATATGATACATGGTTGTGATAGAAAAAGTGTTTATCTACTCTTGTGTCATCGGAATAACTGTGATGCTCGTGAGCTTGCGGTAGAGCTACAATATTTATTCCTGGGATCATCATCCAATTCAATAGTTTAGTCCTGTTCGATTTACTATTGATTGTTTAGCTGCTTATCGCCTTTCACTATTAAAGTCATGTTACCAACCTCGTAATAGCTTCATTGCACAATACTATTGTTCCTTTTGCTCATTTTTGTTAGCAGAAGCTGGGCAATCTTGTTTCACCAAGTCTAATTCTGCATGTTCTTTCTTTTTACGATAGTCATCAGTATACATTGTTTCTAGAATGTTTCTAAAGTTTTGGAAGGAGGTTTGGTTTAGTTTATCTGTTCCTAATTTTAGTATGAAAAGTGAGTTTTTTCTTCAAATTACAGTGTGTTTATCTAAATATCTCATCGAGGTCTCATTGCCTTTTTGTTGGATTAAAGGTACACGCTGAATAAGTTAGAGAAAGAGGAAGCATGAAGTTCCAAAATATCAAAAAATGCCATCTTGTATACTTTCTGAATGTTTTATTGTATTTTGGTACTCCACCTGATGTAAACTGTGTGTGATTGTAATGTGCTGATGTTATCCGAAATATTATTTGTGAATGTGACCTGTTTGAATCAAAGTAATTCGTTTATTCAGTTGGTCTTGATTAAATTATTAGATGTTTAATTATTGTGAAAATGTGAGAAAATGGACACTAACAAGTGGAACCATATAAATTGTATGAACTGACAACTGGGACCCTGTTACTAGTGGGACCAGCCCAAAATAAGAAGACTGAAAGTAAGATCTGTCCATATAAAAGGCCAATGCAAAGAAAATAAAAATTCCAGGATGCTGGGCCGAGCCCATGTGAAACCTAGAAATGGACTGGGCTGATTTCAATTTAAGACGATTTAATTTCGTCACAATTTTGCCACATAGGATCAGCCACGTAGGATCTGACATGGCATGGCTAGATGGCCCATGACGATATTGAATCGTCATAGACGTTATGACGATCCAATATCGTCATAGACGGTTATGACGATTTTACCAAAAACGTCGTTATAGTTCATTTGCGACGCCCAGCTTTCGACGATCTTAAAATCGTCATAGAATCGTCATAAACAGACTACTATGACGATTCTGTGACGAAAATGGAGGGTCATATATTGCCAGATTCCTTGTAGTGTATGCCTACCGCACTCTAATCCCATTGTTTACTGTTACTATTACTATTCCTCTTATTCTACTATTGCTATTTCTTTGCTGTTGCTATTACCAAACTGTTGCTACTGATAAACTTCTGTGAGCAAGAACTATTTCCAGGTGCAGCTGAACTGACAACTCAGTTGTTAAGGCTTGCAAGTATTCTTTGGCTCCCCTTGTGTCGAATCAATAAATTGGGTAATACTACCCGCGAAGACTGTTGCGATCCCCTATACTTGTGGGTCATCAAGTAGCATGGAGTTATTGAAGTAGTGTTATTCCTCTTAAAGGATAGTAAGCTTTTGAGGAAAGTAGAATTGGATATATAAATCTATTGGAGTAATATTAGTGATGTATGCTAAAGGAAGTGTGTGAAAGGAGTTAAAAATAACTACTTAATGGATTAGAGGTTATAATTAGTGGAGTAGTGGATATAACCAAGTATAGATATGAAAAGATTATGAAAATCTTCATTGACAAGGTTTTGAGACTTATAAGTGAGATTACAAAGTAATTTATGAAGTAAGAGAGTAATCATTCAAATGGACTTGGAGTCACTAGAAGCATTCTAGAAGTGGGAGATATTCCTATGAGGAAAGTATTTAGAGCTTTAGTGTCAAGCTCATTGGATTTACAAATGGGTTTAGGAGGAGAAATTATTGGTAAGAATATTCTTGACTAAGTAAATCTCATCATGTTAACACATGATGCTGGTTATGTGGAAGTAAAATATCGAGGAAAGGGATTCCTTAAATAAGAATTCAAGAATTATGAAGTAGGGAAGATAGGAATTCTTGGTAAACACTCAACCTTAGATCTATAGGCAAGCTTAACATCTATCTCATCTGTTTGATCAATCATCTTATTTCCACAATGGCTTATAGTAATATTTTCCTATAGCACATCACTTAAGCATATCTTACCACTCCAAAACATTAAAATCATATGTGCCCAGAAACTATAGTTATCAATTCTATCTTTTAAGCCACCCTAGAGAACAACCCCACTATTTTATCTTGGATGGTGATACCATTCATAAACATAAGTATGAAGACAATATGTCTTAACCATAAATATTTATCCATGCCTATCCCAAGGATATAGGTATATTAAATCTCCTAAAGCTTATGGTAAACATTTATAATTTTAAAACCCTAACTTATACTTCAATCAGAATTATCAATGTATAATTAATATCATAACCAAGATTATTAAAAACATTATTCACCTATTAGTGGAATTGGAATAATAGAAATTACCATTTTAAGAACCTTATTAATTAAATCATCTTATATAATGATTGCTATATAATAATAATATGGATATATTCTTTGCATATCCTTAGCTATCTAAAAACATTATCACTGCAACCATTAAGAGGAAATAAGAACCATTTTATAAGATCATAAACAAATCCTAAAACCCTAATGTCTATTTGTTCTATTTAATAAAAGAATATCCCATATAATTATGAAAATTATAAATACAAAGATACATAGAGAGAAAATTAGTTATCATTAATCTCTGCATTATTCTAACAATTTCACAAAAGTTTTTAGTAGTTTATACCTTGTGAAGATTAAATTTGAAATGAATTTGTAACATAGAAAATAGAAAACAGAAAAGAATTAGAAAAGAATAAAGGAAGAAGAAGCAGCGGTCAATTCTGGCCCACGACCCATTTCTTCTCGCAACTATCCGACGCTCGCGTGCAGTCATAGCAGCATCCTCGCTCGCTTCGCCGCAACCCAACTGGACCAATTCCACGGCCCGTACCGCTTTGCCGTTTCTTTTCTTTCTTCTTCCTTTCGCTAGAAAGAATCGCCGGCGCAAGCAGCTACCTAGCCCCTCGACCACCGTCTACCATCGTCGCGATGATCGATCCTCCAAGATTCGAGCCGCCGATGTTCGTTGCCTATAAGAAGACCCCTGCCGCACCGGCAAACCTTATCTTCCTCTCTTTCCCCATTTCCCCTATGACCGAAACCCTAGCCCCGCCAGAGTTGTTCGTCGCCATCGTTCCCGAGCCCCCTGGACTCCCTGAGTGCACTGTTAGACTTGGCTCATTGTCCTCGTTGTCCCAAGCCAGTCCATGGAAGCCAGAAAGCCCTCTGTTGAGCTAATCGACATCTCACTGCCGCCGCCAGTCACTGTCGTTCGTCGTCAATTTAGAGCTCGCTTCTTCTCGGCGACACCTCTGCGAGCTTCCTGGTGAGTCATTGATTCTCCTAGTACCTTCCATGCTATTTCCCTTTCTCTGTAACTCTGTCCCCATGCTCGCCGGTAAACACCGTCGCTGGCTGCCGTCGCACACAGTGCACTGGTGACCATTTGTGGGCGGCGCGACCATAGTTCGAAACGTTGTTGCCCTCCGCGTCCAACACCCCTAACACTGCAAGCGTGCGTGTACCCTAACGCTGCCCTCAGACACCACCTAGGGAAAGCTCCATTGATGATGTCAGCGTGAAATCACGTTGATTGATACGTCGGAAACCTATCTATAATTTTTGATGCTCCATTGTTGTTTAGTATCTACTTTGCTTTGCTTTGTCTACACTTTGAGGTGTTTTTATATCTTTTATGGAACTAACCTAATAACAAGTTGCCACAGTGCCAATTGCGTGTTTTCTTCTATTTTTGGTTCCAGAAAGGCAGAAAATCAATATTCTCGGAATTAGACGGGACAAAAGCCAAAGTCAATATTTTACCGTGAGGGACACGAATCCACAAGACGAGACGGAGACACGAACCAGGGCGGACAAACACCCCCTAGGTGCGGCCAGGGGTGGGCCCACGCCTGGGCAGGGTGTGGCCCCCCTGGTCGCCTCCCGGCCTCTCCTCTTTTCCTATAAGAAGTCCCCGATGCAAAAACCCTGGGTACCCGATCAAAACTCCACGAAACATTCTATAGCCGCTGCCACCGTCGTCCCTAAATCAGGGGGGATTTGAAGTTCTTCTCGGCACCGTGCTGGAGGGGAGATCATCCCGGAGGCCTTCTCTCCGGTATGATGCGTGAGTAGTTCCACCTTGGACTATGGGTCCATGTAGTAACTAGATGGTTGTATCTCCTCCTTTGTGCTTTCATGTATAGATCTTGTGAGCTTCGTTCATGATCAAGATCTAATCTATTTGTAATTATGCATGTTGTTTTGCGGGGATCCGATGGATATTGAGATTACTGTGTTAGATTGATTAATGGTTTTGTCTTTATGATTCTATCATGTCTGTGTTGTTTGTGATCTTGCATTCTCTCTGTTGTTAGTAGCTATATTGTCAAAGTAGTTGCTAGTGACTCCAAGAGGGAGTATTTATGCTCTATAGTGGGTTCATGCCTCTAGTTTCCAAGGGAAGTGACAGAAATATCTTCGGTTGTAGATGTG
Source organism: Avena atlantica (assembly GCA_910589765.1). Taxonomy (NCBI): domain Eukaryota; kingdom Viridiplantae; phylum Streptophyta; class Magnoliopsida; order Poales; family Poaceae; genus Avena; species Avena atlantica. The sequence goes on from OU342738.1 coordinate 382,905,989, forward strand.
TCGTTCCTACTAGGAAGAAAACAACGGTCTCTTGTTCATGGAACAAGTGGATTGTTTATCTTACACACTTTGCTTGAAGCAGTTGTCTGTTTCTTGCAAATTAATGCTGGAGGGGGTTCAGATGATAACCTGAAGGTGGACTTCTAGTCATAGATGCAGTTGGATGGCGGTCTATGTATATTTTTTTATTGCCCAATCGAATCTCATAGGATCTTTTTGTCTGGTATTGCATTGTTATGCCTTGCTCAGTTCCTGTCAATTGCCCTGCTGTAATTTGTTTATCCTTCATGCCATGTTGTTTATCTAAGGAGATCACCTCTAGTGAACTATGGACCCCGGTCCAATCTTGACCATTGATACTTCTTCCACTGTTACTTGTTTACTTGCTGCAAACCATTACCTTCCACACCATATGTTTAATCCTTTGTTACAACAAACTGGTGAGCTTTACAACCTCACTGATTCGTTGGGCAAAGTCTTGAGTTTGTGTTGTGCAGGTTTCCATGTTGCTTGAAACACCTTTCAGACGTTTCCTTCCTCCTACTGGTTCGATAACCTCAGTTTCTTGCTAAGGGAAAACTCGTTGTTGTGCTCATCACACCTTCCTCTTGGGGTTTCCAACGAAGCGTTCCACGACAAGTGTTGGGCGTCATCAAGTTGTTTTCTGGCGCCGTTGCCGGGGAGGCTAAGGACGTATTCACAAAGGGAGTCCTCCACTTCCTTTCTCTTTACTTTGTTTTTAGTTTGCTTAGTTTCTTTTGCTTGGTTTTGTTTGCCTCTTTTCAAAAAACCCAAAAAAATTAGTTTAGTTTGGTTTGCTTTCTCCTATAAAAAACAAAAAAAATAGTTCCTCTCCAGTTGCTGGTATGTTATTGCCTTGCTTGGTCATGCTTTCTATCAATGGATGGTTTCTTTGAAACTAGTTCTTATTGGCAAGGTCGGTTCACGGAAGAACAAAAGTATTATTATAAGGAAAACTTTTTGTCACAAAAGGGGAAACACTTATGGGAACAAATTATAAGTTGAATACTATTGCTAGAGACGTGTGCTCTACTTATAATGTTACTTATTTCTTTGATAAGTCTTGTTGCTGTAGGAGGTATAAACACCTTCCTTTTCAATGTGAGTATAATGATAATGTTACCATATCTTCTTATGTTAAAGGAAATTATGAATTTTATGATGTGGAACAAATTAAAGAATTTATTTCCTTCAAGGGTGCATTTGAACTTGCCAGTTTGCTTGAAAATACTAATGATGCACCTTATAAACATGAGGTTTTTGAGATACTTAAATTCTGCTTTGATAATTACAAGGAAGAAAATGGCTATATTCTAGAATATTTTAATAGGTGCTTTCCACAAATGGAAGAGACTAATGCCTTGCAGGAGCCTATGGAAGAACAAATTGCTGAAGCTGAAAGCTCATTAGATAAAAAAGAGGAGGAGAGTGATGGTCAAGAGGAGGAAGAATTGATCTACCCATGTCTACCTTCTAATGGGAGTAACTCTTTGCCTCTTACATTATTTTATTGCCCCCCATGTTTACCAAGGGAGGATGAATGTTATGTTCTTATGGATTATTTTGAAATATCTGCTATGGGGTAAAACTTGTGATAATAGTTATGCTCCTGTTATCTATGATAATCCTATATTTGTGCCTAAATTCGAAATGCATGGTACTAAGGAGTTTTGCTTAGAAAATGTTTATGATAAAGCTCTATATGATGCTCCTATGTTGAATGATCAGTTACCCTATTATAAAATTGCTAAACTGGGTTTGAAGGTTTTAATCCCACTATTTTTGAGCTTGATAAATATTATGTGTTTGTAGATCATGAAAAGAATGCTTTATGTGATAGTTATATTGTTGAGTTTATTCATGATGCTACTGAAAGTTATTATGAGAGAGGGAAACATGGTCTTATGTATCTCAACAATATTAACTTTCCCCTCTTTATGTTGAAAATCTTGAAGTTGCACTTGTTTTGCTTTCCTATGCTTGTTGCTTTATGCTTCTTTGATTTATTTTCTTACAAGATTCCTATGCATAGGAAGAGTTTTAGACTTAAATGTTGTCACATCCCAAAATTTTCCAAATTTTGAAATGTGAAAAATAAATAAACAAAAATAATACTTTGTTGAAATTCAGGGTGAGAAGAAACTTTTTGAATCCAATTGGAAACTTTCAAACCTATTTGGATCAAATAAAAATCCTAAAGGGATCTAAAAATATAAACAATTAATAAAGAAAGTTTTAATAATTGGAATTACTATTTTGGACCTTTAAATAAAAAAGATATGGTTTTCAAAAGCAAAGTAGAAATTATAAATAAAAATTATTTTATAGAGCCAAATTAAATCTTGACCAAGCTTTTGAAATAAAATACTCCTATTTGATAAAAAGAGTAAGGGTTTATTTAAATAAAATAGTGTGGATTTATTATTATCCAATTTTATTAAAGTAAGGGCTTTTCCAATTTAAATAAACACTAAAACTTGTTATTTTATTTTAAACAAGTTTTCCAAGTATTTTATATTTTCAAATAAAACCCAATAAAATGGTTTTGGTATTATTTATATTTCAAATAGAGTTTTAAAATAAATTAAATCCTATTTGAATTAATAACTAAGGACTATTTTATTTAATTATTAAATGGATCCTAAATGAATAAAGTATTATTTTTAGTTTGGACTTTGGTTTGTGTTGTTAAACAGAACTAAAAATGATACAAAGTTTGGCAAAAGTTTGATTTCATTTGTTGTTTGAATTGTTTGTTTGAAAATCAAAACAGAAAATCAAATAGAAAAAGAAAAAGGCAATCAGTATAAAAAAATGAATCGGACCAAACCCAACTGGCCAGCCCACTAAGCCCAGCAAGAGCCCACCCGGCATACCCCTCAGCGAAACGTTTTTCTACGTGCGGACCCACCCGCAGAGTCACAGACAGGTGGCCCCCTCTCCCCCTCTCTCTCCCTCACTGACAGGCAAGCCCCACGCCAGCGTGTCGTCGTCTTCAACCGCGACCACATCCCCTGCCGTTGCAGCCGAGTTAACTCCGGTGATGAATACGCGTTGATGGCGGCCTTGATTCCTCCCAGTAACCACGCCAATTTAATCGCTCGTGCCTCCTCTCTCTTTCCCCCAAGCTCCAGCCACTCCCTGCCTCTAGGCTGCTGCGATTTTGAGCTCAACCACCCCCGTCTCCGACGAGCTAGGCAAGCAATTCCGGCCACATTCCACCACCTCTCGCCTCCCACTGCACACGAGTTTGTTCTCCACCCCCAGGCGCATCTGCCAGTGCCTCGAACTCGCCCGCGAGTGCCCCACAGCCTCGGCTTCGACATCATCTGAGCGCCACCGCCATCTGCTGACGCTCCGGCGAAGTATTCCCGTAAGCAGCCATCCTCCCCTCTCCTTCCCGATGACACTCCTGCACTTGCCACACTCAGCCGCGTCTAACCACGCCTTTGTTTTGCCTTGGGGTGAACTGCAGCGTTGCCCTCGATGACCTCCAGAGCCGCCTGACGCCGCCACCCACTCCGACGAGCAATCGTCGCCATCCCTGAGCACCCCTCGCCAAGCCAGCGCCACCTTGAGCTTCACCTCGACCTCGCAAGCACGGTGAGCACCTCCGCTTCTTCCCTTGCTTCCTGTACCGCCGGCACCGTCGCATCCCGAGCGTGCGCCGCCAGTTGCCGCCGCCAGCGCCGCCAGATCGTGGTCGAGCTGCTGTGAACCGTTCGATGCAAAGTATCTGGCTGCGATTAGAACTAGACGAAGGGGTACGCGCCCATCTGATCCATTCGTTTTAAGTTAGATCCAACGATCCAGAGAGGCCGATCCACTCGAAGCGGTACCAGCCAATTAGGTTGCGCCGCGTGGCACTGGTTTGATTTAAAACAAAATTCTGAATCTGATTTGTATGCAAACTTGTAAAATTCATAACTTTAAATATACACGTCCAAATTTTTCAAATTTTATATCAATGGATTCAGTATAACATGTAAATTGCAACCATGCACTTTGTTTAATGTTTTGCTTCTGGTAAATTGGTTGAATTTGCAGAAACATGTGTAGGATTAATTTGAATATAAAATTGTTCTAGATAAAAATTTAATGTGAAATATTTGCAAAATGGTTTGTTGTGAACCTACTGACCTTAGGAACCAACTCATGGATTTAAAAATGAATTTTGTGAAGTTTAGGAATAAATACTTGAATTAGCTCATTTCTAGTCAAATAAAAATATTGATTTTGATATGGAAATGATTTTTGAGTAAAACCTTTGGGAAATGTTTTGATTCAAACCTTCTAACCCTAAACACCAAGTTTTGAGAATTAAAATATAATTGGTGAGATCTTTAAATATTATTGCTTTACTAAAAGCATTTTTCAACCACATAAAATAATGAAATGACTTAAAAATGGTTTATAGATAAAAACTTTTGCAAATGGAATTACCACTTTGGTAGATGACCACTTTGGACCTTATAATGTTTAGAGCCTAGTAGAAACCACCTTTGCAAATAAAAACTATCTTTTGCATGCTTGCATGCATGACTTTGTTTCTATTATTTTATGTGTGATAAATTGTTTGAATATTGGTTGGAATGCTAGTTGAATCTATGTTTGCTTGATTGATTTGTAGTGAAGTTAGAAGAGTGTGATATTAGCAAGATCAAGAAGAGAACCAACATTCTCTACCAGACACTATCATCCAAGTCCTACTATTTTCATTACCCTTAGTGGATTTTTGAAACATGCATGAAAAGGATTTCAATACTTTATGCTATGCTAAATACTAATAGGATGCCCTTATATATTCCTTAGTGAAAACAATGTAGTTGTAGTATGCTTAGCCCAGCCATATATTGGGATGGGATACATGTTATGATTATATGAAGTATTGAAAAGACTTATGTTTTATATAATAAAACAAGTACTCAATGAACCACCTGGGTGGATAAGGATACTCAAGCTTTTGGACAAGGTGGCAACAAAAGGAACCATGTTTATATGGCAATCTCTTTTTGTTTTGCACTAGAATAAAACCACTTAGGGACTTAGAGATTGAACATGTTTCTCGTACAGTGGCTTCCATGTACAGCCACATGCTAAATGGGCTCTGGCTTAGTCAACTACATAGTAGAAGACCCATGCATTGGCATCTTCAGGTTAACTAGATTAGTGCTAGGGAACTTGGAACCCTACCTTGGTGCCTAGAAGACAAGCTAGCATTGTGTATTGGGAGGACTTCTATGGAAAGACTTTGTCACATTCTCAATCTGCCAGTACTCCATCTTGGTGAGTACTTATAGTGTAGCTTGTCCCCAGTTGGTGATTGTAGCAGTACACCCGCCCCCGAGCCGTTGAGCAGCTTTGATCCGTCAAAGTGCATCACCCAATATTCTGGTTCCAGCAATGGGGTAGCATCTGGCATCTCCGTCCAATCTACAATAAAATCCGCCAAGGCTTGTGACTTGATAGTGTCGCGTCTCTTGTAGGTGATCTCGAAGGCGGCAAGTTCAATGCCCCACTTCACGACCCTTCCCGTAGCGTCGCTGTTTTTTGATAATGTCGGACAGTGGAGTCTTGCTCACCACTGTGATTGGGTTCTCCTAAATTTAATGCCTCAGCTTCCGAGAAGCAAGGAATACTCCATAAGCTATCTTCTGGTAATGCGGGTAACGCTACTTGGACTACGTCAAGGCCTTGCTTACATAGTAAACTGGTCATTGAACTCCGTGCTCATAGCCTGGTTCCTACCGCTCTACCACAACGACGATGTTGATTACCCAGTTGGTTGCCGCCATGTAAATTAACATGGGCTCTCTAGGCTCGGTGATGCAAGGATGGGCGCTGAGGAAAGAATCTCCTTGAGCTGCTTCAATGTTACATCTGCTTCGTCCGTCCACGTGAATTTGTTTGCCTTCTTCATCAACTTGTATAGCGGCAGAGCCTTCTCTCCAAGTCGGCTGACGAACTGACTAACTGTTGCAACACAACCTGTTAGTCATTGAATGTCCTTTAGGCATGTCAGACGGTTTATGTTTAATATGGCCTTGATTTTCTCCGGGTTGACCTCGATTCCCCGCTAGGAAACGATGAAGCCTAACAATTTGCCGGCTGGAACCCTGAAGACGCACTTCTTAGGGTTAAGCATCATGTTGTATTTCCGGAGATTATCGAAGGTTTCTTTTAAGTTGGAGATTAAGTCATTTTGACTTTTTAGACATCACCGCTATATCGTCCACATAGGCGTGAACGTTCCGACCAATTTGATCGTGTAGGCAACTGTAAGATCCCTCCCCTTATAAAGGCAAGGATCCCTGTGATTGCAATGCTAGTCCCTGGATCAATGCTAGCGTCCACAGTTTAAGATGAAGTACACAGAAACAAAGGTCATTATTACATATCATTCCAGAGACAAACATAGTCTTTTACAAAATCCATGGCCACAGGCCTAATACAAGAGTTCAAATATATAATAAGATAAATAAGTCTTCATCTTCATGTGCCACAGGCAAGCATGTTGAGTGTAGACTCATAACCCCTAATCATCATCAGAATAACCTGCAACATCACAAGTTACAGCCACAGTGGGTCAATACATTGGAATAGTATTGGCAAGTGATTCCTTAGTAGATTATTAGTAGTCTAAATACTATATGCATTTTGGCTAAGTGTATCTTAGGCTTGCTTTGCTCAAAATAGGTTTTACCTATCAGTTGAAAACACTAAGTTTTTCTTTGACAAAAACTTTCCTAAGGAACCACCAATAGAAATTGGTGAACCTTCACCCTTGTTCAACCACAAGTTTTTACTTAGAAATTGGGATGAGGATATTCTTGATAGCTTCCATGTCTTGATGCTCAAGTTGTCCAATACCAGGGACATGGCTAAGTACTTATATTCTTCCATCTGCAGAGGTTGTGCACTTTCCCCACAAGACTTGATTTTCACCAAGACAGGACCTTTCAGAAGCCTTCCCTTAGACCAAATGGACGCGTTCCAACCTATCATCCCACTACCACCAACTGTCCAAATGGCTAAGTTATTGCAACCTATGTGATCCAGGCAGAGCCCATATTGCCATGTGGCTGCACTAGAAGCTTCTTAACATTTGGCCTCTCAAATCCCTTTGTTCCTGGGTGGCTTTCCACAAGTGAGATACACAAGGTAAACCATAGACATGGGCCTTGTGTAAACACTCAACACAAACCATTCTTTCCATTCCACCCAGGTGTTTCATTCACTTAGTTGTTTTATTAAGCAAAAACACAAGTCCAATGACATAGAAATATTTTTCATAGCATGAATATATAACCACCCTTGGTTGCTACTAGCTAAGCTAAGCATGGCATTGATAAGTATCTTTACTTAGAAATTTCTAGCAATTATACAACTACTAGGATTTCCCAAGCATAGCATATAGATCAAAATATTCATGCAAGTCCTATACAAAATATTTCTAGTGCATAGTTGAAAACATAGGAATAAAGTCATGAAGCACCACTTTCCTTGGTAGTTTGGGGAGTAGCAACAATCTTCACAATCACAATCACTATTTGCACCAAATATCTACACATAAAATAATGGCACCAAATCACATACAAAATATATACAAACAAAAATATATGAATGCATGCAAAATGCCATGTGATGATTTTCTACACCAAACAACACAAGTGCACAGTACTAAATCTTAAACAAGTTCAAAACTTGCCAAATAAACTTTATTTGAACAATAAAACATTTTTCATAAAATTACTATACACAAATTATGCCTAAAAATGTTTCTGTCAAAACAACCATTTTTACAGAGGCAAAACATTAAACACATTGTAGAAACAGAAAGGATTTTCTCTCCTGATTCCAATGATATAAAATTTGTCAAATTTGGACGTGGGAATCAAAAGTTATGAATTTTTCAAGTTTAAACATCTAATAGATCTAAATTATGTTTTTAAAACAAAGAACTGGCCACGCGGCGTGTTCTGATTCGTCGATACCGCTTCGTGTGGATCGATCAACGAGGGCCATTAGATCTAACTTAAATCACACGTCCATATCTGTTCCATACCCCTTCGTTGAGTGATCTATTTCTACACGTTGGATCTGGATCTAACGGTTCGCGATCAAGCGACCAAAGCCTGGCGGCGCTAGCGGCGGCGAGTGGCGGCGGCGGCTCTGTCAGCGACGTTGCCGACGATCTAGGTCGTGTGGAAGAGGGAGAGGTGGCTTACCGAGTTCGTCGTGCGCTGTTGATGCTCAAGGTGGGTTTGGTTGGCGAAGGGGCGCTCGCGGTTGACAGGTATTGCTCGTCGGAGTCGTTGCTGTCATCGGGCGTGTGCGGCTGGAGACGGTGGCGATGCTACGGCTCATGCTAAGGCACAAGAGAGGTGGTGTTATATGCGTGCAGACGAGGCGAGCGTGTCAGTATGAGTGAGAGAGAGAGGCGCGGTCGGTACAAACCAGGAGAGCTCGTCGAAGTTTGCGGCTGCGTCGGGCACTTACGATCGTCGTCGTTGGCGAGGCTCCAGATAGTCCTATCACGCACCAATGGGGTTAGAAGATGCGCAAGGTTACTGCGATCATGCTGGCAAGATTAGAAGGTAAGGGGCGACGAGAGCTCACCAGAATCGCACGCCGGAGTTTCTCGGTACCGCGGCGGTGCAAATGATATTGTGGGCAGCCTGGTGGCGGAGTGGGGGCGCTAGGTGAGGGGAAATGGTCGTAGAGGGGTGAAGGTTAAATAGCCGGAGAAGGGGCAAGATTAACGCGCGGCATCAATGGCATTGAAGAGCATTTACTCGGGAGGAAACGGCTGCGGCGGCGCTGGTCGCGGGCGAGATTTGGGGACGACGGGGTGACGTGGCTACGGGGCCCAGTTGTTAGCGAGGGGGTGTGCACGAGCGCGGTGAGGAAAGGCAGAGACAGAGGTGGCCCGGGTGGGCTGTTTCGCTTGCTGGGCTGGAATGCTGGCTCCAGGCCCAGTTGGGTTTTCTATTTCTATTTCTTTTTCTTTTTCTAAGTTGATTTTCAGGAATCATTTTCAAATAAATTCAAAAGCAATTGAATTCAAATCTTTTCTGGATTTTTGTAAAGTGCAACCTTCATACTTTTGTGCATAAAATCATGTTGTCTCTCTGTATTTGCTTGGTCTCTTTGAATAAACAAATAAACAATGCCATAGTTCAAGATTTGTATAGGTTTTGAAAATGGTTTAAAACCATATTTGTTTTATGAAATTTTGTCCAAACTCTAACATTCAACCAAAACAACATGAGAGCAAACAAAGTTTGGTTTAGAACAATTATACTATCATTTGAGAGTGGCATTTAGATTAATGCTTGCTCACATAAAATAATAGCACTAAGTGCTTCTGTTTTCTTGAAATGAGTTTGAAATTGTTCCCTAAATGATATGCATGCATGAATGATATGCAATCTTTGAAACATGATTTTAGGTATGTTACAAATCTAACCCCCTTAAGGTGAATCTCGCCCTCGAGATTCAGATTGGCTAGCAAATAGGTGAGGGTGGTCTTTCCGAAGATCATCTTCTCATTCCCATGTTGCTTCTTCTTCGGAATGATGGTTCCATTGAACTTTGCAGAATTTGATAGTCTTAGTCCGAGTAACTCTTTCTGCAGTCTCAAGAATCTTGATAGGTTTCTCCTCATAAGTGAGATCACTCTCCAATTGGACCTCTTCCAAAGGTATAGTATCCTTCAAAGAAGTCTCTTCCATTTCTGGATGGTATTTCTTAAGCTGACTCACATGAAACACATTGTGAACGGCAGACAATGATTCTGGCAATTCAATCTCATAAGCTACTTCTCCTTTATGACTCATAATCTTGAATGGTCCAACATATCTTGGGGCCAATTTACCTTTGACACCAAATCTCTTCACTCCACGAAGTGGTGACACTCTAAGATAAGCTCTATCACCCACTTCATAGGTGACTTATCTACGCTTAGGATCTGCGTAGCTCTTCTGTTAGGACTGTGCTATCTTTTATCTGTCCTTAACTAGCTTGAATTTCTCTTCAGCTTCCTTTATTAGTTCTGGTCCGAACAAACTTCTTTCCCCCACACCATTCCATAGCAATGGGGTGGTACACTTTCTCCCATAGAGAAACTCAAATGGTGCCATCTCAATACTGGCTTGATAGCTGTTATTGTAAGAGAATTCTGCGTAAGGCAGACTTTCATCCCAACTAGCTCCATAGTCTAGAGCACATGCTCTCAACATATCTTCAAGAATCTGGTTGGTCCTTTCTGTTTGTCCATCAGTCTGAGGATGAAAACCAGTGCTAAATTCCAACCTCGTTCCAATGACTCATGTAGTTGCCTCCAAAAATGAGAAGTGAATTGAGTTCCCCTATCAGACACAATACTCTTGGGTACTCCATGCAGACATACAATCCTATTCATGTAGATCTTTGCTAACTTAGCACTTGTATAGGTTGTCTTCACGGGTATGAAATGAGCCACTTTAGTTAAGCGATCCACTACTACACAAATAGAATCATATCCTGACCTGGTCCTTGGAAATCCGGTGATGAAATCCATGCCAATCTTGTCCCACTTCCAATCAGGAATAGGTAGTGGTTGTAACAATCTTGCTGGTTTCTGATCACTACTAGGAAAACGGCTATAGGTAATCAGCACATCCGTGGCTCACATGGTTGAAGTGCCCCACGGCTAAAACAGGCGTGGCTCACCTGTGGGCAGTGCCCTACTAATAACTAGAACATCCGTGGCGCACATGACCATAGTGCGCCACAGATGTGTGTGGGCCAGGGCCCTGTTGGCCACACGCCAAACTTCTGTAGCGCACTACAGTCATGTGCGCCACGGTTGTTAGGGTCATCTGTGGCGCACGTGTGCATGGTGCGCTACGACTAAGCGCATGCCCACCTCTGCTCTGAAACGGCCACAAACTTCTGTGGCGCACTCCGCCTAGTGCGCCACAGGGACTAGGAGCATCTGTGGCGCACTCCGCCTAGTGCGCCACAGAAGTTTGTACTCCCTGTGGCGCACTGGGGCCGTGTGCGCCACGGATGTTTCGATTCTTTTAGGACAGCACTTTATGTGCACATGTGTGCCCACACATCCACCACCCACACTTCACTTTCCCCTTCTTCTTCCTCCTTAGATCTAGTCGGGATCTTCTCCTTCCCACCTCAATTTCTCCATACATTCACCATTTTTAGCATGTAAAACTTGCTTTGGATGTTACATAAGTAATAGAGGAGGTCTCCGGTCTCTCATCTATCCGTCTCCGGTCGACGCGCGCACCTCTCCTTTCCATCTTTCTCGCGATCGGTCTCTCATCTCGGTAAGTTGTCCATGTAAGGATGTGTTCATGTGTATATGGATGATGCATGTGATCATATGTATGTAGATGATCGATGCTCATGATGTGTGTATGTGTGGAGAGGATCGATGGTCATATGTGTGTGTATATGGAGAGTATCGATGATGCTCATGCATGTGTGTATGGAGAGGATAATGATATGTTCATGTGTGTATGGATCGGTCTCTCTCTCTCTTGTGTTTGTATGTGAACAAGTTGCCATTTGTTTTGCCAAAATGTTGATTCATTTCCATTTTGGCAAGACTTTGGCATTTCGCAAAGGTCCTAATTTTAGGATAGGTCATGCCGAAATTTTCTATCGACCATTGCATGCATGCATTCATTATGTGGTTCTAATAGACTTCAAAATTGTACCGTGTACATCGTGCAGGCAAAAATGGTCCGCATAATGAGCGAAGGCATTGTGGCTAGATTTTTGAAATGTGCGACGGCCGACATGATACGAAATAACAAGACAAATATAAGATGTCCGTGCAGAAGATGCAAACTCAACTGGGTGATCGACCCAGATTCCGGGAATCTGCAGGCGCACCTGCTCCGCCATGGTTTCATGGATGGATACACTCGTTGGATAAGCGATGGCGTAGATGATGGAGACGGTGAAGAAGGTGGCCAACATGACGATGATCATCATCACGGCAAGAACGGGCGAGATGATGAAGAGGCTCCTGGAGATGGTGAAGGTACGGAAGCAGACCGGGATGATGATGATCTAGATGCCGGAGGAGCAGACGACGATGGAACAACGTCAGGCTGGGTGCGGGACCCTTATGTGCAAGAGCTGCTTCTCAAGCAGACGAGTAACGCCAGGGCTGCCGCTAGAGAGAAAGCCAAGCTTGCGCAACTTGAGAAAGACGCGGTTACTCCATTGTATGAAGGATGCAGGCCCGATGATACCCGGTTGAATGTAACGCTCAAGGCTATGGAGATGAAGGCAAAGCACAAATTGAGCGACGCAAGCTTCGACGATATGATGGCATTCTGGCACGATCGTCTCCCGGAGGGGAACACATGTCCAACTAGTATCGAGGATGCCAAGAAAATCGTCTGTCCTCTCGATCTACCGCACGTTAGATATCACGTATGCATCAACGATTGCATCATTTATCGGGGCGAGGACGCGGAGAAAACCACATGTCCGGTGTGCGGCGTGAGTCGATACAAGAAAGGGAAGAAAGCACCTCGAAAAGTGGTATGGTACTTTCCTATCACCCCTCGTCTGCAGCGCTATTTCGCGGACCCTAAGGAAGCGAAGCTCATGCGATGGCATGCGGAAAGGAAGAAGCCAGGAGATGATGATGACCCCGAAAAGGATGAGCTGCTGACGCACCCTTCAGATGCTAGCCAGTGGAAAGCATTGGACCTCGAATTCCCAGAATTCGGTGGAGATTCGAGGAACATCAGGCTTGGTGCGAGCACCGATGGACTCAATCCGTTCGGTAGCCAGAGCAGCACGCACAGCACTTGGCCTGTGTTTGTATGGATGTACAACCTCCCTCCATGGTTGTGCATGAAGAAGAAGTACATACAAATGAGTATGCTAATTCAAGGGCCGAAACAACCTGGTACCGACATCAATCTGTATCTCGGGCTATTGAAAGAGGAGCTAGCCACGTTATGGGAATCTGGAGCCAATACTTACGACGCCGTCGCACAAGATTATTTCACTATGAGAGCCGCGTTGGTCACTACGGTGCAAGACTATCCAGGTTGCGGGTATATCTCGGGGCAGGTTATCCAAGGATTCTACGCATGCGTTAGGTGCATGGATAACACAAGCTATCTCCAACTAGAGAAAGATCCAGGGTCATCGAAAACCGTGTTCATGGCGCACCGGAGGTGGCTCGGCAAGAATGATCCATGGAGAAAACGTGGAGACCTGTTCGATGGCAAATCAGAGACCTGAGGAATCCCAGAGCGTAGGAGCAGCGAAGAAGTGGAAGAGTTGCTGAAAAACTGGAAAGATTGTCCTAAGCCTGGAAAGAAGCGAAAGAGGCAGCAACAAGACAAGCCGCTGATGAAGGTATGGAAAACAAGGTCTGTTTTCTGGGAGTTGCCATACTGGAAGTTTCTCCGCACGCCTCATAGCCTCGACATCATGCATATCACGAAAAATGTGTGCGAGAGTCTGGTCGCCACCATAATCAACATGCCAGATAGGACGAAAGATGGTCCGAAAGCAAGGCACGACCTGATATGCTTGGGTATCCGGAAGGAGCTTCACGGAGGACGCACTACTCCTGATGATCAGGAAGATGACGATGATCATGAGTCGGAGACGACACAAGGTCGTGGGAAGGGTAAAAAGTTCAAGAAGAACGAATATTACTGCCCTCCTTCTTGCTTCACTCTAAGCCAAGATGAGATCAAACAGTTTTTCAAGTGCCTTCTAGGAGTCAAATTTCCTTACGGCTACGCGGGCAAGATAAGCAGATACCTAGACGAGGCGAAGCAGAGGTTCAGTGGCATGAAGTCTCACGACTGTGCCGTGCTAATGACGCAGGTACTTCCGGTCGCACTAAGAGGGATAATGGACGAGCACGTCCGTGAAACGTTATTTGGCCTATGCAAGTTTTTCGACGTCATCTCTAGGAAGTCGATTGGCTTGAATCAGCTCGGAAGGCTACAGGAGGAGATCGTGGTGATACTATGTGAGCTTGAGGTCTACTTCCCACCCGCATTCTTCGACATTATGGTGCATCTGCTGGTCCATGTCGTGGAGGACATCGTACAACTCGGGCCGATGTTTCTCCGCAGCATGATGGCGTTCGAAAGGATGAACGGACACATCAAAGGATACGTTCGCAACAGGTCCCGTCCAGATGGAAGCATAGCCAAGGGCTTTCTGGCCGAAGAGTGCATCTCTTTCTGCACGAATTATCTAGACATCGAGAACCCTGTCGGTCTTCCCGTCAACAGACACCTTGGCAAGCTCGACGGATCTGGTCACCGAGAGGGTCGTCGCATACTGCATGCAGACTTCGATTTTCGACGCGCAGACTTTGATTGAGCAAACCTCGTCGCGCTACAGCATTTAGAACTGGTCGATCCTTGGGTACAGAAGCACAAAAGGTTAATCGAGAAGAAGTACAGTGACCGGGGCATACAGAGGACGCAGGGAGAAATAATCAAAGAGCACAACTCAGATTTCACGCGTTGGTTTAGGCAGACGCTCCTTGATAATCCCCCGCGCTCGCATTCTTCTGACACGGAAAAGATCATATTCACCTTGTCGCAGGGACCGATGCAAAACCTGGTGACCTATCAGGCGTATGATATCAACGGCTACACATTCTACACGGAGGAAAAGGACAACAAGTGTGATTATCAGAACTCAGGCGTAACGTCAGAATTCTACACCGATGACAACGTGAAGGAAAGATTCTACGGAAGAATCGAGGAGATCTGGGAGCTCGACTACTGTGGAGAAAAGGTGCCGATGTTCCGTGTCAGATGGGCAAAGAGCGTCGAAAGAGAAGACCGGTATTTCACAACCATGGTTATACCCGAAGCAGCCAAATCCAAGGCCGCCGGTGCAAACGTGGCCGCGAAAAATGAACCGTGGGTACTGGCTACCAAAGTGGACCAATGTTTTTTCATTACCGACCCGACAAAGCCTAGCCGTGTTGTCGTGAGGAGAGGAAAAAGGAACATCATCGGAATGGATGGAGTCGCCAATGAGCAAGACTTCGACCAGTACGGCGATCCAAAGATTGAAGATGACGACGACTACGATGCAGCAACATACATCACAAGAAGAAAAAGGACAACCCTACCCAAAAAAGGTAGCCCGTTCGAAAGAAGAAACATTAAAGTGCCGGGGCTAAATTATTCAACCGCGACAAAGAAGGGAAAAAAGATTGTAAAACGCTAGCTCAAAAAATATTGTAAACGCGTGGTCGAAAAAGATTGTAATATTCATGGACAAATTATTATGAAATTTAGTTATACTTTGAATCATATTTGTAACACTTTTATGACATATATCACTACTTTTTGGCATTTTTGGAATATTTAAAAGTATTTTAAAAACAAAACAAAACTTGTATGGCATAAATCACCACTTTTGGACATTTTTTGGAACATTTAAAAGTATTTTTAAAATAAAAATAAAAAAGTGGAGCACCAGGATTCGAACCTGGGTGCTCATAGTTTAGAATAGAGCTAAGGGGCAGAACCAGTGGGCTATGACAGTACTAGTGCTAACAGAAGGGATGGCCGCCCTCTTATCTGGTAGTCCAACACACATAGGCGGTGCGTCGACATAGGGCGGCCGGTGCTCAGATTGCGGTGCATGCCCGCTCTCCAAAAGGAAAAAAGGGCAGGAAAAGAAAATCTAGCAGCTCGAGCCAGCCGGTGGCGTCAACAACTGCGAATCCGATCAGGTTTCGGGACGGGCCACCAAGACCCGAGGGTATTATGTGGAGGATTCATGTGGCGGGTGAGCCCATGCTACCTAAGAATTTGCGGAAGCTCGCCAGTTCGGAACTGCAGAGTGTGTATGACGGCGTGCTGACGATAGAGAGACGCCTTCTATCGGAGAAAGATCCCTCGCACCCGGTATTCGTGGTTAAGGTGCCACCAGGCTTGGGCTTCGTCGACACTGCCCCCGCGGATCTGTTCTTCCTGCGGTTCGAGGACATCTTCAATATGTTCCACCTATACCCGCTGCACTATACCATGGTCCGTCTCTTTTCTCTCAGCCTGGCCACGCAGATCATTAGAGAGAACACACCGGGCATCGCTATAGTGGACCCCTACTACATGCGTGACGGCTGCTTGGGTTCCCCGTCGAACGACGTATCGTGGCCTCGTACCTAAAAAGAATCCTCGTGGCGAACAAGACAAAGGAATACATTCTCGTGCCTTACTTTCCCGAGTAAGTCGTTATTCAGTCGTCACCGTCGATTGGCTTTATTAGATCATCATCATTCTTTTTTCAACACATTCCATTTGAATTTTTTGCGCAGAGATGAACACTGCACGCTCATCTCCTTATCGCCGAAGCATTCCCACGCCACGTATTTCGACTCGGGGAGTCTAGAAAAAAAGAAAAACTACGACAAGATCAAGGAAGTTCTGGATGATGCTCTCACTGGCTTTGCCTCGACGGAAGGCACCAGCTTCGTGCGTAAGAAGGTCAAGTTCGGCAGGCACGTCTTCAACCACGTAACAGAGTTCCCCTGCGTGAAGCAGCCGGAAAACAGTAAGAAGGAAGCCTACTACGCACTCCATCATATGAGGGCGTTCCTACTTGACCAGCAGAATTCTACGCTGCCAGATCATCTCAAACAGTGGGCCGAAGCAAAGGCCAAGATCAATGATTCGGATATTAGACAAGAGATGTATCGCATCCAGCAGTAGTTTGGGGCAATCATCTTTCGTGATGTCATGACTTCGGGGGGGATCTTCTACGGAGGAAATATCCCGAATAACCGTGACATAGAAGATCGCCTAGAGATGCAGGGTGACTATAGGAAGTTCCTGACGAGGCAGGGCGTCCTCCCGTTCCCTAAGCCGAGCCAGAAGGCTTGATGTTGGCCTAGTTGTAGTTGCAAACTATAGATGACCTTTGTGTGTGTGTGGACGACAAGTGTACTTATCTTATTAGGTTTATGAATCACCGCTTACTTATTTTGCTTATTATTATTATATATCAATCAATGCTTGGTTTTTTTGCTTACTCTTTGGTTTTTTTGCTTACTCTTTGGTTCTCGGACGACAAGTGTGAGTTATTTTTGTCTTTTTCGAGAATATGCCGATGATTGAAATGTCGTGGCACAATATATATGTGAATGTGCTATGACGGGATTGTCAGCCTTGTGATATGCACAAGTCCATGAATTGTGCATCCTACTTGGCTGACAGTCCCGTCATAAGCAATTCCTGTGTCCAACGACCTAGCTAGTTATATATGAGGCATGTTTTTCGAGTTATTTTTGTCTTTTTCGAGAATATGCCGATGATTGAAATGTCGTGGCACAATATATATGTGAATGTGCTATGACGGGATTGTCAGCCTTGTGATATGCACAAGTCCAGGAATTGTGCATCCTACTTGGCTGACAGTCCCGTCATAAGCAATTCCTGTGTCCAACGACCTAGCTAGTTATATATGAGGCATGCTTTTCGAGTTATTTTTGTCTTTTTCGAGAATATGCCGATGATTGAAATGTCGTGGCACAATATATATGTGAATGTGCTATGACGGGATTGTTAGCCTTGTGATATGCACAAGTCCAGGAATTGTGCATCCTACTTGGCTAACAGTCCCGTCATAAGCAATTCCTGTGTCCAACGACCTAGCTAGTTATATATGAGGCATGCTTTTCGAGTTATTTTTGTCTTTTTCGAGAATATGCCGATGATTGAAATGTCGTGGCACAATATATATGTGAATGTGCTATGACGGGATTGTTAGCCTTGTGATATGCACAAGTCCAGGAATTGTGCATCCTACTTGGCTAGCAGTCCCGTCATAAGCAATTCCTGTGTCCAACGACCTAGCTAGTTATATATGAGGCATGCTTTTCGAGTTATTTTTGTCTTTTTCGAGAATATGCCGATGATTGAAATGTCGTGGCACAATATATATGTGAATGTGCTATGACGGGATTGTTAGCCTTGTGATATGCACAAGTCCAGGAATTGTGCATCCTACTTGGCTAACAGTCCCGTCATAAGCAATTCCTGTGTCCAACGACCTAGCTAGTTATATATGAGGCATGCTTTTTGAGTTTGCTCTTTTTGATTTAAGAGTACTTTCTATAAGTGTATCTTCATATGCGACTTTAATTATACATGTTTTTTCAATCACCGGTTAGTTATTATTGTCAACTTGTAGATGACGTGGTACGTCGTGTACAAGGGACGGGTTCCCGGAGTCTACGATGATTGGGAAGACTGCCGGAGACAGGTGCACCGTTTCAGCGGCAATAGCTACAAAGGGTACAACACTATGGCGGAGGCGGAAGATAGATACACGCGCTATCTAGCGGGAGTTAGGACAAGGAACCGGATGAAGACCTACACCTTCGTCGCGGCGGTGATCATGCTTATCTTCTTTGGTTATTTATCCCGCGTTTGTGTCTAGCTAGCTAGTTTAGATGTCTAGGCGAGCTTCCGAGCTCTAACTTGTTCGATCGACACATGTATTCGCATGTCACCAACTACTACTTTGTAACATGATCAAAACAATGTAACTTGGACTATGTATTCATGTATGAGACTTATCTATATGTATTTGGTTCAATCTTGTTTTTCATATCGAGTATTTATATATATAATTGTATATCTTGTATCTGTGTGTGTATATCTTCTGTAATATTGTATATAATCTGTATTGCATATAATCTGGCTTGGAAATTAAAAAAAAACAAAAAATACATCTGTGGCGCACATGTTCTACCTTCTGTGGCGCACTACACCTAAAGCGCACCATGGATGTTTAGTGGCGCACTGGGTAGTGCGCCACAGAAGATCCAAGGGGTAGCGCACCATGCCAAACTTCTGTGGCGCACTAGGTGGTGCGCTACGCCTATCTCTACACAACCGTGGCGCACTAGGCAGTGCGCCACGGCTGAGAGATAGTCGTAGCGCAAGGCCCGTGGCGCACTACAGGTGCGCCACGGATGGGCCTTTCAGGTGCGCCACAGACGACCATTTTCCTAGTAGTGGATGTTCCGCTTTCACTCTACTACATACATCACACAAAGCAATATGTTCGGCGATGTCCTTCTTGAGATTATTCCACCA
Source organism: Avena atlantica (assembly GCA_910589765.1). NCBI lineage: Eukaryota > Viridiplantae > Streptophyta > Magnoliopsida > Poales > Poaceae > Avena > Avena atlantica. The sequence continues at coordinate 382,925,134 of OU342738.1, forward strand.
AAATCTTTCTTTCATATCCATGTACATTTTGGTGTTACTCGTATGAATGGAATACGGTGAGTTGTGTGCTTCTTGTAAAATCAGTTTCCGAAGCTCCGGATCTTGTGGAACACAAATATGTTTTCCATACCATAAAGTACCCTGTTCGTCTTCATGTAATCCTTTGGATTTTCCCTTGCCAATCTTTTCCTTAATCTCTTCAATTTCCTTATCTGTCTTTTGGGCTTCTATGATTTTATCCAACAAAGTGGGTTGAACATCCAATGACATGAGATGTCCTTCAGGCACAATCTCCAATCTGAGATCTCAAAATTAGGCACACAGATCATCTGGCAATTCTCTCTTTGTAAGACCATTCACAAAAACCTTACGGCTTAGAGCATCCGCTACAACATTTGCTTTACCGGGGTGGTATTGCAAACTCAAGTCATAGTCCTTGATGAGTTCTAGCCAACTTCTTTGTCTCATGTTAATTTCTTTCTAGGTGAAGATATACTTCAAACTTTTGTGATCTGTGAACACTTCACATCGCTTTCCCAAAAGATAGTGTCTCCATGTTTTGAGTGCATGGACAACAGAGGCTAACTCTAAATCATGAGTAGGGTAATTTACCTCATGTGTTTTGAGTTGTCTAAAGGCATAAGCCACAACTTTCCCTTCTTGCATAAGTACTGCACCTAATCCATGATGAGATGCATCACAATACACTTGGAAATCCTTCTCCAAATCTGGCAGACATAAGACTGGTGCTGTCACTAGCCTCTTCTTCAACTCTTGGAAACTGAGTTCACATCCTTCAGACCAAGCGAATTTCTTGTCTTTCTTTAGTAACTCTATCATTGGCTTAGCTATCTTGGAGAAATTCTCAATGAACCTTCTGTAGTATCCTGCCAAGCCAAGGAAACTACGAACCTCTTTCACTGACTTAGGAGATTCCCATTCAGTCACAGCTGAAACTTTAGCAGGATCAACTGCTACACCATCTCCTGACACAACGTGTCCAAGAAATCCAACTTCATTCAACCAAAACTCACACTTGCTGAATTTGGCATACAGCTTATGCTCTCTAAGCTTCTCAAGTATCAAATGCAAATGTCCTTCATGCTCCTCTTTGCTCTTGGAGTAGATCAAAATGTCATCAATGAATACGACGACAAAATTGTCAAGGAACTCCATGAACACCTTGTTCATCATGTTCATGAAATAAGCTAGGGCATTGGTCAAACCAAATGGCATCACGGTATACTCATACAATCCATACCTAGTGGTGAAAGATGTCTTAGGTATGTCTTGTTCTCTTATCTTGAGCTAGAAATAACCTGACCGGAGATCAATCTTTGAGAACACACAGGCTCCTTCTAACTTATCAAACAAGTCATTGATTCTAGGCAAAGGGTACTTTGTCACATCCCAAGATTTTCCAAATCTTGTAATGTGAAAAATAAATAAAATAGAATAAATTATTGTTGAATTTCAGGGTGAAAAGAAACTTTTGTTTCTAAAAGGAAACTTAAAATCCCATCTTGAACAAACTTTGATTAAAGTTTGAATTCAACAAAATTCAAACCTAGAGAAATGCATTCCTCAATGAATGTATCTGGAAATTTAAACACTTGGAAAATAAATCCAAACCCTAAAACCCTAAGGGAATAAAAATCATTTCCAAGTTATCTCCAAGCCTATGGATTTGATCCTTATAAAAAATTGCCAACAAACATTTACAAATGATCAAGAATGACAAATAGAAATATTATAAAACCATATAAATTGGTTTCACTTAAATTGGAACCACAAATAAAATTTTATGAATTTAATAACATAAGGTTAAGTAAATTCCAAAACTAATAAAGCCCTTACCTAAAATCCATACTAAATGGTGAGCAAATAATCCTAAAAATATTTAAAAGGATAAATAAATCTCAAATAAGATTTTACAAATTGGAATCACCAAGTTTGGATCTCTAAATAAAAAGATATGGATTTTATAAGATGAGAAAAGAAATATTAAATAAAGAATATTTAAAGACCAAATCAAACTTGGCCAAATCCATAATCAAATGGAATGAATATAATCCAAATCAAATAAAATAAAAAGATAAAGAATTCCCAAAATAAAATAAAATGGCAATAACCATTCTATCCCCATTTTTAATAAAGACAAATCTCTAATAAGAATTATTATATAATTCATGAGAAATTAGTATTTTGGAATTTACCCAAGTGAAATAAAAGTTGTTTAATTCAACTTAATTAGAGTAAAGATATCTTCCTATTAAACTTTAGGGAAATTAAAACTATATCAAATTCCATTGGAATTAAAACAAATACCCAATCCTAAATGATTAATAAATCATATTAAAATTATTCCAAATAATTCAAGATGAATTATTTGACACCCAAATGACCAAATAAAAACCTACTGAAAAGAATTGGAAGGTTTTGGAAAATCAAATGGTGTTTAGAAATATTAAATCTTATTTGATTTAAAAACTAGAACCTATTTTGATTAATTAAAAGGCCTTAAAAAGAATAAATAAATTATTATAAAAATGATATCAGAATGTCTTGTTAATCAGTATTTGAACCTACACAAATTTTGGCAAAGGTTGAATTCAAATGAATGTTTGAATTGCTTATTCAAAAGCAAAACAGAAAAATCAAAAGAGAAAAAGAAAAACAAAACAGAACAAAAAAATATGTAAAGGACCCAGCCCAACTTGCCTGGCCCAACTAAGCCCAGCCAGCCCACTGCTCCTCTCCCGCAGAAAACGCTTCAGACCAAATATCTTACCCGCAAAGTGTATGACGCGTGGGCCCCATCTCTTCTCTTCCTAACTCACTGTCAAGCGGACCCCACTAGACATGTCAGCGTCTTCCTCAGCGCGATCCGTTCCTCCCCTGATTCCTCCCGTTTCTGCCGATTAATTCGTGCGATGAATTCACATCAATGACGCAGTGATTCCTCCCCCAGACCATGCTCTCTTAATCGCCAGCATTCCCTCTACGTTTGCCCCTCAGTTCCCCACCTTAGCGCGCCCCCAGGCCGTCCTAATTCCTCTACGAAGCTCCACTGCCCCGACGAGTTCCGGCGTCAATTCCGGCCAGCCTCCTCCGCCCCTCGACTCCTCGAGCACACGAGCATCTTCCCCAACATCTGGCGCACCTCGCAGTACCTTTTGTTCATCCGCGCGAGCACCACAGCGTCTGCAACGACGACACCAAGCACCGCCGCCGTCTGCCTCTTCTCCGGCGACTCCTCTGGTGAGAACCTGACCGCGCCGCCCCTTCTCTGTGAAGCTCCCGCACTCCCTAAGCTTCTATGCATCTAACACCACTATTGTCTTGCCTTCTCATGCGTTGTAGCCTCGCCCCCGTCGACGATTGACCGCACCCGAGGCACAGCTCAACTCCGACGAGGAATTCCTGCAACCCCAGTGCGCCCCTTGACCAACCGCGAGTACCTTGAGCTTCCCCACGCCACGGCGATCACGGTGAGCCACCTCTTCTCCTTCCTTGATTCCTCTATCGCCAGCTCCGCCGCTAGCCGAGCGTCACCGCCACGCGCTGCCGCTGAGCGCCGCCAGAGTTTGGTCAGACCATCGCTAGTCATTAGATGTCGATCTAATGGATACGATAGATTCACTTAACACCGAAGGGGTACGCAACCTGCGCCCTGCGATGTCAGTTAGATCCTACAGCCTGCATTGCGTGAAACGTTTTCGACCAATAGAAATAAGACGCGTGGCCAGTGTGTTGTTTGAAAACCAGAGTTTGATCTATTAGTTTTCCAATTTTGTAAATTGCATAACTTTCAAACCACACGTCCAAATTTTGCAAATTTTATATCAATGGATTCAGCAAGACAAGCCCTAGCCAACCATGCACTTTGTTTAGTAAGCAGCTTCTGTTAAATTGATTGTTTTTATAGAAACTTGTGTTTGCATGTTTAGGTTATAAAATTATTCCAAAATGATTTTGAAGATAAAATCTTTGGCAAATGGTGTGTTTTGAACCTACTGACCTTAGGAAACAAATTGTGGTTTAAAAAATGTATTTGGTTAAGCAAAATAATAAATCTTTGATTTAAACCATTTCTAGTCAAATAAAAATATGGTTTAATTATTAAAAATGGTTTTGGAAGAAAACCTTTGAGAAATGTTTTGGAAATAAACTCTCTGGCCCTAAACACAAGGTTATATGGTTTGAAAACATATTTTGTGAAACCTATAGAATTTTGCCTTATTAAAAGCATTTCTTCACCACATAAAATAATGACTTGATCAAAAATGGTTTATGAAGTAAAATATTTTTGCCACTTTATAAAATGACCACTGGGTGTTTTCAAATGTTTATGACCCATTAGAAACCACTTCTCCAAACAAAACAAACTTTAGCATGCTTGCATGCATTGTTTTGTTATTATTATTTTATGTGTTGAATTGCTTGAAAGGTAGATTGAAATATTGTTTGCTTGATTGAATTGTAGTGACTTTAAGTGTGTGAACATTGCAAAGATCAAGAAGTGAACTTATACTCTCTACCAAAAAGGCAAGTGATGCTTCATAATTTTGTCCCATTATTTTTCACTATGCATTAGTGATATTTCTAAGTAAAACTTGCATGGAATTTTTGCTAAGTATAAACCATGCTATGGGAAATCCTAGTAGATGAAACCTTAGTAGAATTTTCCTAAGTCAATATTCCTACTACTATCATGCTTAGCTTAGCTAATAGAAAACAAGGGTGGAATATATATTCATTCAATGGAAAATTTCTAAGTCTGAGGACTTGTGTTTTGTTTAATAAAACAATTAAGTGAATGAATCACCTGGGTGGAATGGAAGGAATGGTTTGTGTTGAGTGGTTACACAAGGCCAGGGGACTGGTGAACCTTGTGTATCACACTTGTGGAAAGCCACCCAGGAACAAAGAGATTTGAGATGTCAAATGTTCAGAAGCTTCAAGTGCAGCCACTTGGCATTATGGGATCTGCCTGGATCATATAGGTTGCAATAACTTAGCCAAATGGACAGTTGGTGGTAGGGGTTTGATAGGTTGGAACGCGTCCATTCTGGTCTAAGGGAAGGCTTCTGAAAGATCTTGTTTTGGTGAAACCAAGTCTTGTGGGGAAAGTGCACTACCTCTGTAGAGTGTAAAATCTAAGTACTTAGCCATGTCCCTGGCAAAGGACGATTTGAGCATCAAGACATGGAAGCTATCAAGAATCTCATCATCCAAATTTCTAAGTTAAAAACTTGTGGTTGAACAAGGGTTTAAGGTTCACCAATTTCTATTGGTGGTTCGTTGGGTAATTTTTGTCAAGCAAAAACTTAGTGTTTTCAAATGATAAGGAAAATCTATTTTTGAGCAAAGAAAGCCTAAGCTCCACTTAGCCAAATGCATATAGATGATAGACTCCACTATACTACCATAGTATCACTTGCCAATACAATTCAAATGTATTGACCCTTATGGCTATAACTTGTTATGTTGTAGGTTTGTTTGTTATTAGTGAAGTGTAATGATTAGGATTACAAGTCTACAACCAACATGTCTGCCTGTGGAACTTTGAAGATGAAGGACCCCATGCTTATAGATATTCTGATGCAATGTAATGTAATAGCCAAATGAGCTATGTAAGATGTAATAAATTATTTTATTCCTGGTTATAAAGTTGTATTATGACCTTTGTTTCTTGATATTACATCTTAACTGTGGATGCTAGCTATTGATCCAGGGACTAGCATTGTAAACACAGGGATCTCTACCTTATTAAAGGTTGGCAACCTTACAGATGGTATCAGAGCATTGTGTTGCCTGTAGGATTTGTAAACCTAGGATTGGACAAAACCCCTTGGAAAAATAGGAGTTGTATTTGTTCCAAAACTTATTTACAAAAATCTTGTAAACTCTTTCCTCAACTCTTTTGGATTTGTTTCCACATCTCTTCTATTTCAAACTTGATGGACAAAGCCTTTCCCATGACAAAAGACTTCATCATGTGCAAAGGACATCTTTAACTCTAATGACTTCAACATCTTAAACTCTAATGACTTCAACATCTTCAACACTTTCAACAAGAACTTCAACCTTGGATATCACTAAGGACTACAAGTGAGACAAGAATTATTACTCAAGACTTGAAGACTAAGGAACATAACTTAGGAATCATCATCACCTTTGAAGTTTTGTGACCAAGAAGTTTCCCAAGGATACAAAGATCTTGTTCATGAAGAATCAACCAAGAAGGATGGAAAGATTTCAAGTGAACCATATAGATGGACCACCATATTTAGTTTAACTCAAACCCACCAACTTATGTGGTGTAACAAAAATATTTTTGGTTGCCTAAAAATATGCTTGAAACTTGTTGTTGAGTGGAAAGTTTGTTTGTGATTGCTTGCACAATGTTTGTGTGAATTATGATGTGTGTGATTAGAATTATTCCCATAGAAATATTTTGCCTATTCTAATCCCAACCCAACCCAAACAGATGACTTCTCCAAGAGACTCCAACATCAAGGATGGTGACAACAACAACAACTAAGAGAACAACATGAGAGACCAACTGCTTGCAAGACAAACCCAGTTGAACCAAGTGACAGCTCAATTTATAGCCAACAACAATGAGTTAGACCCAACCATACAAGAGGTTTTGAAAACTCAATCACAATCGTTGCAAGGGTTGGCTACTCAAATGATCAACATGGGAGAAAACTCTTCCCAAGGAGCTTATAACAACAAGGATGACAAAGATGTTATTCTAGAAGGAACCCAAGCTTGCAATATTTGTGGAGACAAGGATCACACTTCCAAGGAGCATGAAGATCAATGCCCCAATTGTGAAGAGAAACATCCAATTGACCAATGCCCCACATCCCAAGCTACTTGTTACATATGTGAAGGAAACAATCATGTCCCTATCCAATGCCCCATCTATTCCATAGTTGAACAAAGGAAACAAGGTGGAGTGCAACAACTGATTGCAGATTACCATGAGAGAGCCAAGTCTACCCAGAAGGATGAAGACAAAGGAAAATCTCAGCTTGTACCTCCCAACAACATGACTCAATTTAAAGGACCAAAGAGGAGACATATGTATTATCCAAAGAGTAATAGAAAGTCAAGGAGACTAGTAGACATACCTACCTTTGAGATAACATATGAAGAACAAAAACTAGAAGCACTCCTAGCTTTGGAGAAACCCAAGAAAAAGAAGGACAAAAGCCATGTGCAATGTGGTCATTGCAAAGAAATGGGACACTATGCCAGTGAATGTCCAGAGAAGCAAAAGTATAAGGAGATTGGCCAAGTGTGGTGCAACAACTGCAAAGAGCTGGGCCATTATGTAGCAACTTGTCCACAGAAGATACGTGATGAACTCAATCTTATCACATGTTACAATTGTGGTAACCAAGGACATTATGCAAGTAATTGTCCAGAAAAGATGAAGCACAAGATAAACAAGCCTATGAAGGATCTCAGCCTTGTCACATGTTTCAAATGTGGAAACAAAGGACACTACGCAGATGTTTGCCCAGAGAGATTTCAACAAGATCCCAACCAAGCCAAGATGTAATTTAGTTGGATAATTTTTAAGGGTGGTAGTGCCCTAGTTGTTTTGAGCCAACTTGTAACCCCTAGCCTCCCCAAATCTCGAGACGAGATTTATTTTAAGGGTGGTAGCCTGTCACATCCCAAGATTTTCCAAATCTTGTAATGTGAAAAATAAATAAAATAAAATAAATTACTGTTGAATTTCAGGGTGAAAAGAAACTTTTTTTTCTAAAAGGAAACTTAAAATCCCATCTTGAACAAACTTTGATTAAAGTTTGAATTCAACAAAATTAAAATCTAGAGAAATGCATTCCTCAATGAATGTATCTGGAAATTTAAACACTTGGAAAATAAATCCAAAACCTAAAACCCTAAGGGAATAAAAATCATTTCCAAGCCTATGGATTTGATCCATATAAAAAATTGCCAACAAACATTTACAAATGATCAAGAATGACAAATAGAAATATTATAAAACCATATAAATTGGTTTCACTTAAATTGGAACCACAAATAAAATTTTATGAATTTAATAAGATAAGGTTAAGTAAATTCCAAAAATAATAAAGCCCTTATCTAAAATCCATACTAAATTGTGAGCAAATAATCCTAAAAATATTTAAAAGGATAAATAAATCTCAAATAAGATTTTACAAATAGAAATCACCAAGTTTGGATCTCTAAATAAAAAGATATGGATTTTATAAGATGAGAAAAGAAATATTAAATAAAGAATATTTAAAGACCAAATCAAACTTGGCCAAATCCATAAGCAAATGGAATGAATATAATCCAAATCAAATAAAATAAAAAGATAAAGAATTCCCAAAATAAAATAAAATGGCAATAACCATTCTATCCCTATTTTTAATAAAGACAAATCTCTAATAAGAATTATTATATAATTCATGAGAAATTAGTATTTTGGAATTTACCCAAGTGAAATAAAAGTTGTTTAATTCAACTTAATTAGAGTAAAGAAATATTCCAATTAAACTTTAGGGAAATTAAAACTATATCAAATTCCATTGGAATTAAAACAAATACCCAATCCTAAATGATTAATAAATCATATTAAAATTATTCCAAATAATTCAAGATGAATTATTTGACACCCAAATGACCAAATAAAAACCTACTGAAAAGAATTGGAAGGTTTTGGAAAATCAAATGGTGTTTCTAAATATTAAATCTTATTTGATTTAAAAACTAGAACCTATTTTGATTAATTAAAAGGCCTTAAAAAGAATAAATAAATTATTCTAAAAATGATATCAGAATGTCTTGTTAATCAGTATTTGAACCTACACAAATTTTGGCAAAGGTTGAATTCAAATGAATGTTTGAATTGCTTATTGAAAAGCAAAACAGAAAAATCAAAAGAGAAAAAGAAAAACAAAACAGAACAAAAAAATATGTAAAGGACCCAGCCCAACTAGCCTGGCCCAACTAAGCCCAGCCAACAGACTGCTCCTCTCCCGCAGAAAATACTTCAGACCAAATATCTTACCCTCACAGTGTATGACGCATGGGCCCCATCTCTTCTCTTCCTAACTCACTGTCAAATGGACCCCACTAGACACGTCAGCGTCTTCCTCAGCGCGACCCGTTCCTCCCCTGATTCCTCCCGTTTCTGCCGATTAATCCGTGCGATGAATTCACATCAATGACACAGTGATTCCTCCCCCAGACCATGCTCTCTTAATCGCCAGCACTCCCTCTATGTTTCCCCCTCAGTTCCCCACCTTAGCGCACCCCCAGGCCGTCCTAATTCCTCTACGAAGCTCCACTGCCCCGACGAGTTCCGGCGTCGATTCCGGCCAGCCTCCTCCACCCCTCAACTTATCGAGCACACGAGCATCTTCCCCAACCTCTGGCGCACCTCACAGTACCTTCCTTTCATCCGCGCGAGCACCACAGCGTCGGCAATGATGACACCAAGCACCGCCGCCATCTGCCTCTTCTCCGGCGACTCCTCTGGTGAGAACCTGACCGCGCCGCCCCTTCTCTGTGAAGCTACCGCACTCCCTAAACTTCTACGCATCTAACGCCACTATTGTCTTGCCTTCTCGTGCACTGTAGCCTCGCCCCCGTCGACGACTGACCGCACCCGAGGCACAGCTCAACTCCGATGAGGAATTCCTGCAACCACAGTGCGCCCCTTGACCAACCGCGAGTACCTTGAGCTTCCCCACGCCACGGCGATCACGGTGAGCCACCTCTTCTCCTTCCTTGCTTCCTCTATCGCCAGCTCTGCCGCTAGCCGAGTGTCGCCGCTGCGCGCTACCGCTGAGCGCCACGAGAGTTTGGTCAGACCATCGCTAGCCGTTAGATGTCGATCTAATGGATACGATAGATTCACTTAACACCGAAGGGGTACGCAACCTGCACCTTGCGATGTCAGTTAGATCCTACGTCCTGCATCACTTGATCCACGCGAAACGTTTTCGACCAATAGAAATAAGACGCGTGGCCAGTGTGTTGTTTAAAAACCAGAGTTTGATCTATTAGTTTTCCAATTTTGTAAATTGCATAACTTTCAAACCACATGTCCAAATTTTGCAAATTTTATATCAATGGATTCAGCAAGACAAGCCCTAGCCAACCATGCACTTTTTTTTTTAGTAAAAAGCTTCTGTTGAATTTATTGTTTTTATAGAAACTTGTGTATGCATGTTTAGGTTATAAAATTTATTCCAAAATGATTTTGAAGATAAAATCTTTGTAAAATGGTGTGTTTTGAACCTACTGACCTTAGGAAACAAATTGTGGTTTCAAAAATGTATTTGGTGAAGCAAAAGAATAAATATTTGATTTAAACTATTTCTAGTCAAATAAAAATATGGTTTAATTATTAAAAATGGTTTTGGAAGAAAACCTTTGAGAAATGTTTTGGAAATAAACTCTCTGACCCTAAACACAAGGTTATATGGTTTGGAAACATATTTTGTGAAACCTATAGAATTTTGCCTTATTAAAAGCATTTCTTCACCACATAAAATAATGACTTGATCAAAAATGGTTTATGAAGTAAAATATTTTTGCCACTTTATAAAATGACCACTGGGTGTTTTCAAATGTTTATGACCCATTAGAAACCACTTCTCCCAATAAAACAAACTTTAGCATGCTTGCATGCATTGTTTTGTTATTATTATTTTATGTGTTGAATTGCTTGAAAGGTAGATTGAAATATTGTTTGCTTGATTGAATTGTAGTGACTTGAAGTGTGTGAACATTGCAAAGATCAAGAAGTGAACTTATACTCTCTACCAAAAAGGCAAGTGATGCTTCATACTATTGTCCCATTATTTTTCACTATGCATTAGTGATATTTCTAAGTAAAACTTGCATGGAATTTTTGCTAAGTATAAACCATGCTATGGGAAATCCTAGTAGATGAAACCTTAGTAGAATTTTCCTAAGTCAAGATTCCTACTACTATCATGCTGAGCTTAGCTAATAGAAAACAAGGGTGGAATATATATTCATTCTATGGAAAATTTCTAAGTCTGAGGACTTGTGTTTTGTTTAATAAAACAACTAAGTGAATGAATCACCTGGGTGGAATGGAAGGAATGGTTTGTGTTGAGTGATTACACAAGGCCAGGGGACTGGTGAACCTTGTGTATCACACTTGTGGAAAGCCACCCAGGAACAAAGAGATTTGAGATGTCAAATGTTGAGAAGCTTCAAGTGCAGCCACTTGGCATTATGGGATCTGCCTGGATCATATAGGTTGCAATAACTTAGCCAAATGGACAGTTGGTGGTAGGGGTTTGATAGGTTGGAACGCGTCCATTCTGGTCTAAGGGAAGGCTTCTGAAAGATCTTTTCTTGGTGAAACCAAGTCTTGTGGGGAAAGTGCACTACCTCTGCAGAGTGTAAAATCTAAGTACTTAGCCATGTCCTTGGCAAAGGACAATTTGAGAATCAAGACATGGAAGCTATCAAGAATCTCATCATCCAAATTTCTAAGTTAAAAACTTGTGGTTGAACAAGGGTTTAAGGTTCACCAATTTCTATTGGTGGTTCCTTGGGTAATTTTTCTAAAGCAAAAACTTAGTGTTTTCAAATGATAAGGAAAATCTATTTTTGAGCAAAGCAAGCCTAAGCTCCACTTAGCCAAATGCATATAGATGATAGACTCCACTATACTACCATACTATCACTTGCCAATACAATTCAAATGTATTGACCCTTGTGGCTGTAACTTGTTATGTTGCAGGTTTGTTTGTTATTAGTGAAGTGTAATGATTAGGATTACAAGTCTACAACCAACATGTCTGCCTGTGGCACTTTGAAGATGAAGGACCCCATGCTTATAGATATTCTGCTGCAATGTAATGTAATAGCCAAATGAGCTATGTAAGATGTAATAAATTGTTTTATTCCTGGTTATAAAGTTGTATTATGACCTTTGTTTCTTGATATTACATCTTAACTATGGATGCTAGCTATTGATCCAGGGACTAGCATTGTAAACACAGGGATCTCTACCTTATTAAAGTTTGGGAACCTTACATACTTGTTCTTGATAGTCACCTCATTAAGTGAACGGTAATCTATGCATAGCCTTTGACTTCAATCTTTCTTTTCCACAAACAAAACTGGTGCTCCCCAAGATGAAGAACTTGGTTGGATAAATCCTTTCTGCAACTGTTCTCCAAGTTGTTTCTTGAGTTCTTTCAACTCATGAACTGACATCTTGTACAATCTTTTTGCTATTGGTCCAGATCCTGGTAGAAAATCAATAAGAAACTCCACATATCTATCTAGTGGAATTCTTGGCAATTCTTCCGGAAACACATCCAGATATTCACTCACAATTGGCACACTGTCTATGCTAACCCCCCTAAGAGAATTTAGCTTACTCCCTTTTGATTCAAAGTTGGTCTTAAATCTGATCCTTTTGTTTTCTGGAGTTGTGAGTGAGATAGTATGGTTGGCACAATCTAGCACTCCCATGTTCTTAATCATCCAGTCCATTCCCAAAATGACATCCAATCCTTGGGAGTTTAGGATTATCATATTAACGGGAAACTTATACTTCCCAAACTCTATGACTAGATCATGACATCCTGAGTTCACTATCATTTCTCCGCCATGAGAACTTACTTTTATAGGACACCCAATAGTTTCTACCAGTAGTTCATTTCTTTCAACAAATGCTCTTGATATGAATGAATGAGATGCACCAGTATCAAAGAGAACCAATGCTAGAACAGAATTGAGTTCGAACTTACCAGCAACAGCATCAGGTTCCTCATAGATTTCTTCCACATTGATGTGGTTCACCTGTCCCTTCTGGAAAGGATTGGGCTTGTTGGGTCCTTCAACTTTCTTTTCTGGGCATTCATTTGCATAATGCCCCATCTTCTTGCACTTGAAACATTCAACCTTACTAAGGTCCTTCTTGACAGGCTGGCTTCCATTACCACTTCCACTTCCATTGTGGTGGCTCTTATATCCACTCTTGTGATTCTTGTACTTGTCATTGTCATGACTACGGTGGTGCTTGTTGTCATGATGACGGTTGTGGTTGTGGTGCTTGTTGTACTTTCCATGCTTGTGGGATCCAGAATTCCCACTATCTTCATAATGGGAACGCTTGTGAGACGATCCCGAGCTGTGCTTGTCAGAGTGCTTCCTCTTCCTGCTTTCAACTTGTTTCATCTTGTTCTCCAAAATAGTAGCCTTGTCACAAAGAGACTGATAAGTGGGAACATAGGCCACAGATAGCTGCAGGTTCAATTCATCGTTCAATCCTTCAAGGAACTTTTCTTTCCTCTTAGCATCAGTGTCAACTTCATCCGGTGCATAACGCGCCAGATTGTTGAACTCCTCAATATACTCTGCCACGCTGCGGTGGCGCTACTTCAAGTTATGAAATTACTTCTTCTTCAAACTCATCACTCCGGATGAGATGTGAGCAGTATGGAAACCATCTTCAAAGATAGCCCATGTCACATCCGCAATGGGAGTGGTGAACTGGAAGTTATCCCACCAAGTGGCTGCTGGTCCTTCCAACAAGTGTGCTGCAAATCTGACCTTCTCTTCATTAGTACAGCCAAAAGTTACCAAGTCCTTGTTCACAGAGCATAGCCAATCATTGGCCACCATAGGATCAGTAGTTCCAGAGAACTTTGCTGGCCTCAGCCTTAAGAATCTGGTAAGCATGTCAAAACCCGGTGGGTTGTTCTGATTGTTGTTATTATTATTATTGTTGTTGTTGTTGTTCTGATTGTGTATGAACGTGGTCATCATTTGCATCAGCTGTGTCTGAGCTGTCATCATCTGCTGCATCTCGAGGGTGATATTGTTGTTGTTAGGGTTGGGATTGGCACGTCGGCGAGGCATCTGTGGTTTTCAATAAGGATAAGAATGAGATACCCATATATGCTTAACATGCACAATACATCACATAGAAAATCACCAAGCATGCATCAAAATAACAGAAGTTCAACAACATAAACAACAAGTTTTGAAAAGTAAACACACCAATAGCAAGCCATCCACATGTTGGATGGTCATTGCGACTCAATAATCAAAATCATGGTAAATAAAAGGTAAATGAGTAGTCATCACTACTCCTCTGCATCAACCTCCTCATCAACAAGTGTAAGACCTGCATTCTCCATAGCGGTCTTGTATTCCTCGACATTGGTAGTCAAGGTCTCTATTTTGGCTTTGAGAGCCCTCTTTTGTGAACGAAGTCTCTCAATCACCACCTGCTGATGCTCGAGCTCAAAGTCCTTGGCTTCTAGTTCTGCAGTCATGTCTCGAATCCTCTTGTTCCTATCTTGGACTCTCTTCTCTTGACTCTTGAACTTTCTATCCTGACTCTCAAACTTGGCCTCCATTTCTTTGACTATCTCATGCATCTTGCTCCGCGAAGAGCTTGTCCTTCTCACGAAGCTGCACTTGGAGTTCGTCATTGCTAAGCATGACGTTGGTCCTATCAGTATCTAGGTGCCTAAGAAGAACCTCTAAGTCCTGGAGGTATAGACGAATCGGCTCTGCTGTCTCTCTAGCAGTATCCTCGAAGTCAATGGCCTCACCATCCTCGTCACGTCTACCGAAGGAGTGGAAGTGAGTACCTCTAGTCTCCCGAGAGTGTCTCCCTAACAAGTGTCCAAGAAAATCCTGCATGACTACCTCTAGGCCTCTCTCCTTGTCATCATGCATGAGCTTGAAGGTGATGGCCTCCGTGGCTGGCTCAGTCTGGCGTCCTGGATGAGTAACCTTGAATCCCCAAAGGTCCTTCCTCTCGAACTTGGTGAGGGGAAGCATCATGATGGTAGGAAGTGGGAGATTGAGCACACTAGTGAGCTCAATAAGACTAGTGCCAAAACGAGTTCCCTTGAACTCTTAAGCCGTGCTGATAGTAACATTAGGCATCTATTTTGTAAGATAGAAAAAGTTAGAATCAACATACATATATATGAATCACAAGACAAGGCATCACATGCATAGCTTTGACAATCCAAACACACAAGTCAAGGCATACATGAATCCATTACAACATCCAAGGTTCAACTTATTTTAAACAACATTTGGGAAATAAAATGATAAGTGTGGTGGTCCAACTAACGAAGTACGTTACAATCCCATCTCACTTGCCAAGTTGGCCAACAGGGCATCTCTAGAGGCAATCTGTCGATCCTGATCACATGACTCAATGGCTAAGTCTATGATGTCCTCTCTTAAACGTTGGTTGGTAGCCTCTAACTCTTGGGTATGCTTCTTTTCTTCCCTAAGGTCATTCTGGGTGTTGAGCATTCTGCACTTGATTCTATCACCAAGCTCTTTGATGGCCTTCCAAGCTGCATCCCTTGATGAATCAAAGAATGTGATGTGCATCACTGGGTTGGTGACCATGCAGAATCCTAAGTCTTAGTGGTTGTCTTCCTTGTTTTTATACAAGTGAAGTTGCACCCACCAGTACTCAACTCCTTCATCCATCACAGGAAAACCTTTGTACACGGTTGCACCATGTATTCCCATGGCAACCATGAGGTCCTTGAGAGTCTTGGGGAATTCTGTCTCACATTCCAAAGTCATAGTCATGAGTGGTCCCTTCCTCACGGCTTCGTTGATGGAGTTCATCTACAAATAGAGATGAGAAAGTATATTAGAAAAGTTTACGAGAAGAAAAGAGAAGCGTGGAAGTTGTTGAAATTTTTTCCTTAGTGGTTTCCAATCCTAGGGTCATAATCCTACAGGCAACACAGTGCTCTGATACCATCTGTAAGATCCCTCCCCTTATAAAGGTAAGGATCCCTATGATTGCAATGCTAGTCCCTGGATCAATGCTAGCATCCACGGTTTAAGATGAAGTACACAGAAACAAAGGTCATTATTACATATCATTCCAGAGACAAACATAGTATTTTACAAACTCCATGGCCACAGGCCTAATACAAGAGTTCAAATATATAATAAGATAAATAAGTCTTCATCTTCATGTGCCACAGGCAAGCATGGTGAGTGTAGACTCATAACCCCTAATCATCATCAGAATAACCTGCAACATCACAAGTTACAGCCACAGTGGGTCAATACATTGGAATAGTATTGGCAAGTGATACCTTAGTATATTATTAGTAGTCTAAATACTATATGCATTTTTGCTAAGTGTAGCTTAGGCTTGCTTTTCTCAAAATAGGTTTTACCTATCAGTTGAAAACACTAAGTTTTTCTTTGACAAAAACTTTCCCAAGGAACCACCAAAATTGGTGAACCTTCACCCTTGTTCAATGTAACATCCCAAAAATATTGAACTTGGATCATCAAACTCTAAGCATCAAAATTAGGGCTAACAAAAACTTTTCTAAATAAAATTATGAAAGCACGCATATGTGTATGCATTTAATTTGGAAACCCTTTTTAACCAACTTGTTTGTGTGTTTCTTTGCTTGTAAATGGATTCTTAGGTGAAATAAACATCATCTAAACATTTCCTACACTTTTATCAAAGACAAATAAATCAAAACAAAGCTAAATGAGTGAATGGTCATTTTGACCAATTTAACTCCCATGCCTACTTTGGCTGTCTCAAACTTTCAGAACCTAACAGAAACTTTTCTGGATCTTTGCACCCCTTGATTGTACTCATAACAAAGTATCAAGGCCCACTTTGTGATCATCCAGAAAATTTCAAATGCATAGTTTAAATGGCAATTAAAAATTGAATCTTTATCATATGAGAAGATCCCACTTTTCAAAAACCACTCAAACAAGCTCAACTTTCAAAACTCAAGCATCTGCAGACTCACCAGCACCAATCTAGCACACCACCAAAAATATTTTCAAAATTCAAAACTTGAATTCATGCGGCCATTTCATCAAACACTTGGCAGACACAAATCAAACAAAATCAAAACACTATAGTGTGTAGTGTTTTGAGCCTAACTGGTTCCCTATATAGCTCACAACCATCTCAGTAGATCATCTAGCAAGATTAACCAAGCACTAGCACCACTGTGAGCTTGCCAATATCATCAATGGTGAACAGCCGAGTGCATCCATGCCACCCCAGTGTAGACAGCCAGCTAGGAAAGAAACTAGCCGTGCCAAACTTGTCTGGGAGATCACCCATGCCTCACCGCCCCCTCTCAACCAACCCTGCCTCGAAGACACCGACCAGAGCACCCAGGAACGCCGCGCCCGTGCCTCTGCCAACCGTGCCGAGCATGCGCCAGAGCGCCACCCTCGACCGAAGCCCACAGACCGCGCGCCGTCCTCGCCGCGTGCATATACGATCACCACCGACCCAGGAGACCGCCAGACATCCCCATTCGCTGCCCCATGCCGCACAGCCACCGCTCGCCGTCGAAGACGCCTCCTCTGCCGCGCAGAGCGTCGTGTGTTCCGGACCAAACCGCACCGCCCCACGTCTCGCCACCGTATCGTTGAGCATCGCCAGGGAACACCGCACCACCCCCTACCTTCGCCCATGCCAATAGCCGTCTGTACCGTCGCCCCCGACGAGCTCACCGTGCGCCCCGTCGGTCCCCTCGCTCGACTATAAATAGAGGCCACCCCCAGCCGAATTGAGCACACCATCTCACTCCCCTCTCCTCACTGATCGTTCCACCCCGTTCCCGAAGCAAGGCGAGCAGCACTTCACCGGAATTTGACCGGAGCCCGCCGACTCTGGAGAAGAAGGGAGCCAGCGATTGGAGCCACCCCAGGAGGAACCACCGGTACCAGGAGATTCACCGTCGTCGACTTCCTCGTTCGCCCACCTCGCCGACCCTCGCCTGCACCCCGGTGAGCCCCCAGCAACCCCCACTGGCCGCGCTAGGTTTCTTTCTCGCCGGTGTTGCTCAACGTCGACGATGACTCTCAGTCGTTGGATTAGAACCAGATCGAACGTCCCACATCGCCCCATACCGTTTCGCACCCCCCTGTCTCACTGACGTGTGGGGACAGCCACTTAAACAGCCTGCGGAAGCGCTGCGCTTAGCTGTCCGGCCCGTCAAACTTTCCCGCGCAGCCCAGTTATTTGAATTAAAACTTTTTCATTTTATTTCAAATACACTTCTGTACCTAGTTTCAAAAATCAACCCAGGTCGACTCAGTGCACCAAATTGAATGAAACCAATTTTGTTAGAAAGGTTTAGGAATGCTGAATCCAAGCCCGTTGGATTCAAGTCATTTGGATCTATAGATCACCCATGGTAAAAATAACAAGGCAGAAGCTTTTCTGAATTCAAACATTTTTCAAATTAAAACCATAATAGCTTTTGAGTTGATTCCAACTCTCAAAAATCACATTTAACCATACCTTTCAGAATATATAAAAATATATAGGTTTACTTACAGAAATAATGTTCAAGTAATAAAAGAATGCCCCATAGGCATTTCTAGCCACTTTAATTAATTAAATAAAAGGGTAAAACCTTATTAAATTGTGACACCACTTTAAATCACATTCCCATGGACTAAAATATGTGGTGATGACATGTGTCAACATGATCCCATGTTAGGTTTGGAGAGTATTAAATCTTAATTAGCTTTTCAATGAGTAGAAATTACTTTTCTAAAAATAAAAGGAATTAAACCAAGCTTTAATCTTCTAATGTTAGTGATGATGCTAGATCATCTATAGGACCCTTTTGTGTGATGATTGCAAGTAGTTAAGTATTGTTTGGTGATTGTGTACCTCGTATTTATTTATAGACGCTAGTACCGACCAAGGATACGAGGAGGAAGGAGGATTCTACGAAGAAGAAGCCGAGGAGAACTTCAACCACTGCTCTGCACAAGGAAAGCTTTACTAACCAAGTGGACCAATGCAAGCTAACACTTGAAAGATACCCTACTAATGCAAGCTAATACTTGCTTGTTACCCTGACCACTATATGCCTTAAGCATATGTGATCATATCTACTTGATAAACCAATCCTAGTTTTGGCCTACAAGCTTTATACTTTATTTCTTTATCAAAGCTCTTACTTAGATTTTCTCTAAGTGAATGGTAGATACTAGAAAGATATGTGAAGGTTGCATAACTAGCATAAAATTTGGCCTAAGCTAGATAATCTTGATATCATCCCAAGGCATAAGATTGAACTTAGTTGAAACTCCACTAGTTTACCACCCCTCATTAGCACTTACCCCCACCTGTAGATGCTAGTGCTAAGCATAAAACTTGATCAACCTTAGATGGGAATACTTGGTGGAAAAATGGTTATGAAAACCTTGGAATGATGGATAATTCGATGGAAATGTTTTGGACATGTGTTTCCGAACACCAGAGGATTTTGGTGATGAAAATGTTAAGGCATGAGCCTTAGCCCTTTATAAAACTGATGGTTGTCTGGATGCGATACCATTCCAATTTTATCTTACAACCACAATGCCCGAAGATTGGGTAGGGCTTGACTGGAAACTTATATATCTTAGTATTAGTTCCCTCACGGCCAAGGTCTGAGATGAGGCTACCTTGTGAAGATTGTCCACCTGTGCAGTACCCAAGATGACAATTGGTCATGGTTGGGAGGCCAAACTCACAGGAGAGGTGCTTATACTAGGGCGTGTAATTGAATGGTTAGGATTGATTATCCGCATATTGAGTATGGTGAATTCAGGATTTGTTCCTGACGGATGTATCGAATGTTGTGGTGAAAGTGTACAAGCTCTGCAGAGTGTCAAACTATTCGAATAGCCGCGTCCGCGGTTATGGACAGTTGGAGTGGCCATACTGTTCCCCCGTTAGACTTTTCAAAATGACTTGTGAAATGAATTGAGACTTTGACTTGACCACAACAAGGTTGTGATATGAAATACAAGTTCCCACTTAGGTGTTATAAACTTCAACTAGCATTTGTTGCTTCTAAACTGAGTAGAGGTAAATCTGGCTTTTGCAAAATAACCCTAGAGCCTAGTGTCCTATTACCAAAAACCCCTTTTACTTGTTAGTATTAGTTTGCGAGTACTTAAAGAGTACTCATGGCTTTGTCCCTGGCTATTCCCATGGCCAGACTATGAAGAGGAGTACCTGGAGGATGGACCCCAGGAAGGTTACGACAACTAGGATCATCTCCCATCGTTAGCATTGCCTGTGACCCCGAAGATGGAGCTTCGCCTATGCTACTTTTATTATTACGTATTCCGCTGCTTGATGTTGTATTAAGAACTGGATCATGAGATCCCTATTTGTGTAAGAACTTATGTACGGTTTGTAATGGATGATGTACTATGGTATCCAGTTCTGTTATGTCTCGCAAAAATGGTAATCCTGGGATTGCGATGTATGGCATAACAGGCATCTGGGATTAAAAATCCGGGTGTTGACAAGTTGGTATCAGAGCCATCCTGACCATAGGAGACCCTAGTTCGAATGGACGTTGAATCAAAAACTTAGTTTCAAAACCAAAGAAAACAAATATTTACAAAAACTTAATCTCACTCTTATCCCTTTGATTCTTTCATGAAAATTCATGTTCCTCAAAAACTCTTGCAAAATACATAAAATTTTGACACACTTGATCACTCTACTAACTTACTCATCCTATATTCTTATAGATGGACGTGAAGTACAGCAAGTTTTATAAGTTCGGGAATGGAGGAGACCTTATCTTTTAGAGGGATTTGGACCAGCTTTCGGAACTTCTGGAGCGTCTGCACCCCAAGTTCTTCGGAGATCAGCTCAATGATCAAGGAGGAGAAGATCCGCAGTGGATAATTGTTGCAAGTCTCCGAGGAAAGATTGAACCTCCCACTGCTGAGGGAATTCAGTTTACCTTGAGGGAAAACAACTGGCTCGATGGACTTGCCAGGGCCATGCAGGAAAGTCTTTCTCGTCTGTGTGGGCAGAGCATCAATCAGATCAAGGGAAATCGCTTTGAGTTTTGCCCGAGGCGGGATGCAAATGGACAACCACTGGAAGCCCCATACCACCCCGAGCTGAAGACTCAACTGGATCACCTTTGCTTCATGATGTACGATCGACAGCAGGAGTTGGACAACTGCTGTGACTACTCCAACCACAAGTCTGCCATCATCAAGACGAAGGATCAAACCATCGCCATGCTAGCAAAGGATCGCAAGTCTCGCCGCCGTCAGCTTGACAAGAAGGAGCGCATCATTGCCCGTCTTCGCCACCACATCTCATCTTTGGAGGAGACCATCCACGAGAGAGACATGCAGTTGGAGGAAAGGGAGAATGCCAGAGAAAATCTTCGTGGAGACCCCTACTCCTATCTCAGCGATGACGATGATTTTCTGGAGGATCGGGCTATGGACTTCTTCACCGATGAAGATGATTTCGCCTTCATCGATGATGATGAGGACGATGAAGCCACCGATTCCAAGGAGTAGTAGCACTTGAGCACTAGCGTAGTGATTAGTATTCGGTCCCACTGTATCGTAGTTTTTAGAATGGTTCTTAAAACCATCTACTTTACTTGTTGTCGTGTGTGTTGTATCGTGTGCTATGAATGAATGAATGAATGAATGAATGAATGAATGAATGAATGAATGAATGAATGAATGAATGAATGAATGAATGAATGAATGAATGAATGAATGAATGAATGAATGAATGAATGAATGAATGAATGAATGAATGAATGAATGAATGAATGAATGAAAAAGCAAGTTGCTAGAAAATCTGAGTCAAACTTTTAAAAAAAATTCAAAGACCCAAACCTTTAGAAATTTCCCTCTTTTCTCATGATCTATATCAATCTTCAGATGCCACGCGGAGGAAGTGGTTCATCCCCGGACCCAATGTTGCAGATTCTGCAAAGGTTGACTTCTGACCGCAAAGCTGAAAGAGCGGAACGTCAAGCCAACCTAGCCACACTGCAACAGATAGCCCAGCTTGCCCACAACAACCAAGGCCACAGAAATCAGGACAACCATGGATCTAAGCTCAAGAATTTCCAGAATACCAACCCACCTGTTTTCACTAAGTCATAAGAACCCCTAGACGCCGATGATTGGCTGCAAACCATGGAAAACAACCTAGAAGTCGCCGGAGTGGAAGCCAACGAGAAATTTCTATTCGCCACCCACTATCTAGACGGAGATGCCAGGGCATGGTGGAACAGTGTTCGCGCAATGACCGGAGGCCAGATGATGACCTGGGAGGAATTCAAGGTCAAGTTTAGCAGAACCCATGTGTCACCGGGTTTGATCAAGAGAATGAGAGACGAGTTCAGAGAACTGAAGCAAGGAAGGATGACCGTAGTGGAATACCGTGACAAATTCTTCTCATTAGCTAGGTATGCCCCGGATGAGATCGACACCGAAGCCATGAAGAAAGAAAGATTCCTGAATGGTCTGCATGACGAGATGCAGACAGTGTTAGTCAATATCCCCTTTGCTGATATTGAAGCCCTTGTCGACTCTGTTATCCAGATGGAAGGAAAGATCAACCAAGCCAATGAGAACCGCAAGCGTCGCATGATGCATCAACCAGGAACCCATCAGACCCCAAAGTATCGCCCCAACCCATCTCCAGGATTTGCCCCAAGAACCAATAGACCCCCGATGAACCGTCCGACCTATCCCAACCGTGGAAACCCTAGGCCCGGAGGAAATCACAACAACCCCGGCAACTCTAGCAATTTCAATCGTGCCCCACCCAAGTTCAACCACAACAGTGCTACCACCAACACCAACACTGCCCCTAGGACTGGAAGCAATGTTGTGCCTGTAGCAGCAAAGGACAAGTCGCAAGTGACTTGTTATGACTGTGGAAATAAAGGCCACTATTCCAACGAGTGCCCCAACAAGAAGAATGCTGCAGCCCCCAATGCCAATGCCCCAGCTTAGTAGCAGCGTCGTGTTCAGCCCGGAAGAAGATTTGCCTCAGGGAATTCGCTCAACCGCAACGGCCGTCTTTTTCTCATGCATGCTGAAGAAGCTCAGGAAGCGCCAGACGTCGTGCTGGGTATGTTTTCTGTTAATTTAGTACTTGCACGAGTGTTGTTTGATTCTGGTGCATCGCACTCATTTGTCACCGAAGAATTTGCGTGCACTAGTAAATTCAACCAACCAAACTGAAGCATGTTATGATTGTTCAAATCCCCGGATCAACCACCAAGGCTAGGCAAATTTGCAAAGTTGTCCCTATCCGAATCCATGGCATAGATTTTTATGCAAATCTGATAGTACTCGGAACTAAAGGTTTGGAAGTAGTACTAGGAATGGATTGGGTGTCCAAACATAAAGGATTGATTGACTGTGCCAAGAAATCCATAACCATGACTAGTACCGCCGGAATATCAGTCGAGCATATATATGAAACCTTACCTCGCCAATTCAAATGCAACAAGAGTATAGCCCAACCTACCATTGACCAAGTCCGAATAGTCGGTGAATACCCCGATGTATTTCCCGATGTTTTGCCCGGTATGCCCCCAGATCGGGATATCGAGTTTATCATCGAACTAATCCCCGGAAGCGGACCCATAGCCCAGAGACCAAATGGTATGAACCTGTCAGAGCTCGCAGAACTGAAGAAGCAACTGGATTCCATGCTAGAAATTGGATTGATTCAACCCAATGCGTCACCATGGAGATCACATGTCTTGTTTGTGGACAATAAGGATGGAGGTAACCGTTTGTGTACGGATTATCGGAAGTTGAATGATGTCACCATCAAGAACAAGTACCCCTTTCCCAAGATAGAAGATTTGTTTGATCAGTTGACCGGTGCCAAAGTGTTTTCTAAGATTGATCTTAGGACTGGCTATCATCAACTCAAAATTCGTGCAGAGGATATTCCAAAGACTGCCTTTACCACCAGATATGGATTGTATGAGTATACAGTCATGTCTTTCAGACTAACCAATTCCCCCGCTTATTTCATGAATCTCATGAATAAGATTTTTATGGACTTCCTGGATAAGTTTGTCGTTGTTTTCATCGATGACATTCTGATTTATTCCAAATCACAAGAAGAACATGAGCTACACCTAAGGACCATTCTTGGAACCCTTAGAGAGCATCAGCTGTATGCAAAGTTTAGAAAATGTGAATTCTGGTTACAGGAGATAGGATTCCTCGGTCACATTGTATCAGGCGGAGGAATTGCCGTTGACCCTGCAAAAGTGAAAGATGTAGAAGATTGGCAAGCCCCAACCACTCAAACCCAAGTTCATGCATTTCTCGGATTGGCAGGATATTACCGCAAATTCGTAGAAGGATTCTCGAGTATCGCCAGACCCATGACCCAATTGCTGAAGAAGGACAAGAAGTTTGAAAGGACAGACAAATGTGAAGCAAGTTTTCAAGAACTCAAGAGGAGATTGATTTCAGCCCCAATCTTGATCATGCCGGATATCACGAAGCCCTTCGATGTGTATTGTGACGCATCCAAGATTGGTCTCGGATGTGTGCTAATGCAAGAAGGAAAAGTTATATCTTATCTATCTCGACAACTAAAGCAACATGAGCAAAATTACCCAACCCATGACCTCGAACTCGCAGCCATAGTTCTAGCCCTGAAAACATGGAGACATTACCTGATGGGAAACCGTTGTGAGATCTGTACGGATCACAAGAGCCTAAAGTATATATTCACTCAGAAGGAGATGAATATGAGGCAGAGAAGATGTATTGAACTAATCAAGGATTACGACCTAGACATTCACTATCACCCTGGTAAAGCCAATGTGGTAGCCGATGCCCTTAGCAGATTACCGTGCCGCTTGAACTCCGTGATTTTGAAGGAGCAACCAAGTTTGCACAAAGAGATGGAAGATTTTCGGATAGAATTAGTAAGTGAAGGATTTTTGGCTAGCATAGAACTCCAGCACACTTTGATCAGCCAGATCAAAGAGGCACAAAAGGGAAATGCTAGTATTGACGGAATCAAGCGTCGTATTGGTACAGGCAAAGTACCCGGATTCACCGAGGACGAAGAAGGAGTTTTGTGGTACAAAGGACGCCTTTGTGTACCCGTAGATTCTGAATTGAAAGAAGTGATTCTGAAGGAGGCTCATGATACTCTTTATTCTATCCATCCCGGAGGAACTAAGATGTATCAAGATTTGAAAGAGCAATTTTGGTGGCATAAGATGAAGAGAGAAATCGGAAGCTATATCACCAAGTGTGATATATGTCAGCGAGTCAAGGCGGGACATCAAAGACCCGCTGGATTGTTGCAACCCTTGCAGATTCCGGAATGGAAATGGTATTCTATTGGAATGGACTTTATCACTGGACTGCCTACTTCTAGTAGGGGAAATGACTCTATCTGGGTCATAGTGGACAGATTGTCCAAAGTCGCCCATTTCTTACCCGTCAAGACCACATATCAAAGTTCGAAACTAGTAGAGTTGTACATCGCTAGAATCGTTAGTTTGCATGGAGTCCCCAAGAACATCTATCGGATCGAGGAACTCGGTTCACCTCGAGATTTTGGAAAAAAGTCCAAGAAGGTTTAGGAACCCGCCTAGATTTTAGCACCGCGTATCACCCTCAGACCGATGGAAAAACGGAGCGAGTAAACCAAATACTCGAAGATATGCTGAGAGCATGTGTGTTAGAATATGGATCCAAATGGGAAGACTGTCTGCCCTTTGCAGAATTTTCTTACAACAACAGTTATCAAGCTAGTTTACAAATGGCCCCATTTGAATTTATGTACGGAAGAAAGTGTCGCACCCCTTTGAACTGGTCGGAAGTAGGAGAGAGTCATATTTTCGGACCCGATATCCTATGAGAAGCAGAAGAGAACACTAGTAGAAAACATGCCATCCGTTCGCGCTGCCTCAGAGCATTATTCCCGGTTGCACCACCAACCGGGACTAATGCTGGCACACGTCCCGGTTCGAGCGGGCACGGGGCCCGGAGGCATGCGTCCCGGTTGGTAACGGGGCATACGTCCCGGTTGGAGCCAGCAACCGGGACTAAAGGTTTGTCCATAACCACGTGGCGTGGCACACACCTTTAGTCCCGGTTGGTGGCTCCAACCGGGACGTATTCTCCCACCCTCTATAAATGCACCGCCCCAGCCCCCTCTGCATCCACTCTGTTTTTTCTCTTGGTGGAAGGTGTGAGGGGTGTGCTAGTTTTTTCTCCCCTATGCATGCATTCAAGGTGTTTGATGAAATGTTTGAGTGAATAATCCCGTTCAATTTCTCATAGAACAAAAATATAGAAGGTGTCTGAGACACACTTGAGCTTTCTCCTCTTTATTTCCCTCGATCGAGGTTAGCAATCTTATCTTTTCTCTGTCATTGATACAATGCATGTGTCAATGTGAATTGGTCATTTCACTATTTATGATGTCCTGTTTTTTGATAAACTTACTTATATGATGCAGATGAACGGTCGGGAATGGATGTACGGTGACCGGCGCATAGTCGGGTATATGAATGGCGTGGATAAATTTATCGATGTGGCTATGGCAAACCAATAGAATGGTTTTATACGTTGTCCATGTGTTCAATGTCGGAACAACAAGGAGAACTCTTCCTCGAAAATCATTCGCGACCACTTGATTATGAAAGGTTTCATGCCCAACTATAATTGCTGGACCAAGAACGGGGAAAGAGGGGTTATGATGGAAGATGGTGAAGAAGAAGATGATGATAACAACTATCATCATATGCTTTCTGAATACAGTGATACTGCAATGGAAGACAATGGAGAGGAAAGAGGTGAAGAACGGGCATCAGATGAGCCGGCTGATGAACTTGGTAGGGTCATTTATGATGCAAAGCGAGACTATGAAACAGAAAATGAGAAGTTGAAGTTAGAGGGCATGTTAGAAGATCACAAGAAATTGTTGTACCCAAATTGTGAAGATGGCAGCACAAAGCTCGGTACCACACTGGAATTGTTGCGATGGAAGGCAGAGTGTGGTCTAACTGACTCCTCATTTGAAAAGATGCTGAAAATAATGAAGCCGAAGTTTCCAAAACATAACGAACTTCCCGAGAGTACCTACGAAGCAAAGAAGACTCTCTGTCCTCTAGGATTAGGTGTGCAAAAGATACATGCATGCATTAATGACTGCATCCTATACCGCGGTAAGGAGTATGAGAATTTAGATAAATGCCCGGTATGCAATGCGTTGCGGTATAAGATCAGACGAGATGACCCTGGTGATGTTGAGGGAGAGCCCCTCCGGAAGAGGGTTCCTGCTAAGGTTATGTGGTATGCTCCTATAATACCAAGGTTGAAACGCATGTTCAGAAACAAAGAGCATGCCAGGTTGTTGCGATGGCACAAAGAAGACCGTAAGAAAGACGGGAAGTTGAGACACCCTGCTGATGGGTCACAGTGGAGAAAAATCGAGAGAGACTTCCTAGACTTTGCAGGTGACGCAAGGAACTTATGGTTTGGTCTAAGTACGGATGGCATGAATCCTTTTGGGGAGCAGAGCTGCAGCCACCGCACCTGGTCCGTGACTCTATGTATCTACAACCTACCTCCTTGGTTGTGCATGAAGCGTAAGTTCATTATGATGCCAGTGCTCATCCAAGGCCCGAAGCAACCGGGCAATGACATTGATGTGTACCTTAGGCCATTAGTTGAAAAACTCTTACAGTTGTGAGGCAAACCAGGTGTACGTGCGTGGGATGAGAACAAACAGGAGCCATTTGATCTACGAGGGTTGTTATTCGTAACCATCAATGATTGGCCTACTCTTAGTAACTTTTCAGGACAGACAAACAAGGGATATAAGGCATGCACACACTGTTTAGATAAGACTGAAGGTACATATTTGCATAAATGCAAGAAGGTTGTGTACCTGGCGAATCGACGATTTCTTCCGACCAATCATCCCGTAAGAAAGGAAGGCAAGCATTTCAAAGGTGAGGCAGATCACCGGAAGAAGCCTGAACTCCCTGCTGGTGATGATGTATTTGGTATGGTCAAGGACATAGAAGTAATCTTTGGAAAGGGTCCCGGTGGTCAATCAGTTCCGAACGACGTCGCTACAGGACACGCACCCATGTGGAAGAAGAAATCTATATTTTGGGAGCTGCCATATTGGAAAGTCCTGCGTGTCCGCTCTTCAATCGATGTGATGCACGTGACGAAGAATCTTTGCATGAACCTGCTAGGATTCCTAGGCGTGTATGGGAAGACAAAAGATACACCAGAAGCACGGGAGGACCAACAAATTATGAAAGACCCAAAGAACATGCATACACAGAACAAGACGGATAAAGGGCGTCACTTAAGTCGTGCCAGCTATGCTCTTACCAAAGCAGAGAAGGAAATCTTTTTTGAAGTCCTTTACAGTATCAAGGTGCCGTCGGGCTTCTCATCTAATATAAAGGGGATAATAAATATGGTAGAGAAAAAGTTCCAAAACCTGAAGTCTCATGACTGTCACGTGATTATGACGCAGTTGCTTCCGGTTGCATTGAGGGGGCTTCTACCGGAAAATGTTCGAGTACCCATTGTGAAGCTGTGTGCATTCCTCAATGCAATATCTCAGAAGGTAATCAATACAGATATTCTGCCAAGGTTACAGAAGGATGTGGTACAATATCTTTTTAGTTTTGAATTGGTGTTCCCACCATCCTTCTTCAATAGTATGACGCATCTCCTGGTTCACCTAGTGGAAGAGATTGCCATTCTCGGTCCGGTATTTCTGCACAATATGTTCCCCTTTGAGAGGTTCATGGGAGTCTTAAAGAAATATGTTCATAACCGTGCTAGACCAGAAGGAAGCATTTCCAAGGGATATGGAACAAAGGAGGTCATTGAGTTTTGTGTTGACTTTATTCCTGACCTTAAGCCGATTGGTGTTTCTGACTCGCGGCATGAGGGAAGACTAAGTGGAAAAGGCACGTTGGGAAAGAAAGCAATGATATGTAGGGACAGGGATTCTTTCACTAAAGCACACTACACAGTTCTACATAATTCCACCTTGGCGGCTCCGTATATCGAGGAACACAAGAATATTGTACGCTCCAAAAACCCGGGGAAGCCTGAATCATGGATTACAGATGAACACATGAAGTCTTTCGGTGGTTGGATGCGGACACATCTCTTGAATGACACCACTGTTGGAGATCAGCTATACTTGTTGGCCGCGTCACCATCTTCTACTGTATTGAATTTCCAAGGGTACGAAATAAATGGGAATACATTCTACACGATCGCCCAAGATAAAAAGAGCACCAACCAAAATAGTGGTGTCCGCTTTGATGCAATAGACGAGAATGGACAAAAGGACACATATTATGGTTACATAGAGGAGATATGGGAACTAGACTATGGAGTCTCTTTTAAGGTCCCTTTGTTTCGCTGCAAATGGGTCAACCTGAATGGGGAAGGGGTAAAGATAGACCAGTTGTACGGAATGACAACAGTGGATCTCAACAATCTTGGTTATAGAGATGAACCATTCATCCTAGCCAATGATGTGTCTCAGGTTTTCTATGTGAAGGACATGTCCTCGAGACCGAAAAAAAGAAAAAATAAGCAAACGAATACATCATATGATGAGCCAAAGCGTCACATAGTTCTTTCAGGGAAAAGAAACATCGTGGGAATCGAGGACAAGACAGACATGTCAGAAGATTATAATAAGTTTGATGAAATTCCGCCCTTCACAGTGAAAACTGACCCAAGCATTCCGTTAAGTAAGGAAGATGCTCCATGGTTACGTCTGAAGCGATCATAAGGAAGGACATATGCCAAGAAGTTCATGCTCATATTATGTAACTCTAGTTCATGTCTTTCGCAGTTTGTGGCTTAACCGAAGGATATCTTTCGCGGTTTGTGGCTTGACCGGGACTATATATAGGGGGGCCTTTAGTCCCGGTTTTGTAGTCTCAGTTTTTAATATTAATAAATGTCTTGAGTGTTAGTCCCGTTTTGTGGCTGGACCGGGACTATGAAGAAGTTGTCCCGATTCGTACTTACCATTAAGATCTGATCTCCAAATGCGCGCGGTCACATATTAGGGAGTGCCTCTATGACCAGTTTCTTGGAGATGACGGAGGACTGGGATCTGGCGGCATCTCCCTGAAACTGGTCGTAGTGGTGTCCCTGCTCTCGAAAACCATCTTGCAGCTTGTAACTTCTCTAACTAGATCAATACACCTGGGAGCTAACTAATTTCACATATTAGGGAGTGCCTCTATGACCAGTTTCTCGGAGATGCCAGAGGACTAGGCTCCGTCGGCATCTCCCTGAAACTAGCCGTAGTGGTGTCCCTGCTCTCGAAAACCATCTTGCATCTTGTAACTTCTCTAACTAGATCAATACGCCTCGGAGCTAACTAATTTCACATATTAGGGAGTGCCTCTATGACCAGTTTCTCGGAGATGCCGGAGGACTGGGCTCCGTCGGCATCTCCCTGAAACTGGCCGTAGTGGTGTCCCTGCTCTCGAAAACCATCTTGGAGATGCCTCACACTGGCTGGAGGACTGGACTCGCAAGGATGACTATTTATAGTACAAGAAACTCGGCATAGTGTCGACACTTACGAAATAATGTCGACACTCACCCCTATTATTAGTGCTGACTCGTGTTTTGTCCCGGTTGGTGTCTCCAACCGGGACTACAGGTTCATCTTTAGTCCCGGTTGGTGACACCATCCGGGACAAGGTACACACCGTACGACATAATGTCGACACTCACCACTATCATTAGTGCTGCCTGGCCCAGCCTGCGGAAATCCCTCCGCGTGGTGTCGACAATGAAAATCCTGTTTCAGAATGCTACCGTCCTATTTTTAGAACAATCTGAACAATGAAAATCCTTCGCGTGGTGTCATATTATGTTACATAGTTGAAAGGAAAAATACTAGACTTGGTATATTGATTATGTTTCGAAAAACCCTTCACAAAATGACCTATCATGTTCGAGGTTTCATGGCTTTCGGTCCAAATGACCGATGTTATGTGCTGAATCACGGCATAGTTTGTGATGTTGTGCCCATATTATGCATGTGTGTGGACATTGGTATGGAGAACAATGTTGCAGGAGGAAGTTTTCCTTTTTGTCGCACGGAAAAGCCCTTTTCCATTTTCCGAGCGCAAAAAACGGGTCGTTTTGTGAAGTAACCACCAAAATGCCGTTTCAGAATGCTACCGTCCCATTTTCCTAAAATACTAGACCACCTTACATGGACTATCTCCCAACCGGGACATCTCAAACCTTTTCGTCCATCCCGGGTAAAAAGGACAAATGTCTGCCGAATCGGTAGGAAGTGGGTCCGATTTGTACTACAGGTACATGATCTATCATCCGTGATTTTTTGAAAAAATCATTTTTAGACTCGCAATATGTGGTTTCTTCAGGGATCCAATGCAAGTTCTAACGATGCTCGTCCCCTATCTTCATGCACACTGGTTCGACCATAGTTAGAAATTCAGATAATTCAAAACGGGCATAATAAATTCAAAAAAAATACGAACAATGAAAATCCTTCGCGTGGTGTCAAATTATGTTACATAGTTGAAAGGAAAAATACTAGACTTGTTATATTGATTATTTTTCGAAAAACCCTTCACAAAATGACCTATCATGTTCGAGGTTTCATGGCTTTCGGTCCAAATGACCGATGTTATGTGCTGAATCACGGCATAGTTTGTGATGTTGTGCCCATATTATGCATGTGTATGGACATTGGTATGGAGAACAATGTTGCAGGAGGAAGTTTTCCTTTTTGTCGAACGGAAAAGCCCTTCTCCATTTTCCGAGCGCAAAAAACGGGTCGTTTTGTGAAGTAACCACGAAAATGCCGTTTCAGAATGCTACCGTCCCATTTTCCTAAAATACTAGACCACCTTACATGGACTATCTCCCAACCGGGACATCTCAAACCTTTTTGTCCATCCCGGGTAAAAAGGACAAATGTCTGCTGAATCGGTAGGAAGTGGGTCCGGTTTGTACTACAGGTACATGATCTATCGCCCATGATTTTTTGAAAAAATCATTTTTAGACTCGCAATATGTGGTTTCTTCAGAGATCCAATGCAAGTTCTAACGATGCTCGTCCCCTATCTTCATGCACACCGGTTCGACCATAGTTAGAAATTCAGATAATTCAAAACGGGCATAATAAATTCAAAAAAAATCCGAACAATGAAAATCCTTCGCGTGGTGTCATATTATGTTACATAGTTGAAAGGAAAAATACTAGACTTGGTATATTGATTATGTTTCGAAAAACCCTTCATAAAATGACCTATCATGTTCGAGGTTTCATGGCTTTCGGTCCAAATGACCGATGTTATGTGCTGAATCACGGCATAGTTTGTGATGTTGTGCCCATATTATGCATGTGTGTGGACATTGGTATGGAGAACAATGTTGCAGGAGGAAGTTTTCCTTTTTGTCGCACGGAAAAGCCCTTTTCCATTTTCCGAGCGCAAAAAATGGGTCGTTTTGTGAAGTAACCACCAAAATGTCGTTTCAGAATGCTGCCGTCCCATTTTCCTAAAATACTAGACCACCTTACATGGACTATATCCCAACCGGGACATCTCAAACCTTTTCGTCCATCCCGGGTAAAAAGGACAAATGTCTGCCGAATCGGTAGGAAGTGGGTCCGGTTTGTACTACAGGTACATGATCTATCGCCCGTGATTTTTTGAAAATATCATTTTTAGACTCGCAATATGTGGTTTCTTCAGAGATCCAATGCAAGTTCTAACGATGCTCGTCCCCTATCTTCATGCACACCGGTTCGACCATAGTTAGAAATTCAGATAATTCAAAACGGGCATAATAAATTCAAAAAAAAATCCGAACAATGAAAATCCTTCGCGTGGTGTCATATTATGTTACATAGTTGAAAGGAAAAATACCAGACTTGGTATATTGATTATGTTTCGAAAAACCCTTCACAAAATGGCCTATCATGTTCGAGATTTCATGGTTTTCGGTCCAAATGACCGATGTTATGTGCTGAATCACGACATAGTTTGTGATGTTGTGCCCATATTATGCATGTGTGTGTACATTGGTATGGAGAACAATGTTGCAGGAGGAAGTTTTCCTTTTTGTCGCACGGAAAAGTCCTTTTCCATTTTCCGAGCGCAAAAAACGGGTCGTTTTGTGAAGTAACCACCAAAATGCCGTTTCAGAATGCTACCGTCCCATTTTCCTAAAATACTAGACCATCTTACATGGACTATCTCCCAATCCAGGACATCTCAAACCTTTTCGTCCATCCCGGGTAAAAAGGACAACTGTCTGCTAAATCGGTAGGAAGTGGGTCTGCTTTGTACTACAGGTACATGATCTATCGCCCGTGATTTTTTGAAAAAAAATCATTTTTAGACTCGCAATATGTGGTTTCTTCAGAGATCCAATGCGATTTCTAACGATGCTCGTCCCCTATCTTCATGCACACCGGTTCGACCATAGTTAGAAATCCAGATTATTCAAAACGGGCATAATAAATTCAAACAAAAATGCGAACAATGAAAATCCTTCACGTGGTGTCATATTATGTTACATAGTTGAAAGGAAAAATACCAGACTTCGTATATTGATTATGTTTCGAAAAACCCTTCACAAAATGACCTATCATGTTCGAGGTTTCATGGTTTTCGGTCCAAATGATCGATGTTATGTGCTGAATCACGGCATAGTTTGTGATGTTGTGCCCATATTATGCATGTGTGTGGACATTGGTATGGAGAACAATGTTGCAGGAGGAAGTTTTCCTTTTTGTCGCATGGAAAAGCCCTTTTCCATTTTCCGAGCGCAATAAACGGGTCATTTTGTGAAGTAACCACCAAAATGCCGTTTCAGAATGCTACAGTCCCATTTTCCTGAAATACTAGACCACCTTACATGGACTATCTCCCAACCGGGACATCTCAAACCTTTTCGTCCATCCCGGGTAAAAAGGACAAATGTCTGCCGAATCGGTAGGAAGTGGGTCCGGTTTGTACTACAGGTACATGATCTATCGCCCGTGATTTTTTGAAAAAAAATCATTTTTAGACTCGCAATATGTGGTTTCTTCAGAGATCCAATGCGAGTTCTAATGATGCTCTTCCCGTATCTTCATGCACACCGGTTCGACCATAGTTAGAAATTCAGATAATTCAAAACAGGCATAATAAATTCAAAAAAAAATCCGAACAATGAAAATCCTTCGCGTGGTGTCATATTATGTTACATAGTTGCAAGGAAAAATACCAGACTTGGTATATTTATTATGTTTCGAAAAGCCCTTCACAAAATGACCTATCATGTTCGAGGTTTCATGGCTTTCGGTCCAAATGACCGATGTTATGTGCTGAATCACGGCATAGTTTGTGATGTTGTGCCCATATTATGCATGTGTGTGGACATTGGTATGGAGAACAATGTTGCAGGAGGAAGTTTTCCTTTTTGTCGCACGGAAAAGCCCTTTTCCATTTTCCGAGCGCAAATAACGGGTCATTTTATGAAGTAACCACCAAAATGCCGTTTCAGAATGCTACCGTCCCATTTTCCTAAAATACTAGACCACCTTACATGGACTATCTCCCAACCGGGACATCTCAAACCTTTTCGTCTATCCCGGGTAAAAAGGACAAATGTCTGCCGAATCGGTAGGAAGTGGGTCCGGTTTGTACTACAGGTACATGATCTATCGCCCGTGATTTTTTGAAAAAATCATTTTTAGACTTTCAATATGTGGTTTCTTCAGAGATACAATGCAAGTTCTAACGATGCTCGTCCCCTATCTTCATGCACACCGGTTCGACCATAGTTAGAAATTCAGATAATTCAAAACGGGCATAATAAATTCAAAAAAAATCCGAACAATGAAAATCCTTCGCGTGGTGTCATATTATGTTACATAGTTGAAAGGAAAAATACCAGACTTGGTATATTGATTATGTTTCAAAAACCCTTCACAAAATGACCTATCATGTTCGAGGTTTCATGGCTTTCGGTCCAAATGACCGATGTTATGTGCTGAATCCTAGCATAGTTTGTGATGTTGTGCCCATATTATGCAGGTGTGTGGACATTGGTATGGAGAACAATGTTGTAGGAGGAAGTTTTCCTTTTTGTCGCACGGAAAAGCCCTTTTCCATTTTCCGAGCGCAAAAAACGGGTCGTTTTGTGAAGTAACCACCAAAATGCCGTTTCAGAATGCTACCGTCCCATTTTCCTAAAATACTAGACCACCTTACATGGACTATCTAACAACCGGGACATCTCAAACCTTTTCGTCCATCCGGGAAAAAAGGACAAATGTCTGCTGAATCAGCAGGAAGTGGGTCCGGTTTTTCCCGCCATTTTTTCCTGCCATTTTTCCCGCCATTTTTCCCGCGAGTTCTTCCCGCCAGTTTTTCCCGCCAGTTCTTCCCTCCAGTTATCTTCCTGCCTTTTCTCACTATATATATGTAGGGTTGGCCTCCATTGTCATTGCACAT
This sequence comes from Avena atlantica, assembly GCA_910589765.1. Classification (NCBI taxonomy): domain Eukaryota; kingdom Viridiplantae; phylum Streptophyta; class Magnoliopsida; order Poales; family Poaceae; genus Avena; species Avena atlantica. The sequence continues at coordinate 382,960,518 of OU342738.1, forward strand.
CTCTAGACTCATATCTGCAACCTCATCACTCTTTCCCATGACTTCCATCGTAGCACTAACTCCCAGGGAGGCGGAGGCGCTTTGCGCCTCGAACTACCCCTGCCTGCCGGGCTACTGTGTCCCCGTCGGCTGGATGCTGAGCGTCGTAGGCGTGCCGGTTCCTCATGTCCCTCTAGGTGTGGCGCGTCGGATGGCCGTCACGAACCACTACTACTTCGACCTCACGCCGGAGCAGCAGAGGAATCCCAGATGGCATCCCGACTATTTCCCGACTTGGGAAGCCTTCTTCGTGGATCGGCGTGAGAGGGCGCTCGCCAGGCACGAGGAGGATGGCCCACCTCCTCCGAACTTCAATGAGGCCGGCTGTCGGCTGTGGTGGCGCGGCCGGACTCTCCAGAGCGTCATGGCCTACGACATGGCCGCCGACTCTAGCCCCCGCCTGCGCTACCCTCAAGTCTAGCCCACTCGTACTCAGCCTTCAAGGTTTAACTACGGCGACCCTGACGACGACAGCGACGACGGCCGCGGCGAGTACGACGACTACAGTGGCGAGTATTACAGGTGTAGGCAGGAGCATGACTGAATCATTCCAACATTGGAAAACTAGTTCGGCCGATTGTGGCTTAATCTGGCCATGTATCTTAATTTTCAGTTCTTCTATGTAACTTTGTGTTAGTTGCGTTATGTACTTTAATTCTAGTTCTATCCAAATCAAATTTTCTCTCCGCCCATTATTTTCCGTCCTTTTTTTTCGCCCATTAATATATAAAAAATATAAGTTAATTCAAATCCAAATTAAAAACAGAAAATGGTTTTGAATTACTTATTCAAATCCAAACACTTTTTATGTTTAAAGTTTTTCTAAATTCCAAATTAATATTAAAAAAATATAAGTTAATTCATTTTTAATTGTAAATGGTTCATATTTTAAATGGTTACATTAATTATTTCTTAAAACAGAAAAATGTTTTGAATTATTTATTCAAATCCAAACACTTTTTATGTTTAAAGTTTTTCTAAATTCCAAATTAATATTTAAAAAATATAAGTTAATTCATTTTTAATTTTAAATAGTTCATACTTTAAATGGTTACATTAATTATTTTTAAAAACAAAAAATGTTTTTGAATTATTATTCAAATTCAAACACTTTTTATGTTTAAAGTTTTTCTAAATTCCAAATTAATATTCAAAAAATATAAGTTAATTAATTTTGAATTTTAAATGGTTACATTAATTATTTTTAAAAAATAGAAAATGGTTTTGAATTAGTTATTCAAATCCAAACACTTTTTATGTTTAAAGTTTTTCTAAATTCCAAATTAATATTCAAAAAATATAAGTTAATTCATTTTTAATTTTAAATGGTTCATAGTTTAAATGGTTACATTAATTATTTTTAAAAACAGAAAATGGTTTCGAATTAGTTATTCAAATTCAAACACTTTTTATGTTTAACGTTTTTCTAAATTCCAAAGTAATTATCATTTAAAAAACATTACAAATTTAAACCCCAAAATAAAAAATAAGGCGGGAATAGGGAGAAAATTCCTGAAATTTTTTGAAAACAGGGTCATATGTCCCGGTTGGAGCCACCAACCGGGACTAAAGACCCCTGCGCGCGCCAACCCTTGGTCTGCTGAAAAAATTGGAGTATACGTCCCGGTTGGTGGCTCCAACCGGGACGTATGACCCTTTAGTCCCGGTTGGAGCCACCAACCGGGACTAAAGGTCCTTTGGTTATAACTGACGCGCCTCCTCTTCTTCTTCCCCATCTCACTTCTCTGCTTCTCACCGACGCGCGCACAGGAACCGCCCCGACGCCGGCAGGCTGCCCGAGCTCGCCGCCGCCCGCGCGTTCCGTCCGCCACCACCGCTGCCTCCGTCCGTGCGCGCCCCAGCTACTTTTCCCCCTCGCGCGTGACCTCAATCGCCTGGATTGGAAGCTCCGTCCGCCGTCTGTATCCGGCGATTCCGGCGTCTCCCGAGCTCGCCCGGCCTCGCCACCACCTCTGTCGTGTTCCTGGTGAGCTGCTGATCCTCACGTTTCTCTTCTTTCTCTCCCTCTCCTCCTGTACTATTCTCCCCGCGTGTGCCCGACGACGCCGCCGCTCGAGCTCGACGGAGGCGACGCTCCGGTGACCAACAAGGAGCGGCACCGCCACTCTCTTTCTCCCTGCATCGCCCTCTCTCTAACGCGCCCATCCGCGCGTCCAGGCGTGCCCGGTATCGCCGTCGCTGCCGCTGCCTGGGAGCTCACCGCCAGCGTGATGTCGTGCTGACGTCACTCGTGCGTCACCTTGCTCGCGTGGCAGCTGATGTGGCCTAGGGCCCATCAGTCAGCCTCAGTGGGTAGGCTCCTTTGTGGTATAAAAATGATCTGAATGTGTGGAGGCTGAGTTTGCACTGGGGCCCTTCTGTCAGTCTCATTGGCTAGGGGTCGCCTCGGTGTAAAAACTATTTGCCTTTTTTTTAATTCCAGAAAATGATTTAATGTTGTAAAATCAATAACTTATTGTTTATAAGTCAGAAAAATACAAATAATATATCAAATTGTTCAGAAAAATGAAACCTATCTATTTAACCTATAATCATGCATCGTTCAACAACTTAAATGACAAGTATAATTAGAAGAACAAATGCACCCCTCTCATTTGTTCCGGAGTTTCCCCGAGTTAGGGTTTTCACCCCTCAGAACCCCGATTAAATCATCGAGCATGTCTTAGGGTTACATTCCAATGCAAATTAACTTGTAATATCATCATACTTGCTTGAGCATTGCATCGATGCCATGTGTTGATTGTTTCCCTTTCTTTTCGGCTTTTGGATTATTAGGTTTATTATTAGTTAGGTATTATTAGGTTTATTAATTAGTTTGGTATTATTCGTCTTCGACCCCACTGGTTAGTCACTGTGGGTAGCCCTAGACCCGATTCACATTGTCAAGCAACTTAAAAGCCCTATCTTAGATAAGGAATCATTAATACCCCTTAGGTGCATGAGGGTTCGACGATGTGCCTTCGCCAGGGCATTCTAAACCCTCTTAAATCGATTCCAATATGGTATTTTGTTAGTATCTAGTGTTACCTATCTGCTGGATAGTTTCCCTTTTGTAGCCTTATACTGATGTTCCCCTCTCATATGCATCCGAGGTTTCTCTGAACTAGGTTTTACACCCCTCGGAACTCCGGAATATTGATTTTAGTTGATTTTAGCTAGAGTTACCTATCTACTACACAGTTTCCTTTTTGTAGCTAGGTTTAGGGTTTAGGGTTTCTCTTCATTTTTATTATTGTGTATTTATATATTAGGGTTTCTCTGAATTAGGGTTTATATCTCTCAACACCGTACCTAACTTTCTCCCTTAGCCGCTTTGACTTATTCGTTTTTCCACCTATGTAGAAAATATGGACCCACACGTCAGAGACAAAGAAAAGGAAGAGTTGATCCAAGGTGTGATCCGCGGGGAAGAAAATTTAGATGTATCAACGTTTCTGAACAACTCCGGTGAGGGTGATCCTCTTTTTACCGGAATAGACGACTTGCTTGAGGTTGAAGGTGTTGCCTTCCGCGAGGGAGAAGGCGATGCCTTGTGTAATCGAGAAGAAGACCGCTCCGGCAAAGTGCATGTAATATAATTAATTCATTAATTAATCATCTGCTATCTATATAGAAATAGTACCGACGATCTTTCTTCTTTTAGCCCTCCGGATCGAAGGAAAATACTGAAAAGAGCAGACGAGGCCCAACCAAAAAGTTGCAAGACGATGAGAGGTTCAGGATCGAAGATGTCGCTGAAGACGGCAAACCGACGGCTCCCGAAGTTGTCACAAACAAATTTGTGGCACAATGCGGAGTAATCGTTAGGGACTTAATCCCGATCACCATTAGAAATTGGAATAGGCCTGCTAATGCCGATGAAGAGGGAACATGTTTATTTGTCCCTAACCATGCCAAAGATTTACTGTGGAAGAGGCTCATGGTTAATTTCAAACTACCGAAGATAGAGCTGGATCCAAATGCGGAGGATCCAGTTGAGGACGCCTTAGAACATGGGAGAGCCATGGAGGCTAAGGTCAGGGAGTGGGCTTTGAAGAAGATGGCCCAGTGTTTCACCAACTGGAAGAAAAGATTGCACCTTGACTATGTCGTGAAAGAGAAGACTCCCAATTTCAAGAATATTCAGTTTGAGAAGATAAAACCATTCTGGGCTGAGTTTGTGGAATACAAGACATCAGAAAAAGCTAAGAAAATGTCTGCAACGAATAAGCTGAATGCTGCTAACAAGAAGTATCACCATACTATGGGGCAAGGTGGCTACAGGGCTGGCATTCCTAAGTGGGAGAAACTTGAGAATGAACTGCGTGCTAAAAAGATCACCCCAGAGACAAACGATTGGGTAGAACGTGCAAGGAATTGGTTTTACGGGCATGGGGTCACGTTGGACTCAGAAGGGATGTGTATATATAACATACGACATAAAGAAGACCCCTTGCCAATCGAGAGGATGAGAAAAGCAGTAAAGGCTGTTAAAGATGGGGACTTCATTCCCGATAGAGAGAATGATGAGCTCACACTCGCCCTTGGAAATAAGGAACATGATGGATGAACACGAGGCACAAGAGGCTCCCAACCATGGAGGACTGGGTTTCCCGAAGAGAGGAAGAAATATCCTGATAGAAGCCGTCAGAGGAGAAAGGACAGGGCGGAAGTTGAAGCAGATAGTCAGAAAGAGCGAATGCGTATAATTGAAGAACGAATAAAACAACAACAAGATGAAATTAACGCACTTAAAGATCAAAGTACTACCGGCCCATCTCAACAGCACACTGCATTCGATGCTACCGGCCTATCAAATAATCGAAAAAGCAGTGTGGCTTCCACCGACGTCCCGGGTGATGACAATGGCGGTGACGATGGTGCACCGATGATGGCTCCTGTTGGCTACCTAGTGGATGATATCACAGAGATGACACACTGCGAGCTACATGTCAAAGTTGTGAACATATCAATGAAGGTGGCGGTCGGCTATGCCTTACCAATTGGACCCACACCAACTTACCACTGTCGTCCGGTTCCAGAGGGCTACGCTGTTGTCGGGGTGGATGAAATCATGCCCACCTTTGAAGTTTTGGATCTTGACTACCCAGCAGGTGAAGGGGATGTGACTGTACTGGGAGACGCAACAAACATCACCATTCTATGGCCGAAGGAATGTATCGTTCTTCGAAATCACACGCCAAGGCCATCTTCGCCGCCGCCTCACCCGTCTCCAGCGAGGTCGTCCCCGCCGCGGCAGCCGTCTTCGTCGCCTCACCCGGCTCCGTTGCCTCACCAGTCTCTGGCGCAGCCATCGCCGCGGGAGCCATCGCCGGCGCCTCAGGATAAAAAAGTGTAAGTGTACCGCTACTCTGCGTCGTGGTAAGCGATCGCTGAAACATAAACAAGAGCCTCTTCCAAAAGTACCAAAGGTTCCTCCCAAGAGAGCTTATGAGTATACTAAAGAGGAGACTGCAGCGATCGTTGATACGGAAACGACAGCGTTTTTCGCTAAACTGAGGCGGCCAAAAGAGCCAGAGTTCCCCAGCACCAAAGAAGAAAAAGCAAAAGTGTTGAAAATGCTAAAGACTCTTCATCAACCCGAGCCAAAGCTGTCATCAGACTATGAGCGTTCTATTCTCAAGTCACATGCGGCACAACAAGCCTCGAAGAGCAGTACTTATGCAAGCGAGAAATCTGTTGCCCAGCTCGGAGAACAAGCAAAACAGTCTTGCGCCCCTCTCAAGGTGATTTCCCAAACCAATGTGGGGTCGAGCAAATATGGGGCCGAAGAGCAGTATGATCCAGAGGTAGTTGCACAATACGCAGAAGTTGCCGCTGCTCAATGTATGAGTATTTCCCAGTACTTATCCCAGTTAGAGTACTTCCCCGTGAGTGAAGTAGCATACAAATACCAGTACGGCAAACCTCTCGTCAAACCTGAGGAGGTAAATAATCTTCCAACAAAAATGCGAAGATTGCATAACTGGTACATGCATGCCACAAAGGCCGAGGCTAACTGGATAGTGCTGAGGGTTACAAAAAAGCATCATGGGAAAGAAAAGGATGACATGATATCCATTGAATTTGATGAACTATTTCAATTATTCAATCAAGATGCCTTGGACAAATTAATCATTAGTGCCTATTGTCTGTAAGTACTAATTCTGTAATTAATTTAGTCTCCAGCTATCTCACCTTGTTTATTGCATGTATATAATCATACTGTAATATGCAGAATGAAGATTCTCGAATGCAGCAGAGGACAAATCTATGACATTGGCTTCATTGACCCATATTGGGTTCATGAAGCTAATCTCAAAACAAGCCTCCAGGATATGGAGGATAATATAGTACACGCGTTAAGGTTTCAAGAAACCAGAAGGGAAATACTTTTTCCTTACAACTTCGAGTGAGTGTTATTGTCTTCTATACACTTTATATTTTGCTTACTCGATGTTAAGTATATAATTGATTAGTTATGCATTCGCAGCTTCCACTATATTCTGTTAATCATTCAACTTGACAAAGGGCGTGTACTAGTCATGGACTCGAAACATAAACCCCTTGAGACGTGGAAGGACAAGCAGATTCTTCTCCAGCGGTAATTCTAATCATTACGACACTATATCGGCAACATTCGTGAATTTTATGATATCAAGTAATTAATAACTTCTTTTATTCGTTTTCTTCGCCGGGCAGCGCTTGGAAACGGTTCACCAACAAGGCTAGGGGTGTTTGGAAAGAGGAGCTTACATTTCAACCACTAGATGTAAGCACAACTAGCTATATCCACGCATCTCTTTGATTCTAGTTTTTATACAGTTATTATCATGCTTGATTATTATTTTGATTGAACTCTGTTCTCGTAAAGTTCCTGACACAGGGACCACGTAACAATCTATGTGGATACTATGTTTTCAAGTTCATCCGGCAGACGTGCGATAAGAAGGGCAGAAATTTAGAGAAACTCCACGTACGTAAACAATTTCTATAGTTTTTAATTACAATCAAATTGTGTTTAGTTTCATTCATATAGGCTGACTCCTTTTTTAAATCAGATCGAACGTCTACGGGACGGTCTTCTGCCAATGGATCACGTACGGGCAATTCAGGAGGAATTGGCGGGATTCTTGGATGCAGAAGTCCTAAACCCAAAAGGGGAATACTATTCGGCTGTGTATAGACAATAGGGATTGTAAAAATAGCAACTTTTGTATGTAGTGCATGAACTTGATCCGTGTATTGAATGTAATATTGTCATGATGATCTTGTGTAATATAACGGTTCCTTCATTGATAAGTGCAAAACACTAAATAAACAATAAAACAACCTAAATGAATTCTCTGTCGCGGCACAAAAAGTGGCGAAAATGCTGCCGCGGCAACAAAATGTGCCAAAATGAATTCTCTGTCGCGGCAGAGAAATGGGCCAAATCTCTGCCTCGGCAGAAGGTTATTTGTCCCGGCAGAACGTCTAATGCTCCACCCCCCTCGCCCTCTGCCGCTGCCACGTGTGCACCCATTTGTCCCGGTTGGTGGGGCAACCGGGACTAAAGGTTAGGGCTTTAGTCCCGATTGCCCCGTCCTGGTTGGGCAACCGGGACTAAAACCCCTTACCAACCGGGACGCATGGCACGTTTTCTACCAGTGGAAGGTTCACCAGATTCGTGAGCACCTCAAGACAGCCCAATCCAGACAAAAGAGTTACGCCGATAAGAGACGTAGAGACCTCGCCTTCAACATAGGAGACTTTGTTTATCTGAAAGTGTCGCCATTGAAGAGAATGCAGCGTTTCCAAATCAAAGGAAAGTTAGCCCCAGATATATCGGACCTTTCAAGATTCTGAACCGTCGAGGAGAAGTGTCATATCAATTGGAACTACCCGAAGAAATGTCAGCCGTGCACAACGTGTTCCATATCTCGTTACTTCGCAAGTGTCTCGAAGTCCCACAAAAGACCGAAGTGTTCAAGAATATCGATCACCGGACCATAGAGATCAACGATGACCTGACCTATCCCGAAGTACCAATCCGTATTTTGGAAGAAGATTTTCGAACTACCTGAACCCGAAGCATCACGTTTCTCAAGATTCAGTGGAGCAACCACACAGAAGAGGAAGCTACCTGGGAGCGCGAAGATCACATCAGGACGGAGTTTCCCGATCTCTTCAAATCCTAGGTAATCTTTTCGTCCTATTTCAAATCTCGGGACGAGATTTTGTTTAAGGGGGGAAGGTTTGTAACATCCCAAAAATATTGAACCTGGATCATCAAACTCTAATCATCAAAATTAGGGCTAACAAAAACTTTTCTAAATAAAATTATGAAAGCATGCATATGTGTACGCATTTAATTTGGAAACCCTTTTTAACCAACTTGTTTGTGTGTTTCTTTGCTTGTAAATGGATTCTTAGGTGAAATAAACATCATCTAAACATTTCCTACACTTTTCTCAAAGACAAATAAATCAAAACAAAGCTAAATGAGTGAATGGTCATTTTGACCAATTTAACTCCCATGCCTACTTTGGCTGTATCAAACTTTCAGAACCTAACCGAAACTTTTCTGGATCTTTGCACCCCTTGATTGTACTCATAACAAAGTATCAAGGCCCACTTTGTGATCATCCAGAAACTTTCAAATGCATAGTTTAAATGGCAATTAAAAATTGAATCTTTATCATATGAGAAGATCCCACTTTTTCAAAAACCACTCAAATAAGCTCAACTTTCAAAACTCAAGCATCTGCAGACACTCACCAGCACCAATCTAGCACACCCACCAAAAATCTTTTCAAAATTCAAAACTTGAATTCATGCGGCCATTTCATCAAACACTTGGCAGACACAAATCAAACAAAATCAAAACACTATAGTGTGCAGTGTTTTTAGCCTAACTGGTTCCCTATCTAGCTCACAACCATCTCAGTAGATCATCTAGCAAGATTAACCAAGCACTAGCACCACTGTGAGCTTGCCAATATCATCAATGGTGAACAGCCGAGTGCATCCATGCCACCCCAGTGTAGACAGCCAGCTAGGAAAGAAACTAGCCGTGCCAAACTTGTCTGGGAGATCACCCATGCCTCACCGCCCCCTCTCAACCAGCCCTGCCTCGAAGATACCGACCAGAGCACCCAGGAACGCCGCGCCCGTGCCTCTGCCAACCGTGCCGAGCATGCGCCAGAGCGCCACCCTCGACCGAAGCCCACAGACCGCGCGCCGCCCTCGCCACGTGCATATACGATCACCACCGACCCAGGAGACCGCCAAACATCCCCATTCGCTGCCCCATGCCGCACAGCCACCGCTCGCCGTCGAAGACGCCGCCTCTGCCGCGCAGAGCGTCGTGTGTTTCGGACCAAACCGCACCGCCCCACGTCTCGCCACCGTATCGTTGAGCATCGCCACGGAACACCGCCCATACCTTCGCCCATGCCAATAGCCGTCTGTACCGTCGCCCCCGACGAGCTCACCGTGCGCCCCGTCGGTCCCCTCGCTTGACTGTAAATAGAGGCCACCCCCAGCCGAATTGAGCACACCATCTCACTCCCCTCTCCTCACTGATCGTTCCACCCCGTTCCCGAAGCAAGGCGAGCAGCACTTCGCCGGAATTTAACCGGAGCCCGCCGACTCTGGAGAAGAAGGGAGCCAGCGATTGGAGCCACCCCAGGAGGAACCACCGGTACTAGGAGATTCACCGTCGTCGACTTCCTCGTTCGCCCACCTCGCCGACCCTCGCCTGCACCCCGGTGAGCCCCCAGCAACCCCCACTGGCCGCGCTAGGTTTCTTTCTCGCCGGTGTTGCTCAACGTCGACGATGACTCTCAGTCGTTGGATTAGAACCAGATCGAACGTCCCACATCGCCCCATACCGTTTCGCACCCCCCTGTCTCACTGACATGTGGGGACAGCCACTTAAACAGCCCGTGGAAGCGTTGCGCTTAGCTGTCCGGCCCGTCAACTTTCCCGCGCAGCCCAGTTATTTGAATTAAAACTTTTTCATTTTATTTCAAATACACTTCTGTACCCAGTTTCAAAAATCAACCCAGGTCGACTCACTGCACCAAATTGAATGAAACCAATTTTGTTAGAAAGGTTTGGGAATGCTGAATCCAAGCCCGTTGGATTCAAGTCATTTGGATCTATATATCACGCATGGTAAAAATAACAAGGATGAAGCTTTTCTGAATTCAAACATTTTTCAAATTAAAACCATAATAGCTTTTGAGTTGATTCCAACTCTCAAAAATCACATTTAACCATACCTTTCAAAATATATAAAAATATATAGGTTTACTTATAGAAATAATGTTCAAGTAATAAAAGAATGCCCCATAGGCATTTCTAGCCACTTTAATTAATTAAAATAAAAGGGTAAAACCTTATTAAATTGTGACACCACTTTAAATCACATTCCCATGGACTAAAATATGTGGTGATGACATGTGTCAACATGATCCCATGTTTGGTTTGGAGAATATTAAATCTTAAGTAGCTTTTCAATGAGTAGAAATTAATTTTCTAAAAATAAAAGGAATTAAACCAAGCTTTAATCTTGTAATGTTAGTGATGATGCTAGATCATCTATAGGACCCTTTTGTGTGATGATTGCAAGTAGTTAAGTATTGTTTGGTGATTGTGTACCTCGTATTTATTTATAGACGCTAGTACCGACCAAGGATACAAGGAGGAAGGAGGATTCTACGAAGAAGAAGCCGAGGAGAACTTCAACCACTGCTCTGCACAAGGCAAGCTTTACTAACCAAGTGGACCAATGCAAGCTAACACTTGAAAGATACCCTACTAATGCAAGCTAATACTTGCTTGTTACCCTGACCACTATATGCCTTAAGCATATGTGATCATATCTACTTGATAAACCAATCCTAGTTTTGGCCTACAAGCTTTATACTTTATTTCTTTATCAAAGCTCTTACTTAGATTTTCTCTAAGTGAATGGTAGATACTAGAAAGATATGTGAAGGTTGCATAACGAGCATAAAATTTGGCCTAAGCTAGATAATCTTGATATCATCCCAAGGCATAAGATTGAACTTAGTTGAAACTCCACTAGTTTACCACCCCTCATTAGCACTTACCCCCACCTATAGATGCTAGTGCTAAGCATAAAACTTGATCAACCTTAGATGGGAATACTTGGTGGAAAATGGTTATGAAAACCTTGGAATGATGGATAATTCGATTGAAATGTTTTGGACATGTGTTTCCGAACACCAGAGGATTTTGGTGATGAAAATGTTAAGGCATGAGCCTTAGCCCTTTATAAAACTGATGGTTGTCTGGATGCGATACCATTCCAATTTTATCGTACAACCACAATACCAGAAGATTGGGTAGGGCTAGACTAGAAACTTATATATCTTAGTATTAGTTCCCTCACGGCCAAGGTCTGAGCTGAGGCTACCCTTTGAAGATTGTCCACCTGTGCAGTACCCAAGATGACAGTTGGTCATGGTTGGGAGGCCAAACTCACAGGAGAGGTGCTTATACTAGGGCGTGGAATTGAAAGGTTAGGATTGATTATCCGCATACTGGGTATGGTGAATTCAGGATTTGTTCCTGATGGATGTATCGAATGTTGTGGTGAAAGTGTACAAGCTCTGCAGAGTGTCAAACTATTCGAATAGCCGTGTCCGCGGTTATGGACAGTTGGAGTGGCCATACTGTTCCCCCGTTAGACTTTTCAAAATGACTTGTGAAATGAATTGAGACTTTGACTTGACCACAACAATGTTGTGGTATGAAATATAAGTTCCCACTTAGGTGTTATAAACTTCAACTAGCATTCGCTGCTTCTAAACTGAGTAGAGGTAAATCTGGCTTTTGCAAAATAACCCTAGATCCTAGTGTCCTATTACCAAAAACCCGTTTTACTTGTTAATATTAGTTTGCGAGTACTTAAAGAGTACTCATGGCTTTGTCCCTGGCTATTCCCATGGCCATACTATGAAGAGGAGTACCTGGAGGATGGACCCCAGGAAGGTTACGACAACTAGGATCATCTCCCATCGTCAGCATTGCCTGTGACCCCGAAGATGGAGCTTCGCCTACGCTACCGTTATTATTACGTATTCCGCTGCTTGATGTTGTATTAAGAACTGGATCATGAGATCCCTATTTGTGTAAGAACTTATGTACGGTTTGTAATGGATGATGTACTATGGTATCCAATTCTGTTATGTCTCGCAAAAATGGTAATCCTAGGATTGCGATGTATGGCATAACAGGCATCTGGGATTAAAAATCCGGGTGTTGACAAGTTGGTATCAGAGCCATCCTGACCATAGGAGACCCTAGTTCGAATGGACGTTGAATGAAAAACTTAGTTTCAAAACCAAAGAAAACAAATATTTACAAAAACTTATTCTCATTCTTATCCCTTTGATTCTTTCATGAAAATTCATGTTCCTCAAAAACTCTTGAAAAATACATAAAATTTTGACACACTTGATCACTCTACTAACTTACTCATCCTATATTCTTATAGATGGACGTGAAGTACAGCAAGTTTTATAAGTTCGGGAATGGAGGAGACCTTATCTTTGAGAGGGATTTGGACCAGCTTTCGGAACTTCTGGAGCGTCTGCACCCCAAGTTCTTCGGAGATCAGCTCAATGATCAAGGAGGAGAAGATCCGCAGTGGCTAATTGTTGCAAGTCTCCGAGGAAAGATTGAACCTCCCACTGCTGAGGGAATTCAGTTTACCTTGAGGGAAAACAACTGGCTCGATGGACTTGCCAGGGCCATGCAGGAAATTCTTTCTCGTCTGTGTGGGCAGAGCATCAATCAGATCAAGGGAACTCGCTTTGAGTTTTGCCCGAGGCGGGATGCAAATGGACAACCACTGGAAGCCCCATACCACCCCGAGCTGAAGACTCAATTGGATCACCTTTGCTTCATGATGTATGATCGACAGCAGGAGTTGGACATCGATCAAGTTTAAACATCTAATAGATCTAAATTCTGTTTTTAAAACAAAGAACTGGCCACGCGGCGTGTTCTGATTCGTCGATACCGCTTCGTGTGAATCAATCAACGAGGGCCGTTAGATCTAACTTAAATCACACGGCCAAATCTGTTCCATACCCCTTCGTTAAGTGATCTATTTCTACATGTTGGATCTGGATCTAACGGTTCGCGATCAAGCGACCAAAGCCTGGCGGCGCTAGCAGCGGCGAGTGGCGGCGGCGGCTCTATCAGCGACGTTTCCGACGATCTAGGTCGCGCGGAAGAGGGAGAGGTGGCTTACTGAGTTCGCCGTGCGCTGCTGATTCTCAAGGTGGGTTTGGTTGGCGAAGGGGTGCTCGCGGTTGACAGGTATTGCTCGCCGGAGTCGTTGCTGTCGTCGGGCGTGTGCGGCTGGAGGCGGTGGCGACGCTACGGCTCACGCTAAGGCACAAGAGAGGTGGCGTTAGATGCGTGCAGACGAGGCGAGCGTGTGAGTATGAGTAAGAGAGAGGCGCGGTCGGTACAAACCAGGAGAGCTCGTCGAAGTTTGCGGCTGCGTCGGGCACTTGCGGTCGTCGTCATTGGCGAGGCTCCAGATAGTCCTAGCACGCACCAATGGGGTTAGAAGATGTGCAAGGTTGCTGCGATCATGCTGGCAAGATTAGAAGGCAAGGGGCGACGAGAGCTCACCGGAATCGCACGCCAGAGTTTCTTGGTACCGCGACGGTGCAAACGATATTGTGGGAAGCCTGGTGGCGGAGTGGGGGCGCTAGGTGAGGGGAAATGGTCACAGAGGGGTGAAGGTTAAATGGCCGGAGCAGGGGCGAGATTAACGTGCGGCATCAATGGGATTGAAGAGCATTTGCTCGGGAGGAAACGGCCGCGGCGGCGCTGGTCGCAGGCGAGATTTGGGGACGACGGGATGATGTGGCTGCGGGGCCCAGTTGTCAGCGAGGGGGTGTGCGCGAGCACGGTGAGGAAAGGCCGAGACAGAGGTGGCCCGGGTGGGCTGTTTCGCTTGCTGGGCTGGAATGCTAGCGCCAGGCCCAGTTGGGTTTTCTATTTCTTTTTCTTTTTCTGAGTTGATTTTCAGGAATCATTTTCAAATAAATTCAAAAGCAATTGAATTCAAATCTTTTCTGGATTTTTGTAAAGTGCAACCTTCATACTTTTGTGCATAAAATCATGTTGTCTCTCTGTATTTGCTTGGTCTCTTTGAATAAACAAATAAATAGTTCCATAGTTCAAGATTTGTATAGGTTTTGAAAATGGTTTAAAACCATATTTGTTTTATGAAATTTTGTCCAAACTCTAACATTCAACCAAAACAACATGAGAGGAAACAAAGTTTGGTTTAGAACAATTATACTATCATTTGAGAGTGGCATTTAGATTAATGCTTGCTCACATAAAATAATAGCACTAAGTGCTTCTGTTTTCTTGAAATGAGTTTGAAATTGTTCCCTAAATGATATGCATGCATGAATGATATGCAATCCTTGAAACATGATTTTAGGGATGTTACAGCAACGCTGCATTGTCCGCTGGTACATAGCACCTGTGTTTTTCAGCCCAAAGGGCATCGTAACATAGCAAAACGTGTTGTATGTAGTACTGAACGAAGTGGCCAATTGGTCCGACTTCCTCATCTTGATCTGGTGGTATCCTGAGTATGCATCGAGAAAACACAAAAGTTCTGAGCCAGCCGTCGATTCAATGATATGGTCAATGCGAGGCAAAGCAAACAGATCTTTGGGGCATGCTTTGTTCAAGTCGGTGTAATCAACGCACATTCTTAATTCTTTGGTTCCCTTTTTGGGGACAAGTACAGTATTGGCCACCCATTGGGTGTGAAGGACTTCTCGGATAAAACTATCCTTAAGTAATCTAGCTATCTCTTTGCCTATGTGGCGCATGTTCTCATCTCTAAAGCGTCGTAGAGGTTGCTTCAGTGGTTTGCATTTTGGATCAATGTTTAAGTTGTGCTCGGCAAGTTCCCTAGGTACACTTTTCATGTCGGCAGGTTTCCAGGCAAAGATGTCCCTGTTCTCACGGAGGAACTGGACGAGCGCGCTTTCCTATTTGGGATCCAGGTTCGTCCCAATGGCGGTGGTCTTGGAGGAATCGCCTACCACAAGTTCCACCGACTTGGTCTCGATTGCGGCCTTGAATGCTAGAGCGGAGTCGGAAATCTGTTTCTTCGACTCGGGAATCTTCGAGGCATTGACCTTGCTCTGGATCTCCTTGAATTCTTCGCTGTAGAGGACAGCTTTCGCGTAGGCTGCTTCATTAATCTCGCAGTCCCTAGCTTTAGCAAAGCTTCTGGATACGGTGATGACACCGTTTGGTCAGGGTATCTTGAGTTTGTTGTAGACAAATCATGGCTTGGCCATGAAGGTGTGGAATATGTCGCAGCCAAATATGACGTGGTACACGCTCTTGAAGGGGACCACCTCAAAGGTCATGCGCTCTTGGCGGTAATTATTAACATCGCCAAAGGCAACCTGGAGTGTGATGCACCCAAGGGACCGAGCCTCCCGACCAGGAACTACACCGTGGAAGATGGTGTTGGTCCATGTGGCATCCCGCTAAAACCACTACTAGAAAATCGCGTTGATTGTGTGCATTGCATCATCATGACCGCATGCTCATGTCATCATGCCACATTGCATTTGAGCATCGTCATCATCTTGCATCTGTTCGCATAAAACAATTTTCGGGAAAACCTAATTTGTTTTCTAAACGCCCCGTCTTTATTCAAACGCAAAGCCCGGTTCTCTAGAATATTTTGTTTTGGCTCACCACGGGTTGCAAACGGTCCGTTCAAAATAAATAAAAGATTAAATTATTTTTAGTGGGGCAGTCGAACGGGCCGATTCGACCCAGTCGACCACCCCCAGTATTAAAACGGTCCACCTACACCAGCCTACCCGAAATCCTATTTCCACCTAGTCCTAATCTACCCACCACTCGCAGCTCGCCACCTCACCCCTCCCCCAATTTCCTACCCACCCCGCCACATCATCAATCCACCAGCCCCCACCCATCTCTCTCTCTCACCTAGCCCATCTACCCTCCCCTCACTTACACCCGGACCCCACCGCCCCTGGCCCCACCCGCAGACCCAACACACCCACACCCACACACAGCCACCAACCCCCCTCTCTCTCCCCCTCTGACCACCTGGTCCCACCCCGCAGGACCCGCCTTCCCAACCGACCGCGGCCCCGACGCGTTCCCCCCAAGCGCCCCGTCCCCACCTCCCGCTTCCTCTCTCTCCCTCTCCACCCCGCTGCCCCGAACCGCCTCCTTCCCCACGCGCGGCCTCGCCCCGGTCGCGTCTCGCCGGCTCCCCTCCCCGTCCTCTCTCCTCCCCGCGCGTCCTCTCTTCCTCCCCGGACCGCGTCGCCTCCACCTCCCTTCCCCGCCGGTCCGCCGCCCGCCCGCCGTGCTCCTCCCCCTCGCCGGCCGTCTTCCGCCGTCCCTCCTCCTGAGCGTGCTCTGCCGCCTAACGCCCCCGGCCGCGGTCCCGTCGCCCTGCAGCCGCCTCCACTTGGCTCGCCAGGCCGCGCCGTCCTCGACCGCTGGGCGCCGGCCACGCACGCCTCAACCGCGAGCTCCTGTGCCTGGTCGCCCGCAGGTGCCTCTGTCCCTGTCTAGTGCAAGTGGCTCGCTGTTTGTCCTTGGTGTTCAGTCATCAGCTCGTGATGTGTAATGGTGGTGTGGAGATGGTGAAGATGTTCGTCTCCAAATGAGATCGGCACGCCAAGTTCGCCATGACCGACTACATGGAACCATCTACCAAAAATCCCCGAAGTCCGACCCCGTCGAGACCGAACCCTGTCGACCCAGAATCAAGATCGGCAAGACCCCCAGAACATCAAGATCTTCCCGGATACGACAAGTACTCCCTCGAGGACGCTGAGTACTTCACCCCGGACCCCGAGGACCCTGGCGCCGTTCCCAAGTTCGCCACCGGTGAATAAGGAGGAAACCTCAAGGACTTCGGCACGGAGCGGCAAGATCGCCTCACGGAATCCAAAGTGCGGACCCGACAAGATCTTCGCGACGATAAGAACGACACCGACCCGGAAGAACCCGATGCGCCCCCGACACCGAACCAAGTACTCCTTTCCGGACACCGAGTCCGCTGAGAACCCGGATGCGACAAGATCTGCCCCGTTGTTCGAGAATGTTCCTGCCAAGACCGAACCCGTCGAACCCTGGACCCTGAGACCGAACCCCGAACCCCGGAACCAAGATCTGCCGAACCCTAAATGTGTGAACCCAAACCCGAGACCTTATTTTATAAATGATATATCTGATGCATATTAAATTGTTCATGCATGCATGCTTGTCTGTGGTTTGGGGGCCTTATGTCGATTCACCTCATAATTAAATATGGGGCCCATATGCGGGCAAATCTAGTCTTATATTGGCCTCATCTAAAATTGTGTAGCGAACCGGTGCTATCTTTTGCTATGTTAAGACAACATTTAAAATGCAGGGTAGCTAAACAACATGAACCATCTGAATAATTGTCGGGACCCCCGGTTCCGCTTAATATGACCTGATTGCACCGCACCTTTGCCATGCCATACATCATACATGCATCATGCTCGATCTTTTGCCGTAGTATTAAATAGTGCATCCGGTGTTTATTCTAGTGTTTTGGTTCTTCGAGGATAAGGCCGTTGAGTTGATGCGAGTGTCGACCCGATCTTCGGATGAATCTTCGGCAATGTTTTCAGGCGAGCATCTTCCCCTTTCTACCTATCTTACTATTATAGTATTTATTCCCTCATGTTGATCTATTGCTATCTGTGTTGCGATGCTCTAGTTTTCGTACCCGTGGTATCCCTTGCAGCCTTATATTGCCATGGACACCTCCTATTACATGTTGTTTGGTAGATAGTTGGACTTGCGCGTCGTAGTCGCTTGCTCAAGTGCTGTTGCGTGTTGTCAAGTGCCACAGTTGTTGGTGTATTGCCGCATGTTGATGTTGGAGATGATCTTGGCTTTACTTTTCGTTCACTTTAATTACTGTTTAACAACTAAAATTGAAGTAAGTAAGCAGAGGCACAGGTGGGCAATAGATGTTATTTGGTTGTTAACCGTTCACTTGTGTCCCGTAGGACCCCGAGTGCTTGATACATGTTCCTTGATTTATCGCGCTATCCACATCCGGGAGGATTATGGGACCCCCCTGAGCTAGAGCTTGATTCAGTCTTATTTCTTGGGGCCACAAACTAGTTTGAGGTTTTATTTACTATCCTGTACTTATGCCATGCTACTATTTATTTACGATTGTGCGAGGAGCACACTGTACTGTTTAGGTAAGCGGAATGTTTTCGCGGTATCGACAAGCCCAGTTTTGGGTTCCCAGTCGTTTACAGCCATTGACGCAAACCTTGAGTCCGTCTCGGAGTCAGCTGGCTTCGTTGCGGGTCTACTCAATGGGGTGGCCCCCTGAAATATTTCTGAATCCTGTGATTGCTTTGTCGTGAAAGCCTCGTTGGGTTTTGATTTGGTTGTTCCGAGGTTGATCGAGTGTGTGTTGCTATTTGTGCACCCCTGCAGGGTAAAACTTTCTGAAAGCCGTGTCCGCGGTTATGGACGACTTGGAGCACAGTATCTCGATCATAGACAACTATAACTAAAGTAGTGCTATAAATTTGACTTTATAATGACTAGTAATCAGCTTCACTATAATGGAATGGCTAAATAAAACTGCCAACAATTGCTTGCTTGAGTTGTCGCTTGCGACCATTGTATCTGACTAGTAAGTATGGCAACTACAACGAAATGGCTAAATAAAAGTACCAACAACTGCTGGGTTTTTGGGTTATCTCATGCTATATGTATCTGACTAGTAAGTATTACAATCTCAACGAATTGGTTAACTAAAAGTGCCCACTGCTTATTTTATCAGGATGATTACCTATACCTGAATAGTAATTGCTGCAACGATAACTGAATAAATAAAACTGCCAACTGTGTGAGTTCCTCGGTGGACTTCCTCGTTTGGTCTCGAGGGGGAAATACCAGGATGGGTTTGTTTGGTGTTAGATTCAGGTTGGATCCGAATAGGTCTTTCTTAACCCTCTCTGATAGCCGCCAGTTGTACCGAGTCTCTATAGGTTGTTTAGTGCATGCTGCCGCTGCCGCTCAGTCCACCATACCTATGTAGGCGAGGACCGCCGAATTCTAGCCTCGCCGTGTACTGGCCTCAGTACTGACGCTCCTCCTTTTCCTTTGCCCTTTGTCGGCACCCCTTTTGTTTAAGCAGGTTTGATATTGACGTCGTTAGCAGGGTTACCCTTCCGGCTTGGCCTGGGCAGGGTTATGGACGCCATTGGTTATTCTTCAGGGCTCTTAGCCCCATTTGCATCTTGTCCGTAGTCGGACGCTCCATCTTTTCAAGGTGATTTGGATCTTTGTATATTATATCTGTATTCTTGACTCGTTGAGTCGCTGTTGTATATATCTGTTCTGTGGGTCCCATCGAGGACTGTTGTGTAATGTTATTACTTCGTTTTCCACCCGCACGAAAGTGCCTGGTGGGCACCTTTGAATCGTTTCTATGCGGGTTTGGCGGGTTTCGCTAAAACCTGCATAGGATCCATTCTGAGGGTGTTACAGAGTGGTATCAGAGCTCAGCAGTTGCGATACCCACAAGTCCAGCCTGTAGGATAACCTAGCTAACGGCCGAAGTAGAGTGTCAAAAACTATTTTCGAAAATCGGTTGGATAGTTCTGGTTAGGTCTGATTTTACTCCTTACCCCTCTGCTGCTCTCCTCTCACCTCTGCGTGTTTCGAATCCGCTCTTTTCTCTTTCTTCGAGTCCAGGATTTCTCGTTGTTGGGTTCCGTCGTACCGTCAGGGTTTCGCTTCCTCCTTTGGTAACGGTGTTGCTACATTTGGTCTTCATGCTATCCGAGGAACCCTTCGTCTGGTGGACTTCTCTTTGTTCCTTCTCGTGCCTTCCGGTGTTTTCGGACGCGATGACATCAGCTACGCCAGATCCGATGCAGAGTCTGTATCACTCCTTTGCTTCTGAACCTCGTTTGTCGAGATCTTCAGTCTGATTCCGAGAGTTGGTTGCATAATCTGCCTATTCGTGAGCAGAGTAATGGTTTGGGTGCGCGATGGACTGATCACCATCCGACTACTCTTATCATTCGCTCTTGTACATCGAATCAGTGGATCCAGCGATTTTACTCCCTCCACGGAAGTTAGAGGTGGCTTTATTTGTTGATGCCTCTACCTTCGACCTTTTGTCCCGGAGTGTTCCCTCGATGATCACGGACAACGACCTCTTGTTAGTGGTGTCGCGAGGATCTACACGATGCGAGAAGATTCAGATCGCCGCCCTTCCTTCCGGTACCACGAGACGGATCTCGAGGGCGAGATCCATTGTTAGTGGTGTCGAATTGTGGCATCCCGCTAAAACCACTACTAGAAAATCGCGTTGATTGTGTGCATTGCATCATCATGACCGCATGCCCATGTCATCATGCCACATTGCATTTGAGCATCGTCATCATCTTGCATCTGTTCGCATAAAACAATTTTCAGGAAAACCTAATTTGTTTTCTAAATGCCCCGTCTTTATTCAAACGCAAAGCCCGGTTCTCCGGAATATTTTGTTTTGGCTCACCACGGGTTGCAAACGGTCCGTTCAAAATAAATAAAAGATTAAATTATTTTTAGTGGGGCAGTCGAACGGGCCGATTCGACCCAGTCGACCACCCCCAGTATTAAAACGGTCCACCTACACCAGCCTACCCGAAATCCTATTTCCACCTAGTCCTAATCTACCCACCACTCGCAGCTCGCCACCTCACCCCTCCCCCAATTTCCTACCCACCCCGCCACATCATCAATCCACCAGCCCCCACCCCTCTCTCTCTCTCACCTAGCCCATCTACCCTCCCCTCACTTACACCCGGACCCCACCGCCCCTGGCCCCACCCGCAGACCCAAAACACCCACACCCACACACAGCCACCAACCCCCCTCTCTCTCCCCCTCTGACCACCTGGTCCCACCCCGCGGGACCCGCCTTCCCAACCGACCGCGGCCCCAACGCGTTCCCCCCAAGCGCCCCGTCCCCACCTCCCGCTTCCTCTCTCTCCCTCTCCACCCCGCCGCCCCGAACCGCCTCCTTCCCCACGCGCGGCCTCGCCCCGGCCGCGTCTCGCCGGCTCCCCTCCCCGTCCTCTCTCCTCCCCGCGCGTCCTCTCTTCCTCCCCGGACCGCGCCGCCTCCACCTCCCTTCCCCGCCGGTCCGCCGCCCGCCCGCCGTGCTCCTCCCCCTCGCCGGCCGTCTTCCGCCGTCCCTCCTCCTGAGCGTGCTCTGCCGCCTAACGCCCCCGGCCGCGGTCCCGTCGCCCTGCAGCCGCCTCCACTTGCCTCGCCAGGCCGCGCCGTCCTCGACCGCTGGGCGCCGGCCACGCACGCCTCAACCGCGAGCTCCTGTGCCTGGTCGCCCGCAGGTGCCTCTGTCCCTGTCTAGTGCAAGTGGCTCGCTGTTTGTCCATGGTGTTCAGTCATCAGCTCGTGATGTGTAATGGTGGTGTGGAGATGGTGAAGATGTTCGTCTCCAAATGAGATCGGCACGCCAAGTTCGCCATGACCGACTACATGGAACCATCTACCAAAAATCCCCGAAGTCCGACCCCGGCGAGACCGAACCCTGTCGACCCAGAATCAAGATCGGCAAGACCCCCGGAACATCAAGATCTCCCCGGATACGACAAGTACTCCCTCGAGGACGCCGAGTACTTCACCCCGGACCCCGAGGACCCTGGCGCCGTTCCCAAGTTCGCCACCGGTGAATAAGGAGGAAACCTCAAGGACTTCGGCACGGAGCGGCAAGATCGCCTCACGGAATCCGAAGCGCGGACCTGACAAGATCTTCGCGACGATAAGAAAGACACCGACCCAGAAGAACCCGATGCGCCCCCGACACCGAACCAAGTACTCCTTTCCGGACGCCGAGTCCGCCGAGAACCCGGATGCGACAAGATCTGCCCCGTTGTTCGAGAATGTTCCTGCCAAGACCGAACCCGTCGAACCCTGGACCCTGAGACCGAACCCCGAACCCCGGAACCAAGATCTGCCGAACCCTAAATGTGTGAACCCAAACCCGAGACCTTATTTTATAAATGATATATCTGATGCATATTAAATTGTTCATGCATGCATGCTTGTCTGTGGTTTGGGCCTTATGCCGATTCACCTCATAATTAAATATGGGGCCCATATGCCGGCAAATCTAGTCTTATATTGGCCTCATTTAAAATTGTGTAGCGAACCGGTGCTATCTTTTGCTATGTTAAGACAACATTTAAAATGCAGGGTAGCTAAACAACATGAACCATCTGAATAATTATCGGGACCCCCGGTACTGCTTAATATGACCTTATTGCACCGCACCTTTGCCATGCCATACATCATACATGCATCATGCTCGATCTTTTGCCGTAGTATTAAATAGTGCATCCGGTGTTTATTCTAGTGTTTTGGTTCTTCGCGCATAAGGCCGTTGAGTTGATGCGAGTGTCGACCCGATCTTCCGATGAATCTTCGGCAATGTTTTCAGGCGAGCATCTTCCCCTTTCTACCTATCTTACTATTATAGTATTTATTCCCTCCTGTTGATCTATTGCTATCTGTGTTGCGATGCTCTAGTTTTCGTACCCGTGGTATCCCTTGCAGCCTTATATTTCCATGGACACCTCCTATTACCTGTTGTTTGGTAGATAGTTGGACTTGCGCGTCGTAGTCGCTTGCTCAAGTGCTGTTGCGTGTTGTCAAGTGCCACAGTTGTTGCTGTATTTCCGCATGTTGATGTTGGAGATGATCTTGGCTTTACTTTTCGTTCACTTTAATTACTGTTTAACAACTAAAATTGAAGTAAGTAAGCAGAGGCACAGGTGGGCAATAGATGTTATTTGGTTGTTAACCGTTCACTTGTGTCCCGTAGGACCCCGAGTGCTTGATACCTGTTCCTTGATTTATCGCGCTATCCACATCCGGGAGGATTATGGGACCCCCCTGAGCCTGAGCTTGATTCAGTCTTATTTCTTGGGGCCACAAACTAGTTTGAGGTTTTATTTACTATCCTGTACTTATGCCATGCTACTGTTTATTTACGATTGTGCGAGAAGCACACTGTACTGTTTAGGTAAGCGGAATGTTTTCGCGGTATCGACAAGCCCAGTTTTGGGTTCCCAGTCGTTTACAGCCATTGACGCAAACCTTGAGTCCGTCTCGGAGTCAGCTGGCTTCGTTGCGGGTCTACTCAATGGGGTGTCCCCCTGAAATATTTCTGAATCCTGTGATTGCTTTGTCGTGAAAGCCTCGTTGGGTTTTGATTTGGTTTTTCCGAGGTTGATCGAGTGTGTGTTGCTATTTGTGCACCCCTGCAGGGTAAAACTTTCTGAAAGCCGTGTCCGCGTTATGGACGACTTGGAGCACAGTATCTCGATCATAGACAACTATAACTAAAGTAGTGCTATAAATTTGACTTTATAATGACTAGTAATCAGCTTCACTATAATGGAATGGCTAAATAAAACTGCCAACAATTGCTTGCTTGAGTTGTCGCTTGCGACCATTGTATCTGACTAGTAAGTATGGCAACTACAACGGAATGGCTAAATAAAAGTACCAACAACTGCTGGGTTTTTGGGTTATCTCATGCTATATGTATCTGACTAGTAAGTATTACAATCTCAACGAATTGGTTAACTAAAAGTGCCCACTGCTTATTTTATCAGGATGATTACCTATACCTGACTAGTAATTGCTGCAACGATAACTGAATAAATAAAACTGCCAACTATGTGTGTTCCTCGGTGGACTTCCTCGTTTGGTCTCGAGGGGGAAATACCAGGATGGGTTTGTTTGGTGTTAGATTCAGGTTGGATCCGAATAGGTCTTTCTTAACCCTCTCTGATAGCCGCCAGTTGTACTGAGTCTCTATAGGTTGTTTAGTGCATGCTGCCGCTGCCGCTCAGTCCACCATACCTATGTAGGCGAGGACCGCCGAATTCTAGCCTCGCCGTGTACTGGCCTCAGTACTGACGCTCCTCCTTTTCCTTTGCCCTTTGTCGGCACCCCTTTTGTTTAAGCAGGTTTGAGATCGACGTCGTTAGCAGGGTTACCCTTCCGGCTTGGCCTGGGCAGGGTTATGGACGCCATTGGTTTTATTCTTCAGGGCTCTTAGCCCCATTTGCATCTTGTCCGTAGTCGGACGCTCCATCTTTTCAAGGTGATTTGGATCTTTGTATATTATATCTGTATTCTTGACTCGTTGAGTCGCTGTTGTATATATCTGTTCTGTGGGTCCCATCGAGGACTATTGTGTAATGTTATTACTTCGTTTTCCACCCGCACGAAAGTGCCTGGTGGGCACCTTTGAATCGTTTCTATGCGGGTTTGGCGGGTTTCGCTAAAACCTGCATAGGGTCGATTCTGAGGGTGTTACAGTCCACCTTAGGTTTGCCTCCGTCAAGTTCATCTTCTGCAGTGTATCCAGGTACATGATGTTGATGTTGCTTCCACTATCCACCATACATTTGGTGAACTCAATGCCGTCAATCAAGGGGTTGATGACAATGGCGTATTGGTTCTCCGTAGGGATAAGGTCTGGGTGATCCTTCCTTCCCAGGTAATTGGAACCTCCGACCAGTGCAGGTACTAGGGAACTGGGGGGTAGAGTAGCCATCAGTATCCTCATAGAGGTCTTCTTTTGTCAGACGGTGGGAGTGCCAAGGAAAGTGTGGTAAACTACCGCCTTCTTCTCGAAGGGGTTCTTGCCTTTGCCGTCGCTCTTGGCAGCGTGCTTGGGGTCGACGTCCTCGTCCATGTCACTTGAATCCTTGGACTCCTCCTCCTTCTTCTTACCCTTGCCCTTGCCTCGTGGTCTATTCTTCCGACTTTGCTTGTAGCCGGACTCCGGGTCCTCCTTGAGGTCATTGACGAACTTGCAGTGTCGATTGGTATGGGTGGCTTTGCCGTTGACATCGAGGTGTACGAGGTACGGCATATCGCAGTACTCTTCGTAGGTTTTGGGAACGCGGAGCGCTGCCAAGGAAGTTTCACTTCCTCGCTGCTGCCCACGACCAGCTCCCCGTCCTCGGCCATGTTGTCCACCATCACCTCGTCCTACGAAGGTCATAGCAACCATGTCAGGAGTTTGCTTTTCTTCTGGAGCGGTTTTCCGCTTTGTGTTGTTGTTCCTCCGAGCTTGAGTTGGAACGGCCGTTGCCAGCAGAGAGCCGCGAGCATCTTCATCGGCAGCTGCGAACTCACTAGCCAAATGAATCATCTGGTTCAAGTCAAGCTGGTGATTGTCCTGCAAGCGCTTCAGCTTATGTCGGAGCAACATGACCCTTTCCAACCCATCGATGAAGGCGGTCATGGCGGTCTGAGCGTGCACTCCTGCGCAGGAATTTTTTATATCCAGCCAGTGGGAGAGGTAGGCGCGAGATGTCTTGTCTTTCTCTTGCATGCACCGCTGTAGATCACCAACAGTGCAGGGACGTTTGTACATATCCTCGAAGTTCTTGGTGAACGCCTCTTGCATGTCCAACATATTGGAGATGGATTTCTCTGGCAAGTCATCAATCCATTGATGGGTTGTGCCCGCCAACATCAATGGGAGATACTTGACGGCAACGTTGGGGTTACCCCCGACAATCTCTACCGCATTGTCGTAATCATGCAACCATGTAGCTGGCTTAGCGGTACCGTCATAGGGCTTGATGGTCTTGTCAATCTGAAAACCTTTGGGGTAAGTTGCGGACCGTATCGCAGGTCCAAAGCAACATGGTCCCAGGTATGGTCCTTCCTGGGCCTCGTGGATCTTATCGATCCGCGAACATGCATCGTATGGCTCCGGGTTTCTTTTCTTCTTGTCAACAGGGGATGGGCTGCGTGAACGACGTGGGCCTCCTCCGCCATGGTGACTGCTAGGCGGCGACGGAGGCGGAGGTGGCGGTGGGTTATCCTTCTTGCTATTACCCTCCTACGACGCCTCATGCTTGTCGCGATTGCTTGTCGGACGCGGAGGGTCATGGCGCGACCTGCTCTTGTGTCCCTGGTTGTGCTCTCCGTCATGACGGGTTTGCTCCGCGTTATCGCGGATGACGATGTCGCTCTGCCTTAGCGGGGGCATATTCATATGACGGTGAGCCTTGGGGTCTTTGCGATGTCGGGGTGGAGCGGGGCGGTGGCGATGGGCGATGAGGTTGGGCCTTTTCTCCATGGTCGGAGGATATGGGGATAGCATCCTTCCTGTTGCGTGCATCCCTCCGTCTTCGTTCTGATGAACCCGTCTGGGACCCAACATCAAGAGGAGATTTGACCCTTGGAGGCTTATACTGGCTAGACTGGCAAAGCGCTGGGTCAAACTCAAGCCTCTGAGAGGTGGCATTTCCTGCTGCTTCACCGCCTTGGCCACTAGGTCATAGTGAAGGGATTCGCAGCATAGTAAATTAAAAAATTTCTACGGATGCAAACGGGAAAGCCAAGATCTAATCTAGGAGATGCAAACAACGAGGGGGGATAGATGAGATCTTCATACCCTTGAAGATTCGCACAGCGGAACATTCAACAGAACGTGGTTGATGTAGTCGTACTAGCCTTCTCCTCCTCGCGATCCGATCCGATCCAACACCACAAGTGGCGATGCCTCCGAGAGATGCACACGTACGGCACCTCGACTTCTCCTCCTTCCTCGGTCCAGCAAGTGGGTTGGAGATATAGATTGGATCTAAAACACGACGGCGTGGTGCAAAGGTGGAGAGTTTCTGCGGCAGGGCTTCGCCTACGCGCAGTCGGGAGAGAGAGAGAGGAGGGCAGCAACTAGGCGGCTAGGGTTTGAGGAGGTGTGGGGGGAGGGTGCGCCACTGCCCTCTTTATATAGAGGGCTGGCCGGCTGCCCCCTTTCCCCTCCTCCAAGCCTAGGTCTGGCGGCCACATGGGAGGAGTGGGGGGCAAGTTTCCCTCCCCTCCTTCTAGAAGCTCTCCCTAGGGTTTCCCCTAGGGCTTGGCCGGCTTGGCCTATGGGGCCTTGTGCCCCTGGCCCAATGCGGCCAGGGCACTCCCTCGTAGGCCCACACCCCCTCCCGACAAGTGGGGCCACGTTGGTCCCACTCCGGAAGGTTCTATAAGCTTTCGGTACAATACTGAACATTCCGAAACAATTCCGAAATCCAAAAACTGCTTTCCCTTATATGGATCTTATTCTCTGGACCATTTCGGAACCTCTCGTGATGTCCTGGATCTCATCCGAGACTCCGAACCAAAAACTCATAAAAAATTATCCATTCTATCCTAGCATCGAGACACGTTAAGTGTGTGACCCTACGGGTTCGAGAATATGCAGACAGGATCTTCTATCAATAATCAACAGCGGGATCTAGAAACCCATATTGACTCCCACATATTCATCGATGATCATATCGGATGAACCACGATGCCAGGATTCAATAAATCCCATATATATATATATATATATATATATATATATATATATTCCTTTCGTCGCGCAATATTTTACTTGCCCGAGATTCGATCTCGGTATCGGCATAGCTAGTTCAATCTCGTTCACAGCAGGTACTTTACTCGTTCCATAATCCGATATCACTTTGTGATTAACTCCTTAACCACGTGATTGCAAGCGGTGTTGGTATCGATTACCGAGTGGGCCCGAAGTATATCTCTCCGACTTGGGAGGGAGAAATCCCATCTGGATACATACAACCCAACAGGTACTTTCCGATCACCTGAGAGACACCTTTATGATCACCCTCTCAGAGGATGACATTTGATGACCTCAAAGCTTTGTTCCGATACCAGGGAGTTGCATTATCTCATGGTCTAAGGAATACAATATTTTACATAAGAAAAAGCTTCGCAAAGATGAACATGATAACACGATCTAATTGCTCTGCTTGATTTGGGTATGTCCATCATATCATTCTCCCAATGACATGATCTCATTATTAATTGACAACTCATGTCTATGATTAGGAAACCTTAACCATCATTAATCAATGAGCTAGTCCATAGAGGCGTACTAGGGACACGGTGTTGTTCATAAACCACACAAGTATCAAAGTTTCCGCTTAATATAATTCTAGCATGGAATATGAACTTTATCATGAACAAGAATTATAATAATAACATCTTTGTTATTACCTTTAGGGCATAATTCCAACAGTCTCCCACTTGCACTAGAGTCAATAATCTATTTTACATCTGGTAGCAATCTAACACCCATGGCATTAAGGTGTTGATCATGTTTTGCTCGTGGAAGAGGTTTAGTCAACGGATCTGCGACATTTAGATCCGTATGTACTTTGCTAATCTTCAGATCTCCATCTGTAATATAATCTCGAATTATATGAAATCGGCGGTAGATGTGCTTGGTCTTTCGATGATATCGTGGTTCCTTAGCCAATGCTATGGCGCCAGTGTTGTTGCACAATATATCCAGTGGGTCCAAGGCACTTGGAACCACACCAAGCTTAGTGATGAAGTTCCTGATCCAAACTCCTTCACTTGACGCTTCTGCAGCAGCCATGTATTCCGATTATACTGTAGATCCCGCGATCACGCTTTGCTTGCAACTTCTCCAGCTCACAGCTCCTCCAATCAAAATATAAACGTATCCTGTATGAGATTTAGAATCATCTGGGTCGGTGTCGAAACTAGCGTCGACGTAACCTTTTACGACGAGCTGCTCATTACCTCCATAGACCAAGAACATTTCTTTAGTCCTATTTAAGTACTTTAGGGTGTTCTTTACGGCTGTCCAGTGTTCCACTCCTGGATCACTTTGGTATCTGCTCGTCAAACTAAGAGCATTGGACACATCCGATCTAGTACACAGCATGGCATACATGATAGAACCTATGGCCGAGGCATAAGGCACTTTGCTCATGGTTTCTCTATCGTTTACCATAGCTGGAAACTGAGCCTTGCTCAATATCTTACCTAACAACATAGGCACTGAACCTTTCTTTGCCTTATCCATTTTGAACCTTTTCAGAACTTTGTCTAGGTATGTACTTTGGCTTAAAGCTATCAGGCGTCTTTGTCTATCTCTATAGATTTTGATGCCCAATATATAAGCAGCTTCTCCTAGGTCTTTCATTGAAAAACATTTATTCAAATAACTCTTCACATCTTTAAGCATACTAATGTCATTTCCAATAATCAATATGGCATCCACATATAGTACTAAAAATGTCACTGATCTCCCACTCACTTTCTTGTAGATACAAGCTTCGTAGCAATTTGGAACAAATCCAAAGCTCTTGATCACTTGATCAAAACGAAGGTTCCAACTCCGAGATGCTTGCTTTAGTCCATAAATGGAACTCTAAAGTTTGCACACCTTATCAGCATCCTTAGGATCGACAAAACCTTCGGGTTGCATCATATACAACTCTTCATCAATGTTGCCATTGAGGAACGCAGTCTTGACATCCATCTGCCATATTTCATAATCATGAAACGCAGCAATTGCTAACAAAATCCGAATGGACTTAAACATCGCTATGGGAGAGAAAGTCTCATCGTAGTCAACACCTTGAACTTGTCAAAAACCTTTCGCGACAAGCCGTGCTTTATAGACAGTGACATTACCATCCGCGTCCGTTTTCTTCTTGAAAATCCATTTGCACTCATCGGCCTTTCGGTCGCTAGGAGGGTCCACCAAAGTCCATACTTGGTTTTCGCTCATGGACCCCAATTCGGATTTCATGGCCTCTAGCCATTTCTCAGAGTCTGGGCTCATCATTGCTTCCTCATAGTTCGCAGGTTCACTGTTGTCTACTAACAAGACAGTCAAGACAGGGTTACCGTACCACTCATGAGGGGCACGTGACCTTGTCGACCTACGATGTTTAGTAGTAGCATCGTCCGAAGCTTCATGATCCTTGTCATTAGCTTCCTCTATTGTTGGTGCAGACGGCACTGGAACAATTTCCGGTGTTGCGCTACTCTCCAACTCAAGAGAAGGTTCAATAACCTCGTCTAGCTCTACTTTCCTCCCACTCACTTCTTTCGAGAGAAACTCCTTCTCAAGAAAGGATCCGTTCTTTGCGACAAACACTTTGCCTTCGGATCTGTGGTAGAAGGTATACCCAATAGTTTCCTTAGGGTATCTTATGAATACGCATTTCTCCGCTTTCGGTTCGAGCTTGTCCGGCATCAACTTCTTGACGTAAGCCTCGCATCAGCAAACTTTAAGAAACGGCAACTTAGGTTTAGCACCAAACCACAGTTCATACGGTGTCGTCTCAACGGATTTAGATGATGCCCTATTTAAAGTGAATGCAGCGGTTTCTAATGCATCACCCCAAAATGATAACGACAAATTTGTAAGAGACATCATCGATCGCACCATATCTAATAGAGTTCGATTTCGGCGTTCAGACACACCATTGCGCTGTGGTGTTCCGCGTGGCGTGAGTTGCGAAACTATTCCGCTTGCTTTAAGATGCGTGAGAAAATCATAACTCAAATATTCACCTCCACGATCGGATCGTAGAAATTTAATTTTCCTGTTACGATGGTTTTCCACTTCGTTCTGAAATTGTTTGAACTTTTCAAATGTTTCAGATTTATGTTTCATCAAATAGATATACCCATATCTACTTAAGTCATCAGTAAAAGTTAGAAAATAGCGATAACCACCGCGCGTCGAAACACTCATTGGTCCGCATACATCGGTATGTATGATTTCCAACAAGTCCGTTGCTCGCTCCATTATTCCGGAGAACGGGGTTTTGATCATCTTGCCCATGAGGCATGGTTCGCACGTGTCAAATGATTCAAAATCAAGAAACTCCAAAAGTCCATCAGAATGGAGTTTCTTCATGCATTTTACACCAATATGACCTAGACGGCAGTGCCACAAATAAGTCGTATTATCACTATCTACCTTGCATCTCTTAGCCTCAATGTTATGGATGTGTGTTTCATTGCTTTCGAGATTCAGAAGAAATAAACCATTCATAGCAGGTGCATGACCATAAAAGATGTTACTCATATAAATAGAAAACCATTATTCTCCGATTTAAATGAATAACCGTCTTGCAATAAACACAATCCAGATATGATGTTCATCCTCAACGCAGGCACATAATAACATTTATTGAGGTTTAAAACTAATCCTGAAGGTAAAACTAAGGAGAGCGTGCCGACAGACATCACATCAACTCTTGATCCATTGCCAACGCGCATCGTCACCTCATCCCTCGCCAGCCGCCGTCTATTCTGTAGCTCCTGTTTCGAGTTACAAATATTAGCAACTAAACCAGTATCAAATACCCAGGCACTACAACAAGGGCTAGTAAGGAAAACATCAATAACATGTATATCAAATATACCTTTGATGGTGCCAGCCTTCTTGTCCTCTAAGTACTTCGGACAGTTGCGCTTCCAGTGACCCTTGTACTTGCAATAGAAGCACTCAGTGTCCGGCTTAGGTCCAGACTTGAGCTTCTTCTTAGGAGGGGCAACACGCTTGCCGCTGCCCTTCTTGAAGGACTTCTTTGCACCCTTACCTTTCTTAAAGCTGGGGGGCTTATTGACCATCAACACATGATTATCTTTCTTGATGTCTACCTCCGCAGCTTTCAGCTTAGCGAAGAGCTCAGTGATTGTATCAGTGGAACCAATCTAATTATGAGTAACTACAAAACCTTTGTAGCTAGGAGGGAGTGATTGCAGAACTCTGTCAATCTTGAGCTCCTCTGGAATCTTGTAGTCCAGTTGCTCAAGGCGTTGAGTGTAGCCCGACATCTTAATGGTGTGCTCACTAACGGAACTCTGTTCCTCCATCTTGCAGTTAAATAATTACTCAGAGATCTCATATCTCTCAGAACAGGCCTAAGTATGAAACATAGTTTTTCAGTTCCTCGAGAATCTCAAAGGGCTCGGGGAACTCCTCAAAACGATTTTGAAGGTCCGATTCCATAGCAAACAACATGGTGCTCTTAATCACACCATAATCATCCTTGCGCGACTGATAAACAGCTTTCTCATCAGCCGGCGCATCTACAGCAGGGGCGTCACCTAGCGCTTTCTCAAGGACATAGTCCTTTTGTCCGCTAGAGAGAATGATTCTCAGATTGCGGAACCAGTTGATGAAGTTAGACCCATTGTTCTTAAGCTTTTCTTTCTCAGCAAAAACGTTGAAGTTGAAGTTGGACTTAGCCATTTGATCTACAAAATTTGCAAGTACAATTTATACTATGTTCATGATAACTAATTCAACTTAATCAAATTACTAGATGAACTCCCACTAAATTCAACATCCCTCAAGTTGTTTAGTGAACATGATCCAAATTCACTACACCTAATCCGATCTTCACGAGAAGAAATGCGGTTTCAATGGTGGACAACAAAGTGTCGATCATATCATTCATATGATTCATGTGTAACCTTTCGGTTCGTGTGTTCCGAGGCCATGTTTGTACATGCTAGGCTCGTCAAGTCAAACCCAAGTATTTCCGCGTGTGCAAAAACTGGCTTGCACCCGTTGTATGTGAACGGAGAGTTTATGGCACCCGATCATCACCTGATGCTTGAACACGACGAACTTTCGCAACGGTGCATACATGGGAAGAACACAATTTTATCTTGATCTTTAAGTGAGGAATCATCTTATAATGCTACCGTCGCGATCTAAGCATAATAAGATACATAAAAGGATAAACCTCGCATGCATATAATTTTATGTGACATGGTATAGCCAATCTTCGCGCAATGATCTCCATCTTGTGCGTGCCAGCATGATCTCCATCACTCCACCACGATTGCCTCCACCACGAATAGCAACTACAACTATTGCTAACTACTTAGCGATAAAGTAAAGCTATTACATGGCGTATAAGAAGTTGACACATAGGTCATACACAATTATAAAGACAACCATATGGCTCCTGCCAGTTGTGTACTCATCAACATGCAAGTCGTGAAATATTACAAAACATGATCATTGCATACAACATACACATCACATCTTGGGCCATACCATATCACAGAAACACTCCCTGCAAAAACAAGTTAGACGCCTCTACTTTGTTGTTGCTTATGGGAGTAACAAGCTAGGAACGATTCATACCTACGGAAAACCACAACGGTGATATTATGGTTGCCAACATCCGGTGTAAATCCCATGACAACTATAGTGAGAGAAACTGGCATCCACCAGCCGCATGTGTGGAACAAGCCACACGTCAACTGCGGAGCCGGTCTCGTGAACGAGGTCGCGTAAAGTTGGCCTGGACCGCTTCGATCTCACTATCCCGCGTCATAAGAAGTACACAAACAAGAGGCTTGCAACAGAAAACATCAATGCCCGCAACAAGCATGTTGTGTTCTACTCGTGAAACACATCTACGCATAGATCTAGCTCTGATACCACTGAAGGGATTCGCAGCATAGTAAATCAAAAAAATTCTATGGATGCGAACGGGAAAGCCAAGATCTAATCTAGGAGATGCAAACAACGAGGGGGGATAGATGAGATCTTCATACCCTTGAATATTCGCACAGCGGAACGTTCAACGGAACGTGGTTGATGTAGTCGTACTAGCCTTCTCCTCCTCGTGATCCGATCTGATCCAACACCGCCCGTGGCGATGCCTCCGAGAGATGCACACGTACAGCACCTCGACGTCTCCTCCTTCCTCGTTCCAGCAAGTGGGGTGGAGAGATAGATTGGATCTACAACACGACGGCGTGGTGCAAAGGTGGAGAGTTTCTGCGGCAGGGCTTCGCCTACGCGCAGTCGGGAGAGAGAGAGGAGGGCAGCAGCTAGGCGGCTAGGGTTTGAGAAGGTGTGGGGGGAGGGTGCGCCCCTGCCCTCTTTATATAGAGGGCTGGCCGGCTGCCCCCTTGCCCCTCCTCCAAGCCTAGGGCCGGCGGCCACATGGGAGGAGTGGGGGGCAAGTTCCCCCCCCCCCCTTTCTAGAAGCTCTCCCTAGGGTTTCCCCTAGGGCTTGGCCAGCTAGGCCTATGGGGCCTTGTGACCCTGGCCCAATGCAGCCAGGGAACTCCCTCGTAGGCCCACGCCCCTCCCGACAAGTGGGGCCATGTTGGTCCCACTCCGGAAGGTTTTAGAAGCTTCCGGTACAATACCGAACATTCTGAAACAATTCCGAAATCCAAAAACTGCTTTCCCTTATATGAATCTTATTCTCCGGACCATTCCGGAACCTCTCGTGATGTCCTGGATATCATCCGAGACTCCGAACAAAAACTCATAAACCAATTATCCATTCTATCCTAGCGTCGAGACACGTTAAGTGTGTGACCCTACGGGTTCGAGAATATGCAGACATGATCTTCTATCAATAATCAACAGTGGGGTCTAGAAACACATATTGACTCCCACATATTCATCGATGATCATATCGGATGAACCACGATGCCAGGATTCAATTAATCCCATATATATTCCTTTCGTCGCGCGATATTTTACTTGCCCGAGATTCGATCGTCGGTATCGGCATACCTAGTTCAATCTCGTTCATAGCAGGTACTTTACTCGTTCCATAATCCGATATCACTTTGTGATTAACTCATTAACCACATGCTTGCAAGCGGTGTTGATATCGATTACCGAGTGGGCCCGAAGTATATCTCTCCGACTTTGGAGGGACAAATCCCATCTCGATACATACAACCCAACAGGTACTTTCCGATCACCTGAGAGACACCTTTATGATCACCCTCTCATAGGATGACGTTTGATGACCTCAAATCTTTCTTCCGATACTAGGGAGTTGCATTATCTCATGGTCTAAGGAATACAATATTTGACATAAGAAAAAGCTTCGCAAAGATGAACACGATAACACGATCTAATTGCTCTGCTTGATTTGGGTTTGTCCATCATATCATTCTCCCAATGACACGATCTTACTATTAATTGACAACTCATGTCTATGATTAGGAAACCTTAACCATCATTAATCAATGAGCTAGTCCATAGAGGCTTACTAGGGACACGGTGTTGTTCATAAACCACACAAGTATCAAAGTTTCCGCTTAATACAATTCTAGCATGGAATATAAACTTTATCATGAACAAGAATTATAATAATAACATCTTTATTATTGCCTCTAGGGCATAATTCCAACACATAGACCTGGTCCACCGCCTCGGGCGATCTATCCTGCTCCAGAAGGGTCTTGGCGACGGCGAGGTTGAGAAGAGGAGTGGGCATCACATGTCTGCCTTCATTGTCAATGTATGGCTTGGCTTGTGCCGGCTTAGGGGGAGCCCATCCTAGGTTTCGCCGTACACCAGGATCGTTGATGACACGAGCCGGAGCTTTCTTGGCCTTCTGCTGCTACAACAGAATCTTGTACTCGGCATCCATTGCTCTAGCTTTCTCTATGGATTTCTGCGTGTTGACTAGATCTCGATCTAGCTTAGCGCTTTGCTCCGTGATGGCCTGCGCTTCCTCCAGCAGCTGCTAGCGCTTCTCGTCAAGCTGGGTTATGTTCCGGATATGAGCTACGGTCAGTGGCTCGATGAGGAGATTACCATACATCACTCTATCAGCTGGAGTAACTTGGGCGGCAGTAGACATAGATGCTGGAGGTGGAAAGTTTGCGGTGTTGTTGTTGCTCGGACCGGTGCCGAGTTCCCGCGGCTGTTGCACTGGGTTAGGCGGAGGGGGCATGACCTTTTCGAGGTCATTGTCGGTAGCAACAGGTGGTCCCTTCCCTTTGTCCAGGGTTGTAGGAAGAGCTCGTCTGAGTTGATCTTCATCCATCGTCGTCCCAATGGTGGCGAACACCTCTCGAGACGTGACAGCGTTTTTGGTTTGCTCGTCGCGCGTGTACTCTTCCTCCATCTCCTGCATGGCGGAGTCTAGTTCCTCTGGACTGAAATCTATCTCCTCTGAATTTGCACTGAAGTCGGCGTATAGCGCGTCAATCAAAGAGTCCAAGGGTGCCAGGACTTCCTCAATGACGGAGGAGGAGGTGCGATAGCAGCGACGATGATTGGAGGTGGTGGTGCAACTGTGGCGATGGCGGCCGGAGGTGGTGGTGGCGGTTGCTGAGGCGGCGGCGCTCCACCAACGAGCGCAAGATCTACCTGAGCTTCCCCTCGGCCTTTGCCTAGATGTTGACGGTGTTCACCATGCTTTCAAAGGTGAGGCATCCTAAAGCTTGCTGCCGCCTTAGAGAATGCCGGAGAAGCGTTCCTTGGTCCAGTCCTTACACAAAGTGATACATAGCATCATCATTGGGGTAGTGGGCCAGATCGGCTCGTATACGGAGCCACCTGGCAAGGTAATCGCGGGGGTTTTCGCCCTCTCTCTGAACGCAACGCGCCAGATCGAAGATGGTAACCACGCCGACGAACTTGGATCTCTATTGTCCAGACGCACGGACGAAGCCGACGGACTTGCAGTGATCTTCCACCGTTATATCCTGCACAGGGGCGGTTTGGGTGGGCCTTGAATTTTTCTGATCGTTGCCGGCAAACTCCAAAGAGAGATCCGACATCTCGATCCTTCTGTGAACGTATCCTGCCCGTAGGCGGTCCGTGTGGGTCTTGATGCTCCTCCGACTCCCAGGGAACTAGTGCCCGAGTCGGTTTCGCCAATGAAGAGGTGGATGTCTCCGATAGGAACGATCGAACACCGCATAGGTTCGTCTTCGCCGGGATCCAGAACTCGTCGGGAGGGGCGATCGGAACGTTGCTGGAGAAGAGAACGCGACCGATGGCTACAGTTTTGCCGATTCCTGCGAAGATCTTGGTCCTCGCCCGCTGAAGATCCTGAAGCGCCTCTTGCCCCACTGTGGGCGCCAACTATCATGGTATTGCCAACGAGTACGCCATGGAGGGGTCCTCACGGTGCGTGTTTAGAGACGTGGGGGAAGGCAGACGCTTGACGTGTACGAGGTAACACAGCTTACCGAGGTTCAGATCCCACAACGGTGGCGGAATCCTACTCCTGCTATAAATCACTATAAGGGCAATACGCTGAGTTACAGGGATTGGTTCGCTGTGCGAGGAGACTAGAGAGTCTAAGTTATCGTCGTGCCCTAAAGGCTCCCATAGGCCCGACTTATATAGTCGCCAGGTCCTAGGGTTACAGGGAAAAGTCCTAGACGGACAGGTTACAGAGTCCTACACCATCTATTACTAGTCTTGTGTGTCTTGTACTCCAAGGCTCCGGGTACGCTGGTGACTCCACTGTAGCCTTCCTTTATCTGGCATGGGCCTCCCTTCTGGATCCATTTAACTGGGCCGCCCA
The DNA here is from genome assembly GCA_910589765.1 of Avena atlantica. Taxonomy (NCBI): domain Eukaryota; kingdom Viridiplantae; phylum Streptophyta; class Magnoliopsida; order Poales; family Poaceae; genus Avena; species Avena atlantica. The sequence goes on from OU342738.1 coordinate 382,997,843, forward strand.
GCAGGCCATGGGCCATGCTACCAACTGTGGGCCACCCGGGCTATTCGGATAAGAGACATGCTATGAGGATACCCATATAGCATATCCCCAACAAGCCTTCTTATGACAGGAACTCACACATCTTCCTTGTCTTAGGTTTTCCTTTGGAAACCCATGCCATGTTTCTTTTCTTCAGCTCCTCGGTCGTAAGACGATATAGCTTCCTCTCTTGGCAGTTTGATAAGCCGAGTGGGCATCTTGGCTCTGGTTTTGTTTCACACAATGGCATTCCGTTCTTAATCTTGGGAACCTTCAATTTTGCTTGTTCAGATTCAGAAATTGGGTCTTTGAAAGTTTCTCTCTTCACTTCCATGCCCTTAGTAGCCAACATCAATTCATCTTGCTTGTCATTATTTTCAGTCGAGTCTAAAACAACACATTTGCGTCCATCCTTTTTGATTTGATATACTTGCTTGACCAGTTATTTCTTTACCCATGAACTCTGGACCGATTCTTTTTGATCGAAACGGTCTTCAATATGTGATTGTTGATCATTTGATCTTCTTGGAGCTGCATAATTTGGGTGAGATGATCTAGAATTAGATGGATAACATGCCCGTGAATCATACCTTTCCCATGATGGATATGAATAAAAATTAGCATAGGGAGGTATCCATAATATTGGCATAGGTTGCGGTGACCCAGCATACCACTGCATGATGTAGTACACTATAGTCATTGACATAACACCAATGAGACACCGTTCACTAGTATTGCATCCCTCAGAGTGGTACAACAAAAACACAGCAGGTCCAAGACATGACTATAGGTTACAACTCAAACCTTTACACAAGATCCAGAGAACACTCGAGGTTAAAGAGAGACAAAGAAACTTCTTACAAAGAAGAATCAGAAATAAACAACTCAAAAACTATCATACTATTAAGACTAGTATCTTAACTAATGGTCTGGCATTGCTGCTATTGCAATACACTACAGAAATAGGTTCTATGGATAGGGATTATATTCCTAGCTAATCAATAACTTCGTCTTCACTTGAGTTGATGTATATGTTGACTTTCTTGACTTCATTGAAGAACTTTAGATTCTGGTGATAATTCCTGGAGCATAAATTGATGTAGACATTGTTTGTACTGGCTTTAGAACCTAGCAAGGGTTAAGAAGATACGTTGAGTACGAGCGTACTCAGCAAGTTCACTAAAAAGGAGTGTTTGATGCACTATATCTACAGCCACAGACCATAGGTCGTAAGCAATGCAAGTTTTCATAAACATTTCTTCAAAGGTTGCTTTTATTCTGAAAATCTATGTCCGTCAGCCTTCATAGGTTTACCAGAACTTTCATGGGGTTCCTTTCCCGCGCGTTCGCAGCTCCTTCCCGGAACAGGGAGTAACAAGTTACAGTTCTTACACTCTGCAGAGGTGCGTCACTTTACCCATGAGAGGTCTTAAGCTTTGTTGCCAGCCGGGAGTATGTTCTCGTTCAAACTTCCATGGTTTGAGGCCCAACCTAAGATCCAAGACAATCACTGCCTTCTCCACGACCCCGCATGTCTCCTTGGTGTATGCCATGCCCACATATTTAATTACGGCAATAGGCAATACAGACCGTTCAGATGCTGAAACTATCATGGGACGTTGAGGGCTCCCACCCATATGCTGCATATCCTCTACGAATTACCAATTAATATGCATGCTACGAGTGATAACAGCCATGATCCGCACATCCGGCTCCATGTAAGAGGGAGAAGATACAGCTGACTTCTCCGTCCCATTCCAAATCTCATGGTCAACGCGTAATATATGGCGCAAGAATCATTGGCGACATTGGTTGTTAAATCCTAGGTGATATAGTCCTGAACAGTGGTATTCCAACTGCCATATTTAATAGATTAGCTGATCACCCTCGATCAGTAACCAATAGTTCACATTATTATCAAAAATAGTGTTTTATGACCTTTTTCAAATGCAGGTGATGATAACACTGGATTTGCAAAATACTTTACAGAAAATAAACAAAGGACATGAGCAAGTGTGAACTTGCCTTTTGTGATTGCAAGATTATGCACTCACAGTCTTCGAGACAATATAAAAGATCCAATATCTGAAATCAGCATCATTGCTCCGGTAAGGACTAATGTTTAAAGAAGCAAGATGCTATTATGCATAGGTAATGTAATGCAAGTTGATAAACTCAAATCCCGGGGTAACATTGGTCTACTGGAAAGGGTTTCCTTGGAATGTGTTGCCCTTTTAGATTAAGTTTCACATGTGTTTCTTATTAAGGATTGTGAGTGTGTGTGAAACACATGTAAGTATAATAAAGCACACATAATAATGGAATACTCAAGTGGGAAATGTATTTGTAGAGTATGTATATAAGGTTTCTTCATCATTTAGAGATTTCATAAAAAATGCTTATGTCTTGCTTTCTAATGTTCCTTAAAATAATAACTTTTGAATAAAATCTTACTTAGCTAAGGGAAATTATTTAAATTTTAAGTTAACCTTATTAGGTGTTCTTTTAAGTTATAGTCTTTAAGTAAGAAAGAATTGCTTTATTTGAATAATGATATTAGTAGTATTTGAGACTTATCTATATTGGTTTTGAACTTGGTTAGTTTGGTATTAAGATGCTTTATAACTTAATTATAACAGACCAAAGTTAACTATCAAGCATATAATAAAGTATTTATCATTATATTTAAATTCTTGTAGATTAAAGTTAACTTTAAAGACATAGATGGTTTGAAAGTGTAATGCTTATGATATTATATTTGATCATCTTATAGTATTGCCTTAAAGTTATTTAAGAATGGCATTACTTCTATTTGAGTAGTGGTTTCCTAATATTATAATGGAATAGAATCATTTTTCTTTTTATGGATGAGTGGTTATAGTTTATAAACAAGGAAATAATATTACTTAACTACTTATAGATTCAATATAGTGTTTTTGTTTGTTTATAACTTGTAGTTGAAGTAAAGGAATAAGTTTTATTTCCCTACAAATTATTCTTGAAGATTTTATATTTGATAAGGATTCTTTTATAAAATAATCTACATTAATGCTTGAGAGATAATTTAATAAATTTTATTTAAAGTGTGTTAAATCATTTTGACTTTATATTATAAATATTTAGGACTAATACTATTTATTAGACTCAATTGGCTAATTTTAAGTATTATTAGAAAATTTTATTTATCTTTATAAGAATTATTAGTTAAAGAAATTAGTTTAAATTCAATTTATTAAATTGTTTAACTTTTTATTTTCCTCCAAAGTGGAATATTATATTCTTAACATGTAGATATTATTTTTGTGATCATTTTGATATATTACATTTATTTTTGTGATTTATAAATAATAAGTTATGATTTTTATAAGGTTTATTACTTTATAAATACTTAATAAATAACAAATAGTTAATTAAGTGAAATAATAATGTATGTTTATAGATTTGAATTATATTTCTTAGTTTTCTAACATTTTTGGTATTTTATTTATATTTTTAACATTTACGATTATTAAAATATGAATTATTAAAGTATTATTACATATAAATTCTTTATTAAATAATAATGATTTAAATGGTTAACCTAATAATGTTTGATAATAGTTTTAAGTTATAGATTTTATTTTTCTGAAAATTTTCATATATTAAGCACATTTTTCTGAATTATAAAACAAAATATATTAAATTTACAAGATTATTCTTTTCTCTAAATTATTTCTTAATTAGACTCTAAATGGTAAATACTTTTTACACCGATCCTACTCTAGTCAGAGTCACTGACTGGTGGGCCACATGCCACACACATATCCAGATTAGCAAATACAATTGTTACTAAATCCATTTCTACTCTTAGTCGATGACAGGTGGGACCAGGGCCATGTCACATGCCACATGGGCAAGGACCAGTCAACAACTGACCATGTCAACCTTGACGCATGAATGATGTTATTGTGACATCAGCACGGCCTCCAGCACTAGAAAGTGGTCACCGGCGGCGAACCGGGCTTCCCAGTGACCGTGGATGGTTGGGTTAGAACCGTGAGGGAAAGGTGATCCTAGGGGTGGTGTCAACGCTACGATTTAGTCGTCGGAGTTGCTCCGGTGACGACCTACGGAGGCGCCGCCCATCAGCCCGACGGTGAACTCGAGCTACAAACGATGCTAGGAGGCGTAGTTAGGGTTGTTCGATGCAGAAACTCACCCCTGATGTGATAGAGTGGTCGGCGATGTAAATGGTGACCGGAGGCGAGTACAAGGTCGCCGATTCCGATCGGCAGCTGCGGAGGAAATTGATGAAATTCGCTTGACGCCGCACTCCCCTTGATTACATCCTGCTCTCAGACGATAAACATCACTGGTGGAAAACAGGGTTGTAGTCCCGGGCCGCAACGGGCTCTAGTCCCGGTGTTGGACCCAGGACTGCGAAAATGGGAGTAGAGCCCCCCCTCTAGTCCCGGCTCGCAACGGCCCGCGACTGATAACAGCCACGTGGCTGTTTCAGCGCCGCGACGGGCGGAAACCCTCTAGTCCCGGGCTGTAACACCATCCGGGACTAAAAGGTTTCCTGCCGCGGCAGAGAAACGCCACATTTCTCTGCCACGGCAGAGATTGTGTATTTCCTTTTTTTTGCCATTTCGTTCCTTTTTTGTTTTGTGTTTCACTATAATACAAACATATATTTTAGTATACATATTATACGCTACTACATACACACTACACGTCGATGCATTTATATAATTAATTGATCCCTTGCAAGCATACATATAATCAATCATATCAAAAGGAAGAAATGTTTTGAAATTACATGGTCATTGATGAATATATATATATATATATATATCATATCAGCTACATGAAGATGACTAAGGCAAATCGAGTTCCACGTCATCCGCATAATGCTCTCCATGTACATCAAGGACTTCCTTCATCATAAATCCCGCCAGCTCCTCTTGAATTGCTCTTATGTGCTGGTCTGGCTCTAGTTTCTCCCGCAAATCATAAATATAATGTGAGTTAACTTTCCGCTCACTGGTCAACTCGCGGATGTACTCGCATATGTAGTATTCACATAAATGAGTTCCCGGTGGCTGATGTAAACTCTTCACCATTTTATAAGTTAACTCCTCTTTGAATGGACCTGGTATTTTCTGTCTGAACCGTGTCCAACACCTGCTCGACAAAGAAAATGAACAAAGGAGTTATTAGTTACTTGATATCAGGAAATGAATAAAAGAGGACGATATAATGCGATAATGATTGAAATTACTTATGGAGCATTGCTTTCATGTCGCTCCACTGCTCTTGGTCCCAACTTAATGAGTCGTGGACTTCAACTAGGGAGTTGTCAACTTGAATGTTTAGCAAGATCCAGTGGAATCTGCGGACATTTACATAAGCATACATGCATAGCTCATTCAGTAAGCAAAAATAAAATGTGTACAAGATATAAACACTCAATTGAAGTTGTAAGTAAATAGTATTTCCTTAACAAAATTATGCTCAGTTAAGAACCTGCACAGGTCTTCCTCCACGTCTTTGGGTGATTATTTAACGTATATTCATTAATGATATATGGGTCAATGAACCCAACGTCGTATCTTCTAGCTCTTTTGCATTCAAGCATCTTCATTCTGCGGAATATAATATCATCATACAAAAGGATATATAGTTAGGATAATATATTAAATGCAATGAACGAGCTAAAGCTACAAATTTAATTATAGAAATAAATAACTTACAAACAGTAGCAACCAATGATAGATTTGTCGAGGGCGCGCTGGTTGTATAACTGAAACAGTTCGGTCATTTGAACCTGTATCGAGCATGGTTTGAAGTGATGCTCCTTTTTAACGTCCACCGGAAACCAATATTTATGATGCTTTTTTTCTTCTTGCGACATGTACCATTCATGCAAATTTCGCATATGTGTGGATAGACGCGCGAGCTCCTCATTACTGACTAGAGGCTCCCCTTGGACATACTGCCGTACTATCTGACCCACTAGCGTATCTTCATAGCCTAAATATTGACCAAGAGACATATTTTCTTTGTTAGCAAGTGCTTTGGCCTCCGATACAGTGATTTCCATAAGTGCAGCATTATTACGGGCTCTAGGGTCCATTATTTGACTGTCCATATCCATTTCAGCTCTGAAGGCCTTGTCGAGGTCTGAAATGACTTTGAACGGGGCGACCGATTGATTCTTCTGTGCTCCGAGCTGGGCAACTTGCTTCCCGCTTTTTGCACTTGTGATTTTTTTTCTTCTGTGCTTGCTTAATAATCTCCCGATCATAGTCTGATTCCAGATTCATCGATATCTGGGATGGTTGCTCAAGAAAGGACTTAGCCCACTTTTTGGTTTTTTCGATATATACCGCCTTTGGCTCAGGCTTTTTGGGTGCAAAATGCGCCTTAACTTGGGCAGCCACATCCGCGTTAGTTTCCTCATCGGTCTTGTCATAAGGTCTCTTTGGAAGAGCCGGCAGGATATCGACTATCTTTGGCGTTTGACCTTTCTTCGATGTGGGGAGCGGGGGACCGTCGAACTTCCGTTTCTTCGACGAGGTAGTAGTATTTCACGGAGGCGGAGGCGGAGATCGCGTTGATGTACTCCTGCTGCGGCGATCGTCAGCGGGGTGGGGTGGACTTGGAGGTTGGCGATAATCGGGTTGGGGTGGACTTGGAGGTTGGCGATAATCGGGTTGGGGTGGACTTGGAGGTTGACGATATTCGATGCGGGGTGGATTTGGATTCCTTGGAGTCGGTGGCCTTGGAGCCGAGCCTGGAAACTTGATGTACTTCTTATTCCATAGAATGATGTTGCGCTTGACATCTCCTAGTTTCGTAAGGCCTTCAGGCGTAGCGATTTCAATCTCTAGGTCTGCAAAATCCTCCACTATGTCATCCACCGTGACACGAGCATAGCCTGGTGGAATCGGAAGTGAATGGTGGAGTGCTCCAGGTAGACAAGGTAAAGCAGTGCCGATCGCCACCTTGAAGGACAGGTTGTTCATTGGCTGATGTAGCTCACATTGTGCCATCTCTCTGACATCATCCACGGGGTAGTGAGGAGCCGGTGCATCATCCAGCAGTGCTTGATCATCAGCATGGACCTCCGTGGAAGCCACGCTGCTTCTCCGTTGGCTAAGATCCAATGCAGGATCATCAGACCGCGGGTGAGTTGACGATGGCGGCCTTTGGATAATTTCATGCATGAGGTTCTTCAGATCAGCTAGGTCCTGCTCTACCCTGGAGATCCGGTCCGCCTCCCGGTCCTTCTTTCTCTGACGGCTTCTGTAACTGGCATCGTACTGAGGAAACCCTTTCTTCCACGAGACACCGGCGCCTTTGCCTCGTGTTCGTTCTCCCTTTTCAGGATTCCCTAGGGCGCGTGTCAGCTCGTCGTTCCTCTCTCTCGGGATGGAATAATCCCAATTGAGCATCGTTCATTGCTTGAATAAGGTCTTGGGAGGGTTTTAGAATTTTATCATGAAATAATGTCTTCCCTGTTTCTGGGTCCAAGGATCCCCCGTGCCCGTACCACCAGTGCTTTGACCTCTCGGGCCATCCATTTGTACCAGGAGTGACGCCTCTAGCCCTCATATCCTTCTCCATAGTTTCCCACTTAGGGATGGCACTCTTGTAGCCACCTGTCCCCATTTTATGATGGTATTTCTTGTTGGCAGCATTTAATGCGTTCTTTGCCGACTTTGCCTTTGCTTTATCAGATTGCTTGTACTGTACAAAATCGGGCCACTGTTCTCTCAACTTCTCATTTACTCCTTTGAAGTCTGGAGTTTTCTTTTTCGCGACATATTTGGCGTATAAACTTTTCTTGTGGTTCCGGTACAGTTCAGCCATCTTGCTCGGTACCCACTCCTTGACTTTTGCTCTATTTTCAAGCCCACCCGGCCTTGGGGTAATACCATCTACCTCAAATTCCTCATACTCTGGAGGTAGTATGAAATGTGCTATGAGCTTCTGCCAAAGGTCATCTTTGGCATCATCGGTGACATAGTTGTTGGATTCTTCACCGGCTTTCTTTGACTTATTCCATTCTTGGATGGTGATCGGCAGGTTGTCCCTAACAAGCACCCCGCATTGATTTATAAACATCCTCCGGTGCTTCTCTGGAGGAATCGGTTCACCATCATCATCTATTTCTTCGATGGTGAACCTCTGATTACCATCCAACTTTTTGTTCGGCCCTCGTTTCGTTCGAGCTGTCGATTGCTTCGATCCGTTGGGCTAAAATAAGAAGAGAGAGAGTGATTAATATATATCTAGATCAGTTAATGAATAGAGGTAACACGAGACTTTATATATATATATATATATATCTCGCCGGATCCTGTCGAGGGGCCATCATTATTGTTGTTATTTGTTTGCCCTTCGTCCATCTGGTCTTCCCCTTGGTACATTAGGTTTTTCTCTAGTCCATCACCGGATGGATTCAGATATGAGGATATCTCTTCCTCGAGAAAAATATCTTCGGCGCCGGTAGTAATATTAAGAGGAATTTCACCTCTTATCATGCCCTGAAGAAAACCTTCACCGATGCGACCAGGATCTTCGGATGGATCCATGACTTAATTATCTATAAAAAAAGAGAGTTAAACAGGTTAGAAAAAAATCCTAATAACTAAAACAATATAATCCTAATTATAATAATCCTAATATTATTTGTGCTAAAACAATAATCATAATAACTAAAACAAAAAAATAACCCTAATAAAACAATAAATAAAACAATATAATCCTAATAAATAAAACAAAAAATAACTAAAACAATAATCCTAATCCTAATTCTAATATTTTAATTAAAACAATAATCCTAATACTAAAATAAAAAACCTAATATAAAAAAAACTATATAAACAAACTATAACAAAAAACCCTAATAAACCTAATTATAATAATCCTAATTATAATAATCCTAATAACTAAATCTTAATTATAATAATTCTAATTATAATCCTAATTATAATCGTAATTATAATAACCTAACTATAAAAAAACTATAAAAAACTATAGAAAAAACTATAACAAAAACCCTAATAATCCTTTTTATAATAATCCTAAACTAGCTAACAATATAATCCTAATTATAATCCTAACAATAATCTTAATTCTAACACACTCTAGCTAATTATAATCCTATAATTAATCCTAACCCTAGCTAACAATATAATCCTAATCCTAATTAATAACAAAAACAATAATTAATTCTAAATAAAACAAAAACTATAATCCTAAAAAAACATCCAACGGGCCGCCCGTACCCCTCCCTCGCGGCGAGGCAGCGAGGCGGCGAGGCAGCGAGGCGCGTGGAGACACGAGAGAAGACGCGGCGGCGCGGTGGCACGGCTAGCGGCGAGGCGGCGCGTGGTAGATCGGCGGCACGCCGGAGCACGCACGGCGGAGCGGCACGGCGGCGGCGGATAGCACCTCCCCTGTGTTGTGTTACGTCGTCGCCTGAGTGCTTCGTCTTCGTCTTCGTCGAGGAATGCCAAGTGCTGGTAGGCAGCACTGGCCTCCCCTGGCACGAAATATATAGTGGCCACCCCTTTAGTCCCGGGCTAAGCCACGGGACGGGACTAAAGAGTCTTTAGTCCCGGGTCGTGGCTTAGCCCGCGACTAAAGACTCCCCCTTTAGTCGCGGGTTAAGCCACGGCCCGGGACTAATGTGTTTTTTCGGCCACTTAGTTTTCGCGCGCGCAGGCACCCTTTAGTCCCGGGTCCAGCCACGACCCGCGACTAATAGTTTTTTTGTATATTTTCTTTTTTAATTCAAATCAAATATAAAAACTTTGGAAAATCATATCTTTTATTGTAATAATCCAAATAAAACAAATAATATGTCTATTATTATCAAAAAAATATAAAGAATCTTAATATAATATCCATTTATCTATTTGCATCATTTATAAATTATTTCATTTGTAAATTTTCTTTTTTAATTCAAATCAAATATAAAAACTTTGGAAAATCATATCTTTTATTGTAATAATCCAAATAAAACAAATAATATGTCTATTATTATCAAAAAAATATAAAGAATCTTAATATAATATCCATTTATCTGTTTGCATCATTTATAAATTATTTCATTTGTAAATTTTCTTTTTTTAATTCAAATCAAATACACAAATTTGGAAAATCATATCTTTTATTGTAATAATCCAAATAAAACAAGTAATATGTCTATTATTATTAGAAAAATATAAAGAATCTTAATATAATATCCATTTTTCTATTTGCATCATTTATAAATTATTTCATTTGTAAATTTTCTTTTTTTAATTCAAATCAAATATAAAAACTTTGGAAAATCATATCTTTTATTGTAATAATCCAAATAAAACAAATAATATGTATATTATTATCAGAAAAATATAAAGAATCTTAATATAATATCCACTTAGTCCCGATTGTAGTCACAAACCGGGACTAAAGATATTTCCCGCCATTTCCCACCGCTTCCCGCCAAGTTTTCCCGCCCTTTCCTTTCTACGAGAGCTTTTAGTCCCGGATGTAGTCACTAACCGTGACTAAAGATATTTCCCGCCATTTCCCAAAGCTTCACGCCAAGTTTTCCCGCCCTTTCCCTCTATATTTAGGGCGATCGCACCATGGCTATCCACACATCCACACCTTCCTCTCTTAGAACAATGGACAACGCCTACTGGGCCATTCTGACCCTCGAGGAGACCGAGGCGCTGTGCGCCTCCAACTACCCTTGTCAGCCGGGCTACCGGACGCCCGCCGGCTGGATGCTGAGCGCTGGAGGGGTTCCTGTCCCTCCTGTCCCTCAAGGTTCCGCACGCCAGGTGGCCATCACAAACCACTTCTACCACGAGCTCACGCCGGAGCAGCGGATGGATCCCTAGTGGGATCTCGACAACTACGACACCTGGAATGCCTTCTTCGCTAATAGGTGGGAAAGGGAGCTCAGCTCCCCAAAGGTATTCATGCCATTTGTACTTAGACCAAACCTTAAACTCCTTGCGTCATCTGCAAAGTCCGTGTACTTTCTATCGATTTTTCTCCATTGCGACCCATCAGCGGGGTGTCTCAACATCCCATCTGACTTACGTTCCTCTTTATGCCATTGCAACAACTTGGCGTGCTCTTTGTTTCCGAATAAGCGTTTCAACCGTGGTATTATAGGAGCATACCACATCACCTTCGTAGGAACCCTCTTCCGGGGGGCTCGCCCTCAACGTCACCAGGGTCATCTTGTCTAATCTTATACCGAAGTGAAGTGCATACCGGGAATGCATCTAAATTCGCATACTCCTCACCGCTGTAGAGGATGCAGTCATTAGGGCATGCATGTATCTTATGAACCTCTAAACCTAGAGGGAAGACAACCTTCTTTGCTTCGTACGTACTGGCGGGCAATACGTTATCTTTTGGAAGCATATTCTTCATCATTTTCTGCAACTTTTCAAATGAGGAGTCAGGTATAGCACACTCAGCCTTCCATCGCAGCAATTCCAGTGTGCTGCCCAGCTTTTTCAGACCATTTTCGCAATTTGGGTACAACAACTTTTTGTGATCCTCTAGCATGTGATTGAACTTCTACCTATCCTTTTCAGTTTGACAATCTCTTCGTGCATCGGCAATGGTCCGACCAAGATCATCAGCGGGTTCATCATGTGTCTCTTCTTCATCCTCCCCTTCAGCATCCCCCATGGAAGTATCTCCGTACTCAGGGAAACCATGATAGTTGTCATCCTCCTCCTCTTCTTTATTGTCTTCCATTATAACCCCTCTCTCTCCGTGCTTGGTCCAACAATTATAACTGGGCATGAAGCCGGACTTCAACAGGTGGCTGTGAAGGGTTTTTTAGTCAGAGTAATCCTTCTGATTCCTACATCCATTACATGGACAGAATACAAAACCATTGTGCTTTTTTGCATCAACAACACGGATGAATTCATGCACGCCATTAATGAACTCGCCAGAGCGTCGGTCAGTACCGTACATCCATTCCCGGACCATCTGCATTATAGTAAAAGTATATCAAAAACCATTACACAACATGATAAAATTATTACAAGTTATATTGAGAGCTTCTAGAGCATTAATTTTGAATTTTGAAAAATTTACATGCACCAATTTGTGAATTGGAGAAATCAATCAACATGATAAATGTGGAGTTTTTTATTATTGTTCTATCAGTGAAAACCTCATTCCATTCTAAGATCTGAAACTCTAGAATTACACATTTCAATTTTCAGTAACTATGTGCCTAATCAAAATTTGTTACACATATATATCAAAATCCTTCTAGCTACTTCTAGAGCATGCATGCATTTGATCCATATCTCTATACTTATAGAGCATTATAGAGCTAAAGTAGCAATAAGAGATGAAAGAATGAAGTTCTAACCTTTTAAAACTTTGGATTTAGGTGTTGCAAACTAAATCTTGACAAATCTTGAGAAAAAAATGGCATGAACTCTCTTGCTTCTTTGAGAAAAATGGCCACCATATGCTTTATGGCGCAGCTGGCCAGGAAGCTGTATATATACTGATGGACAGCTAGTCCCGGGCCGTGATACGACCCGGGACTAATAGTCCCCGAAAAGAGATGTTGGTCCGCTCCAGCTTATTAGTCCCGGGCCGTATTACGGACCGGGACTAGAGCTCTGGTCCGGCCCGGGACTAGTGTCTTTGGCCATTTCTAGCCGTTGGAGGCCTCACGGCCCGGGACTAGTGCTAGCACTAGTCGCGGTTCGTGACGGGCCGGGACTGGTGACGTTGTTCAGATCGAACCGAAGGCCTGTTTTCTAGTAGTGCATGCGGTGGCGCTTCTCCTCGACCCCTCCACGCATGTCAAGGTGGACTACAACGATGGCTAGCCGAAGCTCTCCAGCGGCGGCATTTGTTCATTGGGGGAAGACAGAGGAAGTTTGAGGGGGAATTGAGGAGAGAGGAAAGTAGTCGAGGCTCGGGCGATCCTTATCCCACCTTTTATACGACAAGGCGAGCTCGGACATGACGGCACGGTGGTGACGACGGCCGAGATGCGGCGGTGCTACTGAAGCTTAAGGTCGGCGTGAATCACTACGCGAATCCACTTGGCGGACAACAAACAAGTTAGGGCGAGGTTCTAAGACGGTCAACCGCGTCCGGACAAACCAGAGTTGCAGCGGCGACGTGGCTCGCCGGCGGCGTGTCGATCAGCCAGAGGAATAAGAAGACGACGGTTCTCTCTCGCGTGGGACCCGCTTGCCAGTGGAAGAACGAAACGGTATGTGGGATCAGCCCGAGGTGGGCTGGTTCTGGGCTGCGAGAAAAGGCGTAAGTCTGCTACTGCTAGTTGCTCTAAGCGGTGGATAGAAGATGGGCCTTTGCCTGGTTTCGTTTCTGTTATTTTTTTCTTTTTCTTATCTTTTCTGTTTTCTTTTCTTACCCTTTTATTTAACCACTAATTTAGACTTATCTTTATGGAATTACTTTTCTAATACTTGCAGCAATGGTAAATAGTATTTAAATCATTTTGTGAGTTTTTATTATATAGTGCTATAGTTTCTTTATTTTCTTTATACATATACTTTTCTTATTATTATTTGTAAGGCTTTTGATATGAATTTATTTGAGCTAAAATTCATAAACTTATTATAGAATGCATTACTATTAACTCATGGGATTTGATTCATTAACTCACAATATTTAGGAGATTTTTATATGGTGATCCTTTATTTTTATTTGATAAATAGAGTTCTAGGGAATTACTAAGATTAATATTATTCCCATGGATTTAGGAAATAGCAATGGATATATTTTATTATAACTAATATAGAAGTTAGGGTTTGAATTGCAATTTCTTACCCTAGGCCTTAGGGTTCTTAATATACTTATATTCTTTTGTTGATGTGAATAAATATTAATGGCTAATCACATTGTCTTTATGTTTGTGATTTTTAATGATATCACCATTTAAAGTAAAATAGTGGGATTCTTTCCTAGACTAACTTATGAGAAAGAATTGATAAAAATAGTTCCTAAGTACCTATGAGAATGATGGTTGAGAATGACAAAGATGTGCTTAAGTGATTTGCTATAAGAAAATATTCCTATGAAGCATTGTAAAATTAGGATGATAGATCAATCAGATGAAATGGATACTATATTTGGTTAAAGATTTAGGGTTTAGTGTTTACCAAGAATTCCTATCTTCCATAATTCATAATCCTAGACTTCTGTTTAAGGAATTCCTTTCCTAGATATATTACTCCTTCATATACATCATCATGTGTTAACATGATGAGCTTTACTAATATCATTTCAATAGATGTATACATCAAATCCTACTTCACCTCAAGTGCTTAGTATTTCCAAAGAGGAAAATATTACTTCTTTAATCCAATGTTGCTCTAACATCATCTTAATCATATTATCTTCTCTCTACTTAACTCTAGTAACAAATACTCCAACTTCACATTATATTAATGTGACCTGTAATGGATAACCTAGGATACATATCTATACTAGTTTTCAATCATGTTCTATCCACCAATGTTACTTATACATGATATAAGCATTCAATCTTGGTGAGTAGGGCATGACCATTGGAATTCTTTGATCCTTTATGGTTTAGGTTTCCAGTTGGCTAATTAAGGCTTCATCAATACAACATTATAGTTGTATTGAAATTATCTTCTTAGTATCTCTATTGGATTAAGGGATGCTATTCATGGACTATGCTTACTTAATCCAATATGATTACTCCTTGGTATCTATCTTCAGGATTAATCCTTGTAATCTTCTTTGTTACCATATTGATTTGATTTCCTTCAATCACTCCCATCCTATAGATGGTATCTAATACTAGCATTACCATCTACCTCTTCTTACTTCATTCTCAAAGGACTTAGAGTGCTTGTTATGATAAAGACAAGAGTTGTTAGATCAAGAATTGATAGTTTAAGAATTGGTGAATCAATAGTTGATTACTCAATATTGATGAACAACAGATATTAGAATAAGATTCAATAGAGATGATAAGGATTGATATGGAAAGAAAGATATATGGTGAATGATCTTGACTTGGTTTCTTTCCTACTCAATACAACTAAGAGCTAGGGTTGTATTACCATGACACTTATGGCATAAGTAGATGAGATTAAGATATAGTTGTTACATTCTTATGATTTGTGTTATATCCTTAACTTGGTACTCATGAGTGTGTAATGAATACTAGGATATGATTACTTAAGGATCAGATATAACCATTAAGTAATGTATTAGGGTTTTAACTTTTATTACATTTGATCTACCCTTAGATCAAATCTCCCTTACCCAAACTAAGGTTTTAGAAAAGGTCATACTGTAACTTATCGCAGTCAACTTGATGATCTACTTCAATTCCATCAAGTTAAGAGAAGCTTCAATCACTTTGAAAAGTTTTATTCAAAAGCACGAAAATTATTCATATTTTCTATGCATGAATGCAATGCACACATTTGTGTTCAGCTTATTTCTAAGCTATAATGTTGGGATGTTACATTGGTGCCCCAAAACGAGGATATGAATTTTTTGCATTGAATTTCTCCTTTCGCTAATCCCCGTCTTTAGACTTTTCCTTGGGGGTGATCTTGATGCTTTAGCACTACTTGGCCGATAAGAAAATTTTGCTTCACTCTCCTTTTTATATTTTTCTAGCAGCTATGCGAAAGTGACTTTTGGTTTCATACCCTTGTGCTTATGGCGGCCTTCATCTCGTTGAGTTTTGCACACACCGATCTTTGATTTTTCTTGTTGCCCCAGTGCTTGACGTCTTCATTGTAGCTTACATTTGCAATATGCTCTTCAACAATCTCTTTGCTTGAAAGCTTGATCCCATCATCTTCCTTGTGTACCTGTTCATCATTATATGAATTGACTTGAGGTAGCCAATGAAATACCTTTTGTCCATTAAGACCAATCAAAATATATTGGTCATTAATTTGTGTTTGAGAAAATTTCAATCATCCCTTATTAACAGTCAATTGTACTATTTTATGAAACATGTTGTAGTTCTCAATACTATGCTCGAACGAATCATGCAACTTGCAATACATTCGTCCTTATAATAATGGATCAGCATTGTGATCAAGAATTCTAGTATAACCATTATTCAATAATATATCAAAGATATGATCACACATACTCAAACTGAAGGTACAACTTTTATCACCTAGTCGATCTTGTGCAAATGGCTTTGGAATTGAACAACCGAATGGTTCAGAATTGACACCACCTAATTTGTCTATGCATTGTTTTCTGCACTTATTTTCCGATATTTCTGAATACACACTTATACTAGCATCAGATTTCTCGCAAGACTCTAAACTTGACTTTAGGTTTCTGAAACCAAAATAGTTGAAACACATATGTCTCACTTGAGACCAAATGTAAGCCAAGTATGAAATAAGCAAAGATACCCACGTAAATATGAATTGCATAGGCACAATGTGTTGACCAATATGTTTTGTGAAAATTATATTGTTAACAAATAATTTACCTTTTATGATTGGTATTTGAAAGTATCTGATAATAATATTGGTAATAAATAAATAAACGATATAGTTTTGACCAAATCGAAATATAAATAAATTATCTGGTAGATATACCGCTTTGAAGACATTGGGGAGTATTATAGTTGCATGACCTGAACAATATCTTTCTTGGCCTCTAGATAATTCTCTAACGCCTTTTATTCTTCCTTTTCTGGACTTTGTGCCTATTCACTTTGATGCTCTTTGTCAACCGAATATTGTTTGGCTATATCTTGCTTTTTTTGAAGTTCACAAATTTATTTGGCACAAAACTCATAGGGAAACATGTAAGATCTCTTACATCCAGAAAAATCAAGCACAACAGTTTTGATAAGCTTGCCATGCTCTTGATCAATGAAGCTTGCTTCTTCTGATTCGTTAGATTCAGTACATGTATTTTCTAATTTGGATTTTTTAATAACCGAATTAGCCATACTAGACGAATCATTGATGTTTTCTTCATGAATTTCGTTAGAAAGCCAAGCTTCTTCTTTTTGACTCAGCGTAGTAGAGGTTTTAACTTGATTGCTGCATGGAGGAAGGTATTTGACATACCGAAGATCCTTCATGAGCTTTGCAAGAAACTTCTCATATATTCTTTCTCACGCTTTTTCTAGATCGCCTCGATTTCTTCTCTTTTTCTTCTTCCTAAGTATTTCATAATCTTGGCGATGTTCCTCGGGTAATTTCTCAAATGTCGGTGTAGTGAAGTCATCGCTATTACTCCCTGCTAGCTTTGGCTTCTTTTTGTTTGTATGGAGCATGGTTTTTTCCTTAACCTCATCCTAACTTGGATAGGCTCCCCTGACACTTTTAGTTCCTTTCGGCCATGGGTTGCCGAAATTCTGCAATTGCGCAAGGGCATACCGTATGCGTCAACACTATATGAATGCACATGATATTTTGAACTCCCACTTATTCAGATGTAACCATTGTAAAGGTGCGTAGACGAATCAAGAATATCTCCAATTGCATATGGTTTCGAAAAGTTGGTAACATAAGGAATAACATGTGATGGCTGAGAATAATTGGCCAAATAGGTAGTAGTAGCTTGGCCAATTCCTCTGTCCATTGGCATGTGCAAATATGAATCAAAATATTGTAATTTATTTGCTGATAAATAAAACGATGAAACACCCTCGTGCATGATATTGAAATTTTGAACATTGGATGTCTCATATTGATTGACCGAATTCATCTTGTTGTTCATCGGCATATGTATTTCTAAGTTTGCCGATGCATGCTAATTTGAGTTTACATATTGCAAGATGCTAAAACAAGATGAAGCATGTAGATAATTTTGCATCGGCTCGTGTATATAGTTAGAACTAGGGCTAGCCAATACACCACACATATCAAAAGATCTAGCAACATGGACATTAGAGTTACTTGCATCTACATAACTGGATTGAGTATTCATATCATAGTAGATTGCAGCATCTTGATGACGCTCTCTTTGTAGCATGAACGAGCTAGAGACCGTTCGAAACTTCGTCACCATAGGAGTCGCCAAAAAGTGTGTTCGCAAACAAACACGCTGCCGTCGGCATGCGCCGAGGGAGACTCGACGGAAGCGCGGTACTCAAGACAGTTAGACGGGCGCTTTTTGAGACCCAAAACCCCGTCAGGGCGGCGCGGTGGCTATGGGCTGCCCTAGGTCGGCCTGACCGCCCCTAGAGCCTCGTGGATTCACAGCCTCCAATCTTGAAGAATGAGAAGAAAGATACAAAGGGAGAGAGTAAAAGGTAGATGAACATAAAAAAGTAGTAGATCTGTTTGTTCGATTGGTGTTGGTTCAATCGACCTTCACCCCTTATATATATAAGGAGCGGTTGGACTTTCTTTGGAAGAAAGAGGGTTAGATTCACGTCCAAAACCCTAGTTTGGATCCAACTTGAACATGCAAACCCGAAATTTGCATAACTTTTTGATCAAAAACTTGTATGTACCTCCCTGACCACTTTTGAGGTAGTAAACAAGCTCAGACCAAAATCTCGTAAAAAGTAAAGTTGTTCATATCGAAAAAATAAGAACTTTGTTGTTGTCCACTTTTCCATAAGACCTGATCTTGATGATCTTTCCCCCTTATTTTCATATCAAACTTGGATTTTGACTGAATGATTTTAACTCAATTCGGTGTAGTTTGAATCTGGAGGTCAGCGTACTTGCTCCGATGAAAATGGCTACAATAACAAAGTTATTCATCTTGAAAAATGAATAACTTTCATGTTTACTAGTTTTTCATCCAAGTTGATTTTAACCGATTTATTCCAATCACACGAAAATATGTTCCCTCATGCAGTTTTCATTCTGGCTCGCGTCTAAGGACATATCTTTTCTAGGGTTGGATGAATTCTCTGAACACTAGCATAATCGGCTATTAAGCCTAATTATGGCTTGACTTGATACAGTGCCTATTTTATAATGAATCCTCCAAGTGGACCTTTTCGAGTGTCTCTCACCATTTGACTTGATTAACTACGAGCCCAAAACGAGTGCCAACACAACTATTCTGGAGGAATTTTTTTTGAAAGAATTCTCAAGGAACTTACGGCATCTTCACCGGTACCACGCAAACTGTCATGTGTCATGTCACGTCTGAGCCGGTCCGCGTGGACTGGCGGATAGCTATGTGCCGGCCTAGCAGGGCGACCCATCCGGACCGATTCGCGCAGGCCGACCTATTTATGAACCAAACTTGGGTCACGGTTGTGTTGGCCCGAACAGCGCGCTTGGCCTCGCGTGTCCTCTCCTAGTCCGTTTAGGCCTTCTCTCAAGTGACTAGCCAGCGCGGGCCAGCATGGACAGATATGTCGCGCTGCTGGACGCGGCTGGCCGGACAAGCCGATCATGATCCAAAATGGACCGCGGCCTAAGCCAAACGAATAGAAACGTTATACTATAGCTTAAGCATGTGGGTGACCCAGCCAGCTGGGGACACTGCCGCCAACACATTCTCAACCGTTGGATATAGGAAACCGAGTCATCTGGATTGTCGCACGGGGTCGGTATACTGGACTTTTTTACCACGCGTGGGTCTTCTTCCGTCGAACTTTTGGGCCTAACGATCACCCTGGCCCACAACACAGCGACGGATGCTCAAAAGACGACCATGACAGGATTCCACCCGATTCTCCTCTCTCTCCTCACGATCCGAAGTTCTGAACCCTTTGCTTTCTCTCATGTTCTTTCTCTCTCTCGACCACTCCGCCGCATCAATTCAGGCGAGACGCCGCCACCCCGCCTTGGTTCCCTCCGCCGGAGATGCAATCTGTCTCCTCCCGTACTAGTTCCTGGCCCGATCCAGCCGAATCCCGCAGTTCCACGGACGGCGCCGTCCCGAGCGCACCGGCCGGGGGAACATCGGCCAGCCGAGATCGCTGCAGGATACGCGGTGGATTCACCCCCTTGGATCTGCGGTCACAGCGTCCGGCCGTCTCTTCCATGGATCTTGCTCTTCGGTTCACGATGCTCTTTGGACTTTTAGGTATTTATGTTGCAGTTTCTTACAAGCTTAATCAATTACTTTGAGATTATGCTCTGCCGATGTCCTGTCCCTGCCCCATGTCAGCAACCGAAAACCATAATCGGGTCGCACAGCCAGCTCCGTATTGCCTAGCATGTCCAAGCAGAGAGTTCAGCGGTACAACATCAAAACCCAATCTGAAGCAAGAGATGGACGTCCTCTCTTCAACCTCTCTTATCCTCTTCTGTTCACACATATGCTGACTAACATGGGAGCTGTTGATTTATACTCCCTCCGTTTCAAAATATAAGATGTTTTAGGTTTGTGAAGGAAATGTATCTAGACTTCTTTTAGTGTATAGATTCATTCCAAACTTGAGTGAACCTAGATACTAAAAGTAGTCTAGATACATTTGTTTCACAAAGCTAAAACATCTTATATTTTGAAACGGAGGGAGTACAAGCTGGGTTTAAGCTGCTGGGATCATGTCACTAATGCCTTTAATTTTTTTGACTGGAACATCTTTACTGAATAAGTTGATGGCTCATGTTGTTTCGTCGCTGGATAGTATTGAGAAGTAGTCAGTTATTTTGGGATATGGACATATTGCATCTAATTACGTTCCTGGTGTTGAGGTTGGACCATGTGTCCAAGGCTGCACATTAGGTTACTCCCCATCTTTTCATAGTCTAAAAATATCTGGTCTATTCTGTTTATTCCTGCAATCTTTTGCTTGGCATCATTATTTAGAGAAAATATTTTTATGACAAGTTTCGAGGGGAATATTGAAATTCTTTTGTGAAGAAGTTTACTAGGTATATTGTCATCTTGAAAATAGATACAATTTTACAAATATTTAGAACATAATTTTGCTAATAAATAGTACACTCTGGCTATGCATCATTTGCTCTGCCGACATTGCTCAGTCTAAGCTTGCTCTTTACTGGATTGGAACTATTCATGTGATCCTCACCTAAGTTAGACTTTGCACCGACTACCAACGGTGATCATGTGCGTCTTTATTGGGAACCCATTCAGAGAATTTTGAATCAATATAGCAGCTCGCTGCATGTGATTTTTACCTAAATGTGTGTGTCAGTTCTTTCTTTATTTTCCGATTGTATACTTACAGATTTCCCATTTGTGCTCTTATTGATTTTAAATGTTCATTGTTATACTGGGCTCATTCATATTTTCTCCAAAAATTTAGTTTGTCATTTGGTATAGCATTCAAGCCTCTCCATTCACTCTTGTTGATACACCATCTGATTCCTCAATTTTGCTTGATTGTATGTTCTTCACAAATACTATTGTATCAGTTGCTAAAAAGACTCATAGTTTGTCGAGAAAAAAATTACCGAATGGTGTCCCATTATATCTCACTTATTTGCAATATCCTGCAACTTTGTTAATTAGTTTATATCACATCAGTTTAGTTTCTTGAGGGGATTAGTAAAAAACATAGTTATATTTTTATATTATGTTTCCCTTTTACATAAGTTATATCTACCATTTCTCTAAAAAAATAGTTGTATATGCCTTTCCAAACTAAACATATACCTTACTTTTCGAAGATAACGTTGATTAACTTCATTTCTGTAATTTCTTGATCTGTTCATCATGTCCTCACTATCTTTTTTTTTGAATGGTCACCGGGGGAGGGAGAAGACCCTCCACCTGAATTGTATTCAATTTTTGCCTATAAGGCTTTGCAGCCTATTACAAGATGGGTTCAAGTGAACCAGAAATTACAAGGAGAAACTGGAGAGAAGACAAAACAAAACAACACACACCAACACACACAAGGGGCAGGGGGGAGCGCAGGTGCAATTGAGAAGCACTATCAGGTGTGCTCTCACGGCGACCATCACAAGGAAGATAGGCATAGGCAGTGCATTGAGGAGTCCCACTAACGCCATCGAAGGGCATCACAGTCCCGAGACCTTGCAGATTTCCGCACCACCTGCTTGCATGGCAACTATCCACAAAAGGCAGACCGGGAGCATATAAGGACGACGGAGTGAAGTTGGCATAGTCGAAGGGCCTTACTCCGCCGAGAGGATGATGCAGATACGAAGCTCGCCGGCTGATTGAGTGCCAGAACTACAAGGAGTTTCTGCCAACGCCATCGAAAGGCATTGCGAGACCGAGATTCAACCAACGTCACGAACCTTGACCGCAGACTCAGCCAAAGGACAGCCCCAAGCACTCTGCAAGGTGGGGAGGTGACCCGAGCCGTCGAAGGGGGCCGATCAACCGAGACTGCACCAATGACACAAAGCTCGCAACAATACCGCCACCATCACCAACAGATTTTAGCCATGTTTGCATACCAACAAGAGATGAAGTCCAGAGCACCAAACAAGCCCAAATGCCGTCACCAGACAAGCAGCACAAGGATCCTCTGCGACGCCTTCAACAAGGAGAACGACACCCACTGTTGTCGTCGTTGAGGGAACCATAGCAAGAAGCTAACAGGAGGTGCATCTCCATGACCACGCCCCCAACAAGGTTAAACGACGCTAACCAGCTCCGTCGTGGTCGGCCCTGGTACAAGCCAGAGCAAGGATTTCCCCCAAAAGGAGAGGAACTGCAGGACCACCGTTACAGCAAGATGGAGGGCTACCGGCGGGACCTTACCCCACGCATCGGAGAGGGCAGGATCTGGACCCAAGGCCCTCATCGCGGCAGCACAGGCAGGGGCATCGACGGCGCACAACCGAACGTGAAGTATGGAGCTCTACTCCGGCGCGGACTCCAGGAGGGGCGGACACAGACCGAGCACGGTCACCGGCCGGCGGACCGAGAGTTGGATCTGTCGGGGACGTCCTAGAGAGGTGAATCGAAGAGGATGGAGCGGTGGGGCGGATGGCGAGGCCACGCTGGAACGGAGCAGCAGGCGGGAGAGGGGACGGGGAGAACACAGGCGGCACGGGGGTGGAGTGGTGTGGATCAGGGAGGGCGGGGGCGCAACCAGCAGCGCACCAGGGAACAAGTCCTACCTCCGCCAGCCGCCGGCGGGCTTTGCCCGACGACGCGTGCCGGCGGCGGCGAGGGGGTGCGGTTTAGGAAGGGGCGGCGGCGCCTAGGTTTCCCACCCGAGCCGCCTCGCAGGGAGACGACGCGGGGGCCCATGTCCTCACTATCAAAGTAGGATCAACCAAGGTTTCCTTAGTTGACATCTATCTGTTTACAGCTTTAGACTTTTCTATTCTGTTGCGCTAACAAAACATATAAGTATTGATACTGGTTATGCGAACAAAGTATCTAGAGTTAGCCTGTTCACTAAAGGTCAACGTACTTGAGTTTCTAATCTGTACTAAGATTGAACGAATCAATATATTCATCACTAGGTATTTGCATGGTTCCACCATCATAGAAGATACCCACTTCTTATAGGTAGAAAATCCTAAATTTATGCCAGCTATAAGTGGTATGGGTTCATAAGTCATCTCTCCTTTTTCAGTAAACTTTCTTTCATTTTTGGGTGCCATTAGAAAGTCAAGATACCTCCATTGCAGTAGGACACTGTCTATTGCATCTGACCAAATAGCATGAGCTACGTGTTTGTTTGCTTTCCTTCTCTCAGCTATTAAGATGTCTTAAAACGTAGCATGTTTTTTCTTCTAACAATGCTCATGAGCAATTTAATCTGAACTATTTTGTCCTTTTTATATGAGGGTATCTTGGTCCATCAAGACTATCTTGGGATGACAACACCAACCGTTCAGACAACAACACTCGGCTACTTTATTGTGTCACCACACTTGCTTCTGTTGTTGGACAAACAGGTCACTAAGACATAGTGTTGCCTTTTTATTCTACTCCAAAAGATAATATATAAATATGACAGTGTTTGCATATTAATGTTGTATATTGTGCAATAAATATAACAACATGTACCTCGAGGTTGTGGTCTTACGGTCTCTAGGAGTGCTACTATGTAAAGAATAATTGCAAATATATATATATTTACCTTGAAGAACACCTACAATGTTTTACAAGTTGTAACAATTAGTGTAGCTTATATTGAAAGGGCGGCATTCAAGTGTTGTAAATGTTTTCTGAAATAATCTGATGTCGAGTATGTAGAGCATGAGTATTTTCATAATAGCAGTATTTAAACTTATTTAGACTTGTATTTTACCACTCCTCTGAAGAGTCTTCCTAGACCAATCCTATGTTTATTTTAATTTTAGACGATGTCAAGTAGATAAGTTTGATTATTTTCATAATTGCAGTATTTTAAAACTTTTTTAGATATCTCTTTTAGGGCAACCTTTAAAGTTTTCGTATTTGACATCAATTTCGTATCTGAATCTCTGTAGATTGTGCTACAATCTCATTTAGGTCTAACTTCTAAGGATAGGTGATCACACATAACAATGTTTGCTCTCAAGCTATGATCTTCATATATCTTAGCATTATGCAGAAGAAAATATGAAGAGATTTAAAAATAAAGAAGGTATGTCATATCTATTATCGTCATAACAAAAGCTGTTTGCAGGTATGTCCTAATGTTGCTTCCTCCTCTATCTGGACTTCATACTTATCTAATGTGCTACTGGGAAGCTTTCTTTAGAGGATGAAACCCATTGGAGGAGCTATAATATGTCTTTTTAATCGTGGCTTTCTTCTCTTAGCGAAATTTAGCATACAAGCTGCTTTCTCAGAAGTTCCGTTTGCTGCTCATGTGAGCCAGTTAGTATGTTTCTTAGTGCCCATGCTGTTTATTCGTTTTGCAGGTTTACCAAGTGAATCTTTGTAGTCCGTTAGTTGATGCTAACCGGCGAGCATGGTGGATCGCAGAAGCATCCTAGAAGCTTCTTTCGTTTATATTCCTAGGTAGTATGATGATATTATAAATCAACTTGGGAGAAATGCTTGTTTCTTACATTTCCATGGCGATATTTTCTCCCTCTTAAACTCTGTCAAATGTTACTTATTGATAATATTACCGACTTCTCTTTCATGCACTTTGCTTTTAAACTCTGTCAAATATGACTTATTGATAATATTACCGACAAGTTCTCTTTCATGCACCCCCTTTGACTTAACTGCTTTCTAGCCTTGGTCTAATGTTCAATGTCATGTAGTAAAATTGATAGTATCACTTTTGGTATGTTTTTGGGAATCCGACTACTACTGCTGCTATCATACTTCACTTCCGCTGTAGGATGTCCTGAATATTCATTCAGAAATTATGGGTTCCAAACCCTCAAAATGTCGATTGATCATTGGTCCAACCCTGGCCTGGCAGCCCGCGCTCATCCCTCATCGGATCCATGAAAGAACAGTGAGCCCATAGATGACATGTACAAAACAAGCTTGTGTGCTCGACATCAGCCTACCGAGATCAATGTGTTAGGACTAAGAACCTATGGTGTTGAACACACTTGAAACTCATCACGCCTATGCAACAATGTCTAAACGAAATGTAGACGGCGTGGTGAAGCGCGCTTGCCATAGTATGTTTTTGAGTTTGGGTGAAATCAGCGGAGATGCCTTATGCAAAAGCAAGTAAGGTAGGTAACGTGCACGTGCAGTTCTCTTTCTCCAGCCACAATGGAAAACTAGCGCTGAAATCTCCCGGCACAAAAGTTCACTTTTTTTTTAGTAAAATGCATGGCTGGTCTTGAACTTGTCGTCTAGGTTCACTTTGGTCACCCTATTTTGAAAATATAATTTATGATCACCGAATACGGTTCACGGTTCATCTAGGTCACTAGTTGAAGGTATTGCTTTATATTTGATGACATGGCAGTGTGTTGACTAGTCTTAGTTAAGCGTCATTTTATAAAATGGCCCCTCAATTATAGAACAGCGGCAACCCACCATTAATCCACGCCCATTAACATGAGTAAAGTGCAAAATGGCCCTTTTTTCTCTCCCCACTAAACTGTCTTCTGCGCGCACGGCGGACAGGCGCCACTGCACACACGGCAAAATGGCTCTTTTTTCTGTCTTTTTTTCTTTCTCTTTTATTCACATTTCCTTTTTTATTCTTTTTTTCTCTCTCTATTTTTCTTTTTCTCCCCTTTTTTTTCTCGGTGTGCCAAGACGTCAGTTCAAGATTCCCAAGCCAAAGCTGATCCAAAATTTCCAAGGAAGGAAATACTACGGTTTAGTATTTCTCTCTCCTTGGCCTTAACCGATCGGACGTTCCAACACAAAAGAATATGGGATTTGCTAATGGAAAATGACCCCCTTCCTCCGGATGACTGACGATCGCCCGGGTCGGGTCGCGTGTTACGTTACACGCTTGTCGCACGGGACCACCACCTGCCTTTGTGCCTGGCAGTTTCTCTTCGCCGACATGCCCGACCCCTTCTTCTCTTTCCCCGCATCCGAACCAAGCGGCTGCCGCCGGATCTCGTCCCCGTATCCGAACCAAGCGGCCGCCACAGGATCTCCGACGTCGCTTACTTCTTTGCATGCGGCCGACCCTCCCATCTCCCTCACACCTTCCATAGTTGTTTTGCCGGTACCCACACCTTGTCGGCCCCCGCAACCATGGGGTCCGGCTCAGGAGCTCGTCGGAGCACGCCAACGGTCCCCCAGATATGTCGTCGATGCAGTGACAGGGGAGTCCACATCGCTGCTACAATGGCATGCCAGCCTTGTTGCAATAGGGGCCCGACCCTGCTACCAGTGGTGCGAGCGGTCGTAGAGGAGAGCACCGCGACGTTGCTAACATAGCAGGGCAGCTCTGCTACAACCGCAGGGCTGCGTTGCTACAATGGGGAGCAGCGCTGCTACAGAGGCTCGACGGTATTGCTATAGAAAAGTCTCCGGTGAGGTCTCCGGCGAATTTTTTGCTACAATAGCACGACTTTTTTTCTATAAACATTTTTTAGTTTTGCTACAACAGTGGCAATTGTTTGCTATGATATCTCCGGCGAGGTCTCCGCTAAGAGTTTTTCCGGCAATGTCTCTGGTCAAGTACAGTTTGTTATATTAGCATAAATTTTTTGCTACATAGTCTCCGGCGAAGTACTCGAACTTGTTCGCGAGGTTCACATTCATCACTTTTTTTTGAAGTAAGATCACATAAATTGAGCAGACAGCCGCCTCATTAAAAATCCTCCAGTCCCCTTAGGTACCTGGTAGGGAAAAGAGTGCCTAAGAAACCTGTCGCCCTGAAGTTTTTACATAGTGTTCTTACAGTTAAGAGTGATCAAGTCCCGAACGCAGTCCGGAACTGAATCACAAGAAATATCCGACAGGCTAGACTTTTCTAGCTGGGCTAAAACGTGAGCAACTCCATTCCTTACACGATCCACTTCAACAACAAATATATCCCGATAGATTTTTAAGAACTCCCTGGCCTCAAGGGTCACGGGCCAGCTTGCAGAGAGATCATTCTCCATCAAAGAGATTGCTTGAATAGCATGGTTCACATTTATCACTGTACTAGAGAATACACAATTACGGTCATTCATCACTATACTCAGAGAATACACGATTATGGTCACTAAAGACAATCGGCGTGGTCAGCTACGGTCGCCGGCTCCAAAAACGCGCGTCGTATTTGTCGACGTGGTACCTACGGGACCCACTTATCAGGACAGCTGTTGATAATTTGAAGAGGGGCCATCTGCAGGAGGGGGTTATATGCAAAACCGTGTGTCGTCTAGAATGCTTCCTCCGCCACGCCTCCAATGCTTCCTCCAACGCTGTACAGCAGCAGCCACCTTCCACACCAAATGTCCCCCACCGGTGGCCATTTCGACGAGGATGGGTGTCCGCCACCTCCACCCATCCAGCACCGGCGCTGCCGGTTGATACGGTGGTCATGTGGCGATCCAATCGATCCCAATGATCTGAGTTTTACGTGTGTGTCCACCTGAAAAGATCCAGCTGTACGTGCGAGTAAGTCTCGGCAGGGCCGGTCCTGACATATCAGGGACCCGGTGCAAGGCAATAAATGGGGCCCTATACACAAATAATACAGATGTTGTTTGATGAATACATAATTCTCTCTAATTTCTAGATTAATACATTATATGACAAGATCTACTCATGATCTTATTCGTGACAATCTTCATTCACAATGCAGCTAGATTTGTCCAAGGAAATGACATCTAAACCAAAATAGCACATCAACTCATGCTCCACATATTACACTTCAACTCCAAGCAGAACACAAACACAACATGAATTAGGACATGAAATTAAAAATCGAAACAAATGTATACCAATGATGAACCTTGACTCGTTGCTCTCTGCTCGATGTTGCTTGCCGCCGGCTTGCCCTTGGACCGCCTTGCTAGCTCCTGGCCGTTAAGTACCACTACAGGTAATCCCCTTGCTTCTGACTGCCCGGCACCACCACACCAGCCCCTGCCCCGCTGCATGCTGTTTGCCCATTTCTTCAATCTTTTGTCACTGTCAGATCTATTGGGAGGAAGAAGAAGTGGACAAATCGAATCAAATCAGATGAATAAGAATATACTAAGCTATAAGAATAGTCAGATCTATTGGGATTGCACGGACTGTTGCAAATCCA
This sequence comes from Avena atlantica, assembly GCA_910589765.1. NCBI lineage: Eukaryota > Viridiplantae > Streptophyta > Magnoliopsida > Poales > Poaceae > Avena > Avena atlantica. The sequence goes on from OU342738.1 coordinate 383,026,383, forward strand.
TGAATTATTTCTTGGTAATCAATGAATCATGATCTCCTCAGTTAATCCCATCAAAACGGCTGGATATCAGCGATGCATCGATGGCAGTGATTGGGGACATGGTCGATGGAGAACGAGGAGGTGGGAGGAGAAGTCGATGCCATGGAGTAAATGCGGCAGTCATAGGTAAAAATTCCAACTGAAAGGGAGCTTACCGGATATACAACTATACGCGTACCTGTACCTGGGTGACTTGGTGAGGGCCCCTAGCGATCGGGGCCCTGTGTGCCCGCACTGGTTGCATCGGCTCAGGGCCGGGCCTGAGTCTCGGCTGAGTAATAGCTTTGCTAGTTGACCTATGAATGCGCGTCGACAAGCGGACCGAAGCCAAAATGAGTCTGCGCTTGGGTCAATTGGAAGTGGAGCGGGCTGGAGTCGAGGATGTGGTGAGGCGCAACGCCTTGGCCCGCCATTGCCTCGCGCTCAGACGCCTGCACCGCCATGTCCGCTTCTGCTCAAGGCGTTGGCGTACCCGATGAGGGCGACGAGCTCCTCCATGCCTGCGCTACTCGTGTACCTCAGCGACACACACGTCAACGCTATGCATGCCATGCAGGGCCGGGTGAGCACCGGCTTTGTCGCTGTGCGCGACAGCTTCTATGACATCCGCATTAGCATCGAGGCCATGGACCGCGCCAAACGTCGGGCAACGCAGGATTTCTGAAGGCCGCGGCGAGGAGATCATGGGTGCCACCGTCGCGGAGCACGGCAAGAGCGACGTGCCCCCCGTGCTGAACGATATTTAGGACTACTACGATGCCGCACGAACGGTGGAGGCGGGCTCTACTGCTAGTCAGCCCCAACCGATGACCCCCGCCACCGCAACAATTTCCTGGGATCCTCTCGTAGAGCCTCCCTTCCCAGCGTCCGACTGGAGATGGGAGATAGAGGATTTGGGGTGGGCACGAGACTGAGGGAGGCGCCCGGAGGGGAGGTGGAAGGTCGCGCCGGCGAGCAGGATTTGGCTGGAGCTAGTTGTGGCAAGTGGCGGCGTATCTTTGCCGGAGGAGGGGCAGGATTTGGCTGCAGCTAGTTTTTTTTTTAAACGGGAAAGGCCTCGAAGGGCCCAGACTCTGCATTAAGCTGCAGGGGTGTACATCTTACAAGGAGGGCCCTAAAGAAAAGAGAAATACAACATGGTCCCAAACTTTTACATTTTCCACCCTACAAGTGACCGCAGGAACGCGATCGAGTCCTTGAATGCCGCCGCAAGCTCGCCTCTGTTTCCGGCCACCGCTGCAAGCGCCGGGGACGACACCACTTGGGCCTGCAGCAGCGATGAAAGCCAGACAGAGGGAGAAAGGCCTCCCTTGCTGGAGGTTGAAGATGCTCTGGCCGTCATGGCCATCGAGCCCGGCTTGGCCTAATCGCTGGCCAAAGATAGTGGTTACCCATCTCGGGCTCCACTTGGAGATTGCCGGAAGAGAAGCAGAGTCGCCTGGAGTCACCAGGCCATCATCTTCACCAAACAGAACCACCTTCCCAGCACCACTTCCTTGCTCGCCCTCGCCGCCACGGCCGGCCACGAGCCAAGGAAGGTTGTTGTTCCTGTTGCCCCGTTGGTGAAGCACGAGCAGATCCTCCGAACTGCAGGTACCACCCCACCCGTTGTCGGCTCCCACCGGAGGAGCGTCGAACAGGGAGTCGCGCTGCAACCTCCTGGCGCTGCTCCAGCGTGCCAAGGAGTAGCTCGGCAATAGCAGATAGGTATGCCGCTCGCCATCGACATCTCCTCGCCCCCGCCACCACGGCCGGCCAACAGAAGAGAGAACTTTGGCAACAACAACCCTACCTCGCTATCGAGAGCACCTTTATTTGCAGAAGCTGTGGCCTCCTCCTTCATCCTCCGCCCGCCATCGAGCATGAGAAGAAAGAGAGAGAGGACCCCTAATCCGCCCCAGATCTGGCTGCTCAGATCCAAGACGCAGCTTCGCACTACGGGCATCGAGCCCAGAAACGGCACCCTGCCAAACCCTATCTACAAGAAGCACCCCTCCTCCCTCCTCCGGCCGGCCGGCGAGGCCGCCGGAGAAGGGAGGGAAGGAGCCGAAAGGCGTTGGAAGGCTCTCAGAGGATGCCTCTCGTTTCGTGCAAGAGAGAGAGCGAACCGGCTGCCCGTGTGATCCGTTTGGCTGGAGCTAGTTGTGGCAAGTGGCGGCGTATCTTTGCCGGAGGAGACAACCTTTTCTCTCTGTAAATTTTTTAGTTTAGCCCTTTTGGATTTTATCATTGTAAAATAATCGTTGTGCAGGTAGAAGAGCTGACATATAGTTTCCACAACTTGCCACATCAGAGAATATTTTTATAAAGCTTAAGCGTGGTTACGTACCCGCTTGGTGAGACTAGCCCCAATAAGGATATCATAGGTAGTATCATGCATCACGTGCATGTAAAATACTTATATGTCACTGCAATTAATGATGAAAGAGATTATGTTGATATCATAGGTAGATACGGTATCATAACACATAGAACTAGAAAAACTAATCCCAAATAAATCTTGCACACAAATTTACATTGAAATTCTACAAAACAATAAATACACTAAGACTATGATACTACTACTACATGATACTATGCATTGTGAAAATGATATCATATACTAGTATGATATATAATACTTTTCATTGTGACTAGTGTGAGAGCCTCCGCACGTGCGAGCTTTATGGCCCTTCGATCCGCGGTAGGAGCTATCTTGGCCATTTATTCGTGCGGCTAAGAAAGATTTTTTATTACTGTGGGGTGAGGCTTTCCTATGATTACTGAGAGGGTCCCAGGCTCCCCTGTCCCACGAATCAGGGGCTGCGTGGTTTCTATACTGGGAAAGAAACAACTATCGGTAAAAAAAATCTTCGTGTATGCTCCCTGTCCTCTTCTCTCCAAGCGAAAGCGGCGACTGGCGAGGTGACTCCCTCGCCGGAAAACCCATGTGTTCTCTCTCTCTCTCTCTCTCTCTCTCTCTCTCTCTCTCTCTCTCTCTCTCTCTCTCTCTCTCTCTCTCTCTCCCCGCCGCCGCTCCGATAACGAGAGGGAGAGGACTCCGGATCTTCATTCTTGGCGTGTAGGTAGGTGACTAGGTGTAGGGGTAGTTCTTAGAGTGGCGTTGTCCCGATGGGGATGGCAACGCCGCATCTTCAATAAGCTGGCCTCGGCTTATTCACCTCCTCGGCGATGCTTCCATGGAGGCGTCGGTAGGTCGGTAGTCTTTGTTTTTCGCTGTTTGTTTGGCGGCGGAGCCTAGGGTTTCCGCTGATGGTCCGGCAAGCCTCTCCCTGAATCCTCCTTCCCGAGCCCTTTGTTGGATTCCAGGAGACAATCAGGCAAGACTTCCAGATTTCTGAGCTCCAGGGTTTGTCGCGGCACAAGTTCGCTTGGAACTGGCTTCCGGCTGTGGGACACTCTGGGGGCATCCTCCTTGGTGCCAAGGAGGATACCTTCGAGGTGGACGATATGGACCGCGGGGAATTTTTTGTGAGCATGTTACTCACCCACAGATGCTCCCATCTCCGGTGGGAGGTCATCATTGTCTATGGCCCCGCGGACCATAGCCGCTCCCCAGCCTTCCTCGAGGAACTGAAGGCGAAGGTCGACCGCTGCTCCACGCCGGTGGTGGTGGCGGGAGACTTCAACCTGATTCGGTCCCATGAGGATAAGAGCTCCCACAACGTAGACATCCCGCGCATGCGGATGTTCAACGATTGTATCGCTGATCTCGCTCTTAGAGAGATCACGAGAGTGGGTGCCCGCTTCATGTGGACGAACAACAGGGTGGACCCGGTCAGGAGTGTCTTGGACCGTGTTCTGGTCTCGGTGGACTGGGAGGTCGCCTTCCCTCTCTGCTCCCTCCGCGCCATTACCAGGGTAGGCTCGGACCATGTCCCACTGCTGCTTTCGACTGGGGGGAGTTCACCACCACGGCTGAATCGCTTCCACTTCGAAAACTTCTGGCTCCAACAGCCAGGTTTCGTGGAAGCAGTGAAAGCCAAGTGGTTGGCAGCGGCGGCTGCTCCTCCCAGACGCTTTAACGCGGTGGATGTCTGGCATAACTGCGCCAAGCTGGCCCGCCAATTCATGAAGGGGTGGGGGGCCAACTTGGGTGCAGCGACGCATCTCCAGAAGGCTTCGTTGCTGGAGGAGATTCGTACTCTGGACCTGGCGGCAGACTCGGTGGGCCTCTCCGCTGATGAGTGGTCCCACCGTTATGCCTTAGAGACTTCACTCGTCGAGATCTACAAGGGGGAGGAGCTGTTCTGGCGACAACGCAGCCGCCAGAACTGGCTTCTCCAAGGGGATGCGAACACGGCATACTTCCATGCGGTGGCCAATGGCCGCCGTAGGAGATGCTCTATTCCCTGCCTTTGGGACGGGACGCTGCTCCTTGAGGAGCCGGGGGCGATCTCCGCCCATATTTACTCCTTTTATAAGGAGCTCTTCTTGGCAGGACCCCCTACGGGGGTCGCGTTGGCCGACGACTTTTGGCCTATTGGGGCCAGAGTCACAGCTGACGAGAATGCGGAGCTAACCCTCCCATTCCTGCCAGAGGAAGTTGCGCGGGCGGTGAAGGCCATGAAGGCCAACTCCGCCCCAGGCCCTGATGGCCTCCCGGTTTATTTCTTCCAGGAGTTCTGGGAGGAACTCCAACCAGTCGTCATGCCCTTGTTCCAGGAACTCTACACAGGAACCCTCGTGATGGGACGACTGAATCTGGGAGTTATCACGCTGATCCCTAAGGTTGTGGGGGCCTCGGATATTCGCCAATTCAGGCCCATCACGGTCCTCAATGTCATACAACGGGTATTCGCGAAAGTTTGCGCCTCTCGCCTCACCCCGGTCATGGAGCGCCTCACCCACCAGTATCAATTTGCCTTTCTCAAGGGCAGATTTATACATGATGGGATCCTGGCTCTCCATGAGATTATCCACGAGATCAAGTCCAAACGAATGAAGGGCATCTTCTTGAAGTTGGACTTCCAGAAGGCCTACGATCGTCTGGACTGGCGGTTCCTACGTCAGGTCCTCATTAGGCGAGGATTTGACGACCGCCTGATCACATGGATAATGCAGTTCGTCATGACCGGGAGCAACGCAATTAATGTAAATGGCGAGATAGGGCCTTACTTCCGGCCCTCCTGTGGGGTTCGCCAGGGGGACCCCATGTCCCCCCTCCTCTTCAACGCTGCCGTTGATGCCCTTGCAGAAATGCTTGAGAGAGCGAAGGCGGCCGGCCACATCTCGGGGGTGGTAGGCCACCTTATCCCAGGGGGCGGCATCACCCAGCTCCAGTACGCAGATGACACGCTGATCATGATTGAAGGCTCGGTGCTGGACATTGCTAACCTCAAATTCATACTCCTTTGCTTCCAGGAAATGTCTGGCCTCCGTATCAATTTTGATAAGAGCGAGATCATCGCACTAGGGTTCTCTCAGGACGAGCAACAGAGGATAGCGGACAATTTCAACTGTCGGCTCGCCTCCTTCCCCATTACCTACCTGGGGATGCCGATCCGCGACACCAGGATCCTTATCAGGGACCTGGACCCGCTCACGGATAGGGTGCGCTCGAGGTCCGAACCTTGGCGTGGCAGATTTACCTCTAAGGGGAGCAAGACTGTCCTGATCGACTCCTGCCTGTCTAGTCTGCCCATGTATATGATGGGCATGTACCTCCTCCCCGAGGGAGTACATGGGACATTTGACAAGGAGTTGTCGAGGTTCTTCTGACAAGACTCTTTGGGCCGCCAGAAATACCACATGGTCAAGTGGGCGGACATCTGCACCCCCAAGGAGGTTGGGGGCATAGGAATCCTTGCATCCCGCCAGTTCAACAAGGCCCTTATGCTTAGATGGGTTTGGCGTATCTTGCGTGATGATGGCGGTCTGTGGCTCAAACTCATCAAGGACAAATACCTGCGCGGTCGGCCCCTTCTGGACTGTGATCGTAGCGAGGGGTCCCAATTCTGGCACTCCATTCAGGAGATCAAGCGTGAGATCAGGCATGGTATCGCCTTCTCCATTGGAAATGGAGAGGGGACCATGTTATGGCTCGACCCCTGGCTCCGTGAGCGCCCGCTGCAGGAGGCCTTCCCGAGTCTCTTCGCCATCTGTTCCGACCCAGCGCTACGGGTATCCAACGCGGCATCGGGAGGTACATGGAACATCTCGTTCCGTCGTACCTTCGTCCCGGTGGAAACGGTAGCATGGAGGGAACTCAGGGCGGAGCTCCCGGCCTCCTTGGCTAGTGGTCCCGATAGCGTCTCATGGACTCTCTCCCCGTCCGGATCTTTCTCGGTTGGCTCAGCATATAGGGCCCTCTTTGGCCAGGACACTCTCCCCTGGACCAAGCACCTCTGGAAAGCACCGCTCCCGCTGAAGACAAAAATCTTTGTTTGGCAACTTTTACGCGATAGGCTCCCCTCAGGAGTGGAGGTGGCCAAGCGACATGGGCCGGGGGACGGGTTATGTCCATTATGTGGGGTCCCTGAAACGGGCACCCACATATTATTCACCTGTCCCGCAGCCCGGTTTCTGTGGAGTTTCACCAGAGAGGCGTTGGGCCCGGATTGGCTGGCCCAAGATCTCGGTGAATTCCTAGAAACCCAAGCTAACTGGGCTGGGAAGGGTCGTCGACTCTTCTGGCTTGTGTTCGCGTCCATGTCGTGGTCCCTCTGGATGATCATGAATAAGATGGTTATTGAGAAGATTCTCCCTAGGCGTTCGTCTGACTCGGTGTTTCACTTTCTGGCTTCCCTACAGCTCTGGTACCCGTTGTGTAGACACCGGGACAAGGCGAGGTTGGACGCGACCCTTCACCGTCTCTTGGAGGCGGCTCAGCGGCTCCCTCGTAGCTCGCCTTAGTGCCCTCGGCGTCCTCTCCCATGGCGAGGCATTCTTCCTTTTTTTCGTTGGGTGGTGTCCGAGTTGGGACGTCTTGTGCTGTGGCCCCAGCATGTGGTGTGTGTGTGTGTCTTTGTACTGTGATATTTGTGTTGGACGGCTGCTTTATTTATAAAGCGGGACGAAAGCCTATTTCGAGAGCCCTTTATCCACGATCACGACCACGCCTCCAACCAGCTTGCTGCCATCATCTGCGGCGGTGTCTTGCGTGCCACTGCCAGTAACCACCTCCGCCTCTTGCACCTCTAGCTCAGCCCCTGCAACTGCTTCCCCGCTACCACGTCGCTCCACCGCCGGTTCCCTCCCTCTATTGCTTCACTGTCAGGCTTCTCGTCATTGATTGTCGCAACCCCATCATCCCTACTGTTGGAATTTGGGTGTGGGCCTTGGCCCATAGCCTAATACAAATTCTGAAATTCTCTTGGCCCATTCATGCCTAGCAAGGGGTGGCACCAAAGTTTAGTCCCACCTTGCTAGTTTAGAGGGAGTTGGACCAATATATATAGTGGAGTGTTTCACTACCTCCTAAAGAGAGTGAAGAGGAGTGGCATACACGCGCGCTCCTCCTCCTCCGCCGCCCGCCTCGTCACGACGCGCGCGCGCGCCGCAGTTTGCGGAATTGTGCCTCGGTGCCGATCTTATCTTTTTGCTGCTCGGGAAAATTATTGTGCGAGTTATTTTTCTGTCAGCCGTTTCCGATCTTTCCGGAAACGTGGGCTGTTACTACTCGGACGTGGGCTACGCCCCACGTCTTACCCGACCGGCGCCTATATATAAACAGCCTTAGGCGAAAACCCTAATACGAAAAAAATACACATCTCTCTGCCTCCAGAGCCTTGCGCTGCCGCTACACCTTCTCCATCCCCTCTTCCGGCGTGCACCGGACGACGGGACAGTAGGCCTCCGGAACCACCGCCTCTCTTGAACCTGTACGGGTGAGGGGCGATCGGGTTTTTGGGGAGCGCGTTGCGCGACTACTGACGGCATCACGTCGACCGACCACTCCTTCCCCGACGAGGACTTCTTCCCGGACATCAGCAGCCTCTACATCGACGCCATGGCTGACGACGCTGGTGTCAACGCGAACCTCAACCCCAACCTGAACCCGAACCCGATTCCTCCTCCAGCACCGTACGTAATCAGTTTCTATCTAGTTCAGTCTCCGTTGCAGTTTCTTGTACTAGGTCTTCGAATAGATGTGATCTGCTTATTCTGGTTGAATATGATCTGTTCGTCTATTCTGCTAGTATGCATGATTAGATTAATTTTAGCACTTATAGTCATGATTTATCACTACTTGTTTCGGATTAAATATTATGGTAATTTGCTTATATTTTCAACAATCCAAAAACCTGATCGTAGGCAACTGAATTCAACTGGTTTAGCCGCGGCTACAAGGCCGCTTCCTTTTGACGGTGTCAATTATAAGAGATGGCGCACGAGAGCAGTTCTATGGTTGAAAAACCTAGGCTGCTATAGCGCCACTCTTGGCAAACCTAAGGGAGACCTTTCTCCTGTTCAGGAGGAAGCGTTTCAGAAAGTCGACACCATGTTTATGGGGGCTTTGTTCAATATTCTTGGTGACAACATTGTTGACACCTATATGTCATTTGATAATGGCAAGGATGCGTGGGATGCACTGGACGCCAAGTTTGGTGTTTCGGATGCTGGCACTGAACTGTATATCATGGAGCAATTCTATGACTACAAGATGACTGATTACCGTCCCATCGTGGATCAGGCTCATGAGATACAGTCCCTTGCCAAAGAACTCGAGCAGTTCAAGTGTAACTTACCTGACAAGTTCGTGGCCAGAGGCATTATTGCCAAGCTTCCTCCTTCTTGGAGGAACTTTGCTACCTCTCTAAAACATAAGAGACAGGAGTTTTCTGTTTCGGATCTCATCGGATCTCTTCATATTGAAGAAAAGGCGAGAGCAAAGGATACACGTCCTCGAGGCTTTGATGGAAGTTCTAGCGCACATGTAGTCCAGAAAAACAATTTCTAGTCCCACAAGTTCAAGAATAAGAACATGTCTGATGACAAAGGAAAGTTTGATGGCAAAAACAAGGCCGCACAGACTACCAACTTCAAGAAGAAGACTAAGTATAAGAAGAAAGGATCCTGCCATGTCTGTGGTGATCCTAATCATTGGGCTCCTAGATGCCCCAATCGCTTTGACAAGCGTTCACATGGAAATAGTGGCAAGTCCGCTAATGTTGTCCTTGGTGATATTGAGATGAAGGATGCTGGGTACGGTATATTTCCCACTGTTCTTTCAGTTTGTAATTCACCTGATTGGTGGATAGACACTGGTGCAAATATACATGTATGTGCTGATATTTCCATGTTCTCTTCTTATCAGGTCGAACGGGCTGGCTCCGTGCTGATGGGAAACGGCTCACGTGCTTCTGTTCAAGGTGTTGGTACGGTGGATTTGAAGTTTACTTCGGGAAAGATCGTACAGCTGAAGAATGTGCAGCACGTTCCCTCAATCAATAAGAATCTCGTCAGCGGATCTCTTCTGTGTCGAGATGGTTTTAAGTTAGTCTTTGAGTCCAATAAAGTTGTAATTTCTAAGTGTGGACAATTGGTTGGAAAGGGTTATGAGTGCGGAGGCTTGTTCCGCTTATCTTTGTCAGACTTATGTACTCAAGTTATTAATCATGTTTGCAATGATAGTGAATCCAATATTTGGCATTCACGACTTTGTCATATTAATTTTGGGTGCATGACGCGGCTTGCTGATATGAATTTAATTATGAAATTTACTACTGTCAAAAGTTCCAAGTGTCAAGTATGTGTGCAAGCTAAGCAACCTCGCAAGTCTCACAAGACTGCCGAGGTACGAGATTTGGCACCACTGGAACTAATACATTCAGATCTTTGTGAGATGAATGGTGAGTTGACAAAAGGTGGAAAGCGATATTTCATGACTTTAATTGATGATTCCACTCGATACTGTTATGTGTATCTTCTGAAATCTAAAGATGAAGCTTTTAATCACTTCAAAATCTATAAAGCTGAATCAGAAAACCAACTTGATCGAAAGATTAAAAGACTTCGGTCTGATCGTGGTGGAGAGTATTTTTCCAACGAATTTGATTCTTTTTGTGCGGAGCATGGTATTATCCATGAGAGGACGCCTCCCTACTCACCTCAGTCAAATGGGGTGGCCGAAAGAAAGAACCGTACTCTAACTGATTTGGTTAATGCCATGTTAGATACATCGGGTCTATCCAAGCAATGGTGGGGGGAGGCGATAAAGACTGCGTGTCATGTCCTAAACCGTATTCCCAAAAAGAACAAAACCATTACTCCATTTGAGGAATGGGAAAGGAAAAGGCTGAAACTCTCCTACTTACGAACTTGGGGTTGTTTGGCGAAAGTGAATGTGCCGATACCCAAGAAGCGCAAGCTTGGACCAAAAACCATGGATTGTGTCTTTCTGGGATATGCATTTCATAGCATTGGCTATAGATTTTTGATAGTGAAATCTCAGGTATCTGACTGCATGTTGGTACAATCATGGAGTCAAATGATGCGACTTTCTTTGAAGACATCTTTCCCATGAAAGATTCGTCTAGTTCATCAAATCAGGAGATGCCTAGTTTATCTAGTCAAGAATTAATCACAATTCCTGAACCCACCATTTCGATAGAACACCCTGATAATCCTGTGAAGGATAACAGTGAAGCTCCTACCAGAAGTAAGAGACAAAGGACTGCGAAGTCCTTTGGTGATGATTTCATTGTATACCTCGTGGATGATACTCCCACTTCTATTTCAGAAGCTTATGCATCTCAAGATGCTGACTACTGGAAAGAAGCCGTTCGCAGTGAGATGGATTCCATCGTAGCAAACAGAACTTGGGAAATTACTGATCATCCTTATGGGTGCAAACCTGTAGGATGTAAGTGGGTGTTTAAGAAGAAGCTTAGACCTGATGGTACTATTGAGAAGTATAAGGCACGCCTTGTTGCCAAGGGTTATACCCAGAAAGAAGGCGAAGACTTCTTTGATACTTATTCACCTGTGGCTAGATTGACCACCATTCGAGTACTGCTATCCTTGGCTGCCTCGCATGATCTTCTTGTTCATCAAATGGACGTTAAGACAGCTTTCCTAAATGGAGAGTTAGATTAGGAAATTTATATGGATCAGCCGGATGGATTCGTGATAGATGGTCAACAAGGCAAGGTGTGCAAGTTACTGAAGTCTCTGTATGGTCTTAAGCAAGCACCTAAGCAGTGGCATGAGAAGTTTGAAAGGACTTTAACTGATGAAGGCTTTATTGTAAACGAAGCTGACAAGTGTGTGTACTATCGCCATGGTGGGGGCGAGGGAGTCATCTTATGTCTGTATGTTGATGATATACTGATATTCGGGACCAATCTTAATGTTATCAATGAGGTCAAAGACTTTCTATCTCGTTGCTTTGAGATGAAAGATCTAGGAGTGGCTGATGTGATATTGAACATCAAGCTGCTGAAAGATGATGATGGTGGGATAACACTGCTTCAGTCTCTCTATGTGGAAAAGATCTTGAGTCGTTTTGGGTATAGCGAATGTAGATCCTCTCCTACACCATATGATCCTAGCATGTTGGTTCGAAAGAATCAGGGAGATCCTAAGGATGCTAAAGATCAGCTGAGATATTCTCAGATTATTGGCTCGCTTATGTATTTAGCCAGCGCTACGAGGCCTGACATCTCCTTTGCTGTAAGCAAGTTAAGTCGATTTGTCTCAAATCCTGGAGATGTTCATTGGCAGGCCCTTGAAAGGGTTTTGCGTTATTTGAAAGGCACTGCGAGCTATGGGATTCACTACTCCGGGTATCCAAGGGTACTTGAAGGGTATAGTGACTCAAACTGGATTTCTGATGCTGATGAGACTAAGGACACGAGTGGTTATGTGTTTACACTTGGTGGTGGCGCTGTTTCTTGGAAGTCTTGCAAGCAGACCATCTTAACGAGGTCAACTATGGAAGCAGAACTCACAGCATTAGACATAGCCACTGTTGAAGCAGAGTGGCTTCGTGAACTCTTGATGAACTTACCTGTGGTTGAAAAACCAATACCCGCAATCCTTATGAACTGTGATAATCAAACTGTGATCATAAAAATAAACAGTTCTAAGGACAATATGAAGTCATCAAGACATGTGAAGAGGAGATTGAAATCTGTCAGAAAAATGAGAAACTCCGGAGTTATTGCATTGGACTATATCCAAACATCTAAAAATCTGGCAGATCCCTTCACAAAGGGTCTATCACATAATGTGATAGATACTGCATCGAGGGATATGGGTTTGAGACCCACTTTTTGAGTTGCTCACAGTGGCAACCCGCTCTATGTGATCGGAGATCCCGTGAAGTAGAGTTGGGAGACAAGCTGTTGGTCAACTGGGAGGAGAGTATCCTTACATCACACTACCACTCCGTATAGATGCAATACTCTCCTATTCTGCATGGCAGGTTGGTATTTACCTTAATGTGTTCTGAGTGGCTTGTTTAAGCAAAGATGTTATCCTGCAGAACATCTTTTAAAGAACACACCTATATGAGTCTGACTGTCAAACGTCGCAGTCCGTGAGAGTTGGGTGCTCTCTAATAAACTCATGAAAGGCCATGGAGTATGACGCATAAGCTCCAAACCGCGGAGAAGCTTCGCGGCAGCCCTGTATCGGTCTAGACCTTATGTGAAACTAGTGCGCACCAAAATTGTAGTTCAAGGCATAGTCCACTATTCAAGTTGCAATCTAGTGTAGCATGAAGTTCTAAGTGGAAGTTCAACTTAACAGTCTCCACCTCGCACCGGTATATAAACAATTTTCTGGAACTGATTGATGTGATGTGATGTGATGAGATGTGCCTATGAGAATTTGTGGGGGATTGTTGGAATTTGGGTGTGGGCCTTGGCCCATAGCCTAATACAAATTCTGAAATTCTCTTGACCCATTCATGCCTAGCAAGGGATGGCACCAAAGTTTAGTCCCACCTTGCTAGTTTAGAGGGAGTTGGACCAATATATATAGTGGAGTGTTTCACTACCTCCTAAAGAGAGTGAAGAGGAGTGGCATACACGCGCGCTCCTCCTCCTCCTCCGCCCGCCTCGCCTCGCCTCGTCACGACGCGCGGTTTGCGGAATTGTGCCTCGGTGCCGATCTTATCTTTTTGCTGCTCGGGAAAATTATTGTGCGAGTTATTTTTCTGTCAGCCGTTTCCGGTCTTTCCGGAAACGTGGGCTGTTACTACTCGGACGTGGGCTACGCCCCACGTCTTACCCGACCGGCTCCTATATATAAACGGCCTTAGGCGAAAACCCTAATACGAAAAAAATACACATCTCTCTGCCTCCATAGCCTTGCGCCGCCGCTACACCTTCTCCATCCCCTCTTTCGGCGTGCACCGGACGACGGGACAGTAGGCCTCCGGAACCACCGCCTCTCTTGAACCTGTACGGGTGAGGGGCGATCAGGTTTTTGGGGAGCGCGTTGCGCGACTACTGACGGCATCACGTCGACCGACCACTCCTTCCCCGACGAGGACTTCTTCCCGGACATCAGCAGCCTCTACATCGACGCCATGGCTGACGACGCTGGTGTCAACGCGAACCTCAACCCCAACCTGAACCCAAACCCGATTCCTCCTCCAGCACCGTACGTAATCAGTTTCTATCTAGTTCAGTCTCTGTTGCAGTTTCTTGTACTAGCTCTTCGAATAGATGTGATCTGCTTATTCTGGTTGAATATGATCTGTTCGTCTATTCTGCTAGTATGCATGATTAGATTAATTTTAGCACTTATAGTCATGATTTATCACTACTTGTTTCAGATTAAATATTATGGTAATTTGCTTATATTTTCAACACCTACTACACATATTCAGTTTAATTTGCAGTTCAGTGATCTTTGATTTGGTAATTTCTGCCCACGTTTTGTTGACTTGGATCGCATCTGTGTACATGAATGAAATAAAACTAAGGGTACTGCAGAGATGGCTTAGATAGTGGGCTTTGTCAACATATTAATTTAGTCTTTCTGGTGGATTATGTCCCCTTATTACTTATACCTTTTCTCTCCGTATGCATGCAACTTTAGTTGGATAAGGTTGCATCAAGATGGCTGAAGTGAAGAGCAGACCGTCCGTGGGTGATATGTTGTTCTTTTGGATGATTATCAAAATTACTATCTATTAGTACTTTAGAATGATTTTGTTGGCGAGGAGAATGGAGCAGTTCTTTTATGGTGCCTCAAATTGCTAATTGTTGTTTGTCTACAATCTGAGCCAGATAGTGATATTCTAATTCTTTTCCCATGCCCATTGATATCCTAGCTTTTGTTGCTATGATCAGTTGGTCTTACATGATTCTGGGATGAGGAATTAGAACTGGCCTTCGAACCGGGCTGCTGCTAGCTTTTGTCGCTATGAAAATAGGTTTGTCCATGAGACCCTATTGCATATCTTTTTATGCTATTCCGTCGGAAATCCTCCCATATTTGTTTCGGTTGAGATGTGCCCCCAGATTTGTGTATGTGGTCCTTTGTTGGGATTGTCTCCTCAATTCCAATATGCAAGATATATTGCGCCAGCAGCTCAGAGTCTTCTCGAATTAGCTTCTAGATTTCTTTCTCGCTTTTGTTGTTGGTGTTATGCGTAAGATTTGGTGTTCAACATAGTGCCTGATTGTAACACCCTCAGAATCGACCCTATGCAAGTTTTAGCGAAACCCGCCAAACCCGCATAGAAACGATTCAAAGGTGCCCACCATGCACTTTCGTGCGGGTGGAAAACGAAGTAATAACATTACACAACAGTCCTCGATGGGGCCCACAGAACAGATATATACAACAGCGACTCAAAGAGTCAAGAATACAGATATAATATACAAAGATTCAAATCACCTTGAAAATGATAGGGCGTCCGACTACGGACAAGATGCAAATGGGGCTAAGAGCCCTGAAGAATAACCAATGGCGTCCATAACCCTGCCCAGGCCAAGCCGGAAGGGTAACCCTGCTAACGACGTCGCATCGCAAAACCTGCTTAAGCAAAAGGGGTGCCGACAAAGGGCAAAGGAAAAAGAGGAGCGTCAGTACTGAGGCCAGTACACGGCGAGGCTAGAATTCGGCGGTCCTCGCCTACATAGGTATGGTGGGCTGAGCGGCAGCGCAACATGCACTAAACAACCTATAGAGACTCGATACAACTGGCGGCTATCAGAGAGGGGTAAGAAAGACCTATTCGGAGAGATCCTGATACTACCATCAAACAAACCCATCCTGGCGTTTCCCCCTCGAGACCAAACGAGGAAGTCAACCGAGGCACTCACACAGTTGGCAGTTTTAGGTATTCAGTTATCGTTGCAGCAATTACTAGTCAGGTATAGATAATCATCCTGATAAAATAAGCAGTGGGCCATTTTAGTTAACCATTCCATTGTAGTTGCGGCACTTACTAGTCAGATACAAATAGCGGTGAGATAACCCCAAAAACCCAGCAGTTGTTGGTACTTTTATTCAGCCATTCCGTTGTAGTTGCAATACTTACTAGTCAGGTACAATGGTCGCAAGCGACACTCCAAACAAGCAATTGTGGGCAGTATTAATTAGCCATTCCATTATAGTGAAGCTGATTACTAGTCATTATAAAGTCAAATTTATAGCAATAAACTTTAGTTATGCTTGTCTATGGTCGAGATACTGTGCTCCAAGTCGTCCATAACCGTGGACACGGCTTTCAGAAAGTTTTACCCGGCCGGGGTGCACCAATAGCAACACACACTCGATCAACCTCGGAAAAACCAAATCAAAACCCAACGAGGCTTTCACGACAAAGCAATCACAGGATTCAGAATTATTTCAGGGGGCCACCCCATTAAGCTACCCGTAACGAAGTAAGCAAGCTCCGAGACGGACTCAAGGTTTGGGTATACGGCTGTGAACGACTGGGAACCCAAAACTGGGCTTGTCGACACCGCGGAATCGTGTCCCGATCCTAAACAGTACAGGTGCTATCTGTCGCACAATTTAAATAAAGCAGTAAAGCATGGCATAAGTACAGGATCGTAAATAAAACCTCAAACTAGTTTGTGGCCCCAAGAAATAAGACTGAATCAAGCTCTGGCTCAGGGGGGTCCCATATACCTCCCGGATGTGGATAGCGCGATAAATCAAGGAACAAGTATCAAGTACTCGGGGTCCTACGGGACACAAGTGGGCGTTCGGAAACCAAATATTATCTATCACCCACCGATGCCTCTGCTTACTTCAATTTTAGTTGTTAAACAGGAATTAAAGTGAACGATAAGTAAAGCTATGATCATCTCCAACAACAGACATGCGGCCATACTACAACAACTGTGGTCCATGACGACACGCAACAGCACTTGAACAAGCGACTACGACGCGCAGGTCCAACTATCTACCAAACAACAGGTAATAGGATGTGTCCAAGGCAATATAGGGCTGCACGGTATATCACAGGTACGGAAGCTAAAGCATCGCAACACAGATAGCAATAGATCAACAGGAGGGAATAAAGACTATAAAAGTAAGATAGGCAGAAAGGGGGAAGATGCTCGCCTGAAAACATTGCCGAAGGTTCAACCAAAGATCGGGGCGACACTCGCATCAACTCAACGGCCTTATCCGCGAAGAACCAAAACACTAGCAGAAAACCGGATGCACTATTTAATACAACGGCAGAAGATCGGCATGATGCATGTATGATGCATGGCATGGCAAGGTGCGATGCAATTAGGTCATATTAAGTGGAATCGGGGGTCCCGACAATTAATTAAATGGCTCGAGTTGTTTATCTACCTCGCAATTTAAATGTTGTTTTAACATGGTAAAAGATAGTATCGGTTCGCTACACAAATATAAATGAGGCCGATATGAGACTAGATTTGCCCGCATATGGGCCCCATATTTAATTATAAGGTGAATCGGCATAAGGCCCCCAAACCACATGATATGCATGCGAGATGAATGATTTAATATGCAACTTTAATATATTATCAAATAGGGTTTTTGGGGAGGGGTTCACACATTAGGGGTCTCGACGATCTTGAGGTTCCGGGGTTCGGCGTCGGTCTCAGGGTCCAGGGTTCGACGGAAGAGTTCTCGAACTCCGGGGTCGTTCTCGGATATCGGGGGTAGTTCTTGTCGCCTCCAGGAAGCAGGACTTGGGTCGGTGTCGGGGCGCATCAGATGCTTCCGGGTCGGTGCCGGTCTTGGGTCTCGGTACTGGAAGATCTTGGTGTTCTATGCGGTCGATCCTGCCGTTCCGGGATGGAGAACTTGTCGTCCGGGGGAGTACTTGGCGTTCCGGACTCTCGACGAACCTTGGCGTCCGAGAAGAAGATCATGTCGGTCCGCAGCGTAGATCTTGGGGAGGTTCGGGTTCCATGGGATCGGCTCGACAACTGGACTCCGGGAACGGTTCTTGGCGAACTTGGCGTGTCGGGGGTTCGGCGGGGTTCAGTGTTCCGTGTCGAAGGCCTTGGCGTTCCGTGACGGTCTCGAGGTTCCGCAGTCTCCTGTGGACAGTCTTTAGCGGAACTGGGTGTGGATTATCCAGGAAGATCTTGGCGGCTTCAGATGGCCGGATCGAGCAAGCCTCCACTTGGTACCCTATCAGCACATCTCTGGTGGCGACTATGCCCTGCTCGGGGTCATCGGAGGGCGGCGACTGGGCGATGAGGACGCGGCCAGGGCCACACGGGGTGACGAAGGGCGTTCCATGGCGCACGTCTGCGAGGCGGCACCGGAGGGAAGGGAGGACGCGGCCGGCGAGCGAGGCACTGAGAGGGGGCCGGCGGCGATCGGGTGGTGCTTGGCGGCGATGCTTGGCAGGGGCGGTGGCCAGACGCGATGGCGGTGGGCCGGCGAGCTGCTGCTGCCTGGGGAGATGGCCGGCGCGAGCGGGGAGGAAGGGCGAGCGGCGGTTGCGGGCGCGCACGCGGCAGGCGGAGGCGCTGGGGCGATGGCGCAAGAGGGCGCGCGCGCGGAAGGGGTCACCGGCGGGAGGAGGCGGGTGCAGCGCGGAGCTCGAGGTGGGGGGCGACGCCGAGGCGGGCGGCTGCGCCGCGGCGGGAGGAGGCCGGGCGGAGGCGGAGCGCGGACGGGGCGCAGGAGGCGGCGGCGTCGGCGAGCAGGGGCGATGGCGGCTTGCGCGGGCGCCGGCGACGAGGTTGGTGGAGCGGGCGTCGTCGGAGGCGCAGGAGGGCGGGTGGAGCGGCGAGGTGGGGAGAGGAGGGATGGCGAGGTGGGGAGAGGAGGGACGGCGAGGTGGGGAGAGGAGGCGGAGGCGGTCGCCGGTGAGGGAGGGCCCGACGCGGGGAAGAAGAGGGCCAGGGGAGAGAGAGCGTGTCGGGGGTAGGATTGGCGCGTGGGATCCGGTGTGGGTTGTGTGTGTGGTGTTGTGTGGCCCTGTGTGCGTGTGTGCGTCGTGTGCTGGGGGGTGGGTGAGGTTAGGTGGGCCACAGGGGAGAGAGGAGAGAGAGAGAGAGAGAGGGAGTGGCTGGGCCAAGTGGCGAGCTGGGATTGGGTAGAGGGGAGGGGGAGGGTGAGGTGTCAGGAGGCCATTGGTGGGGGTGAGGTGGCTGGTTGGGGGTAGATTAGGTGTAGGTAGCTGTAGGATTTTAGGTGGACCGATTTAAATTCCTGGGGGTGGTCGTTCGGGTCATTCGGCCCGTTCGACTGCCCCACTAAAATAATATAATTTTTATTTAACTTTTGCAATAAGCTTGTATAAATAGATTTTAGACAAACAAAAATATCCGGAAGCGTCCGAGGGTTTAATTTGAAATAGAAGGAGGGTAAATTTTAGAAAACGATTGTCTTTCGCAAATAGTTTTTAGGCAAATTAATATGCATGATGATGACGATGCTCAAATGCAATGTGGCATGATGACATGAGCATGCGGTCATGATGATGCAATGCACAAAAACAACGCGATTTTCTAGTAGTGGTTTTGCGGGATGCCACAATTCGACACCACTAACAATGGATCTCGCCCTCGAGATCCGCCTCATGGTACCGGAAAGGAGGTCGGTGATCTGCGTCTTCTCGCTTCGTGTAGATCCTCGCGACACCACTAACGAGGGTTCCTTCTTCATCTGGAAATTGGCGACACCACCAACCAAGGGTCGTTGTTCCTGATCGTCGAGAGAACACTCCGGGAACAAAAGGTCGAAGGTAGAGGTTTCAACAAATAAAGCCACCTCTAGCTTCCGTGGACGGAGTAAAACTGCTGTATCCACTGATGCGATGTACAAGAGCGAATGATAAGAGTAGTCGGATGGTGATCAGTCCATCGCGCACCCAAACCATTACTCTGCACATGAATAGGCGGATTATGCAACCAACTCTCGGAATTAGACTGAAGATCTCGACAATCGAGGTGCAGAACAAAGGAGTGATGCAGACTCTGCATCGGATCTGGCGTAGATGATGTCGTCGCGTCGGAAAAACACCGGAAGGCACAAACAAGGAACAAAGAATGGTACCACAGCAGACAGATTCCTCAGGCAGCTTGAACAACGGATGATAGAACACCGTTATCAAAGAAGGAAGCGAAACCCTGAAGGTACGACGGAACCCAACCACGAGAATTCCTGGACTCGAAGAAAAAGACGAGAGCGGATTCAAAACACGTAGAGGCAAGAGGAGAATAGCAGAGGGGTAAGGAATAAAAGCAGACCTAACCAGAACTATCCAACCGATTTTGCGAAAATAGTTTTGACACTCTACTTCGGCCATTAGCTAGGTTATCCTACAGGCTGGACTTGTGGGGTATCGTAACTGCTGGGCTCTGATACCACTCTGTAACACCCTCAGAATCGACCCTATGCAAGTTTTAGCGAAACCCGCCAAACCCGCATAGAAACGATTCAAAGGTGCCCACCAGGCACTTTCGTGCGGGTGGAAAACGAAGTAATAACATTACACAACAGTCCTCGATGGGGCCCACAGAACAGATATATACAACAGCGACTCAAAGAGTCAAGAATACATATATAATATACAAAGATCCAAATCACCTTGAAAATGATAGGGCGTCCGACTACGGACAAGATGCAAATGGGGCTAAGAGCCCTGAAGAATAACCAATGGCGTCCATAACCCTGCCCAGGCCAAGCCGGAAGGGTAACCCTGCTAACGACGTCGCATCGCAAAACCTGCTTAAGCAAAAGGGGTGCCGACAAAGGGCAAAGGAAAAAGAGGAGCGTCAGTACTGAGGCCAGTACACGGCGAGGCTAGAATTCGGCGGTCCTCGCCTACATAGGTATGGTGGGCTGAGCGGCAGCGCAACATGCACTAAACAACCTATAGAGACTCGATACAACTGGCGGCTATCAGAGAGGGGTAAGAAAGACCTATTCGGAGAGATCCTGATACTACCATCAAACAAACCCATCCCGGCGTTTCCCCCTCGAGACCAAACGAGGAAGTCAACCGAGGCACTCACACAGTTGGCAGTTTTAGGTATTCAGTTATCGTTGCAGCAATTACTAGTCAGGTATAGATAATCATCCTGATAAAATAAGCAGTGGGCCATTTTAGTTAACCATTCCATTGTAGTTGCGGCACTTACTAGTCAGATACAAATAGCGGTGAGATAACCCCAAAAACCCAGCAGTTGTTGGTACTTTTATTCAGCCATTCCGTTGTAGTTGCAATACTTACTAGTCAGGTACAATGGTCGCAAGCGACACTCCAAACAAGCAATTGTGGGCAGTATTAATTAGCCATTCCATTATAGTGAAGCTGATTACTATTCATTATAAAGTCAAATTTATAGCAATAAACTTTAGTTATGCTTGTCTATGGTCGAGATACTGTGCTCCAAGTCGTCCATAACCGCGGACACGGCTTTCAGAAAGTTTTACCCGGCCAGGGTGCACCAATAGCAACACACACTCGATCAACCTCGGAAAAACCAAATCAAAACCCAACGAGGCTTTCACGACAAAGCAATCACAGGATTCAGAATTATTTCAGGGGGCCACCCCATTAAGCTACCCGCAACGAAGTAAGCAAGCTCCGAGACGGACTCAAGGTTTGGGTATACGGCTGTGAACGACTGGGAACCCAAAACTGGGCTTGTCGACACCGCGGAATCGTGTCCCGATCCTAAACAGTACAGGTGCTATCTGTCGCACAATTTAAATAAAGCAGTAAAGCATGGCATAAGTACAGGATCGTAAATAAAACCTCAAACTAGTTTGTGGCCCCAAGAAATAAGACTGAATCAAGATCTGGCTCAGGGGGGTCCCATATACCTCCCGGATGTGGATAGCGCGATAAATCAAGGAACAGGTATCAAGTACTCGGGGTCCTACGGGACACAAGTGGGCGTTCGGAAACCAAATATTATCTATCACCCACCGATGCCTCTGCTTACTTTAATTTTAGTTGTTAAACAGGAATTAAAGTGAACGATAAGTAAAGCTATGATCATCTCCAACAACAGACATGCGGCCATACTACAACAACTGTGGTCCATGACGACACGCAACAGCACTTGAACAAGCGACTACGACGCGCAGGTCCAACTATCTACCAAACAACAGGTAATAGGATGTGTCCAAGGCAATATAGGGCTGCACGGTATATCACAGGTACGGAAGCTCAAGCATCGCAACACAGATAGCAATAGATCAACAGGAGGGAATAAAGACTATAAAAGTAAGATAGGTAGAAAGGGGGAAGATGCTCGCCTGAAAACATTGCCGAAGGTTCAACCGAAGATCGGGGCGACACTCGCATCAACTCAACGGCCTTATCCACGAAGAACCAAAACACTAGCAGAAAACCGGATGCACTATTTAATACAACGGCAGAAGATCGGCATGATGCATGTATGATGCATGGCATGGCAAGGTGCGATGCAATTAGGTCATATTAAGTGGAATCGGGGGTCCCGACAATTAATTAAATGGCTCGAGTTGTTTATCTACCTCGCAATTTAAATGTTGTTTTAACATGGCAAAAGATAGTATCGGTTCGCTACACAAATATAAATGAGGCCAATATGAGACTAGATTTGCCCGCATATGGGCCCCATATTTAATTATAAGGTGAATCGGCATAAGGCCCCCAAACCACATGATATGCATGCGAGATGAATGATTTAATATGCAACTTTAATATATTATCAAATAGGGTTTTCGGGGAGGGGTTCACACATTAGGGGTCTCGACGATCTTGAGGTTCCGGGGTTCGGGGTCGGTCTCAGGGTCCAGGGTTCGACGGAAGCGTTCTCGAACTCCGGGGTCGTTCTCGGATATCGGGGGTAGTTCTTGTCGCCTCCGGGAAGCAGGACTTGGGTCGGTGTCGGGGCGCATCGGATGCTTCCGGGTCGGTGCCGGTCTTGGGTCTCGGTACTGGAAGATCTTGGTGTTCTATGCGGTCGATCCTGCCGTTCCGGGATGGAGAACTTGTCGTCCGGGGGAGTACTTGGCGTTCCGGACTCTCGACGAACCTTGGCGTCCGAGAAGAAGATCATGTCGGTCCGCAGCGTAGATCTTGGGGAGGTTCGGGTTCCACGGGTTCGGCTCGACAACTGGACTCCGGGAACGGTTCTTGGCGAACTTGGCGTGTCGGGGGTTCGGCGGGGTTCAGTGTTCCGTGTCGAAGGCCTTGGCGTTCCGTGACGGTCTCGAGGTTCCGCAGTCTCCTATGGACAGTCTTTAGCGGAACTGGGTGTGGATTATCCAGGAAGATCTTGGCGGCTTCAGATGGCTGGATCGCGCAAGCCTCCACTTGGCACCCTATCAGCACATCTCTGGTGGCGACTATGCCCTGCTCGGGGTCATCGGAGGGCGGCGACTGGGCGATGAGGACGCGGCCAGGGCCACGCGGGGCGACGAAGGGCGTTCCATGGTGCACGTCTGCGAGGCGGCACCGGAGGGAAGGGAGGACGCGGCCGGCGAGCGAGGCACTAAGAGGGGGCCGGCGGCGATCGGGTGGTGCTTGGAGGCGATGCTTGGCAGGGGCGGTGGCCAGACGCGACGGCGACGGGCCGGCGAGCTGCTGCTGCCTGGGGAGATGGCCGGTGCGAGCGGGGAGGAAGGGCGAGTGGCGGTTGCGGGCGCGCACGCGGCAGGCGGAGGCGCTGGCGGCGATGGCGCAAGTGGGCGCGCGCGCGGAAGGGGTCACCGGCGGGAGGAGGCGGGTGCAGCGCGGAGCTCGAGGTGGGGGGCGACGCCGAGGCGGGCGGCTGCGCCGCGGCGGGAGG
Organism: Avena atlantica; assembly: GCA_910589765.1. Classification (NCBI taxonomy): domain Eukaryota; kingdom Viridiplantae; phylum Streptophyta; class Magnoliopsida; order Poales; family Poaceae; genus Avena; species Avena atlantica. Next base: position 383,049,566 of record OU342738.1, read on the forward strand.
AGGCCGGGCGGAGGCGGAGCGCGGACGGGGCGCAGGAGGCGGCGGCGTCGGCGAGCAGGGGCGGTGGCGGCTTGCGCGGGCGCCGGCGACGAGGTTGGTGGAGCGGGCGTCGTCGGAGGCGCAGAAGGGCGGGTGGAGCGGCGAGGTGGGGAGAGGAGGGACGGCGAGGTGGGGAGAGGAGGCGGAGGCGGTCGCCGGTGAGGGAGGGCCCGACGCGGGGAAGAAGAGGGCCAGGGGAGAGATCCGGTGTCGGGGGTGGGATTGGCGCGTGGGATCCGGTGTGGGTTGTGTGTGTGGTGTTGTGTGGCCCTGTGTGCGTGTGTGCGTCGTGTGCTAGGGGGTGGGTGAGGTTAGGTGGGCCACAGGGGAGAGAGGAGAGAGAGAGAGAGGGAGTGGCTGGGCCAAGTGGCGAGCTGGGATTGGGTAGAGGGGAGGGGGAGGGTGAGGTGTCAGGAGGCCATTGGTTGGGGTGAGGTGGCTGGTTGGGGGGTAGATTAGGTGTAGGTAGCTGTAGGATTTTAGGTGGACCGATTTAAATTCCTGGGGGTGGTCGTTCGGGTCATTCGGCCCGTTCGAATGCCCCACTAAAATAATATAATTTTTATTTAACTTTTGCAATAAGCTTATATAAATAGATTTTAGACAAACAAAAATATCCGGAAGCGTCCGGGGGTTTAATTTGAAATAGAAGGAGGGTAAATTTTAGAAAATGATTGTCTTTCGCAAATAGTTTTTAGGCAAATTAATATGCATGATGATGACGATGCTCAAATGCAATGTGGCACGATGACATGAGCATGCGGTCATGATGATGCAATGCACAAAAACAACGCGATTTTCTAGTAGTGGTTTTGCGGGATGCCACACTGATACTACATCTATTCAACATATATTTTCCCTCAAACAAAAGGATTGAAAATGGATTCCATATTCTACACACTACCAGAAACATGACTTGGCCTGTGTGCTGGATTGTTTTCCTGTCAGTCCCGCAGCTGGAACACAGCAATGTAGAACATAAGGTCTTTGGTAAGAAATGTTTAGTTGATGGACCGGACCTGTATGTGTTTTGGGATTGTTTCACTTGTGTGTCGACCTTTGATTTATGTATGAAATTATGTGGAATTGTATGAGAAGATGTGGATTCGTAACTCTGTTTATGATGTAAGAGGATTGATTTTCATATGTATGTTCTGAATATGCCAAGCACTGAGATAATTATGTGTATAACAATTACTCTTATCTTTTTTTTTGTTTTTTCATTTATTTATTCTCCTGACAGTTATGATCTGACAGGGATATATTGGTTTTGGGGCTGTGAAACCTGACATGAAAAACTCCCTGTGAGCCAGAAATTACCGTCAGAAAAACTGAGAAAACCGACAGGGAAACTGTTTCTGTCGGCTGGATGACAGGCATATTTTATTTTCCCTGTCAAGCTATTATTGTCGGCTAACCGTGACGGTTGACCGACAGGAGAACCTATTCCTGTCGGTTTAGCCTATTTTCCTGTCAGTTCTGAGCACACAGGGTTATTGCAGTTTCTGGTAGTGACAGGAAAGATTCTAAGAGTTTTTGGTCCATTATTTAATGCTGCCAATCATATGACAACTAAACATGATTGGCAAACTTATTAGCAGTGCATGATCATGGTCAGACATGGTGCCTCAGGGTATAGTGTTCTACAGCAAAACACTGCTTATCTGCTCTCATATGATGCATCCTTTGAATTTGATGTAGTGGTCAAAATATTCTCACAATAGAAATATACTCTGAAATATCCTTTGAATATGATGCACTATATTCTCACAATAGAAATATACTAGTGGTCAAAATACAAGAAGTTTGATGTGCTTCTCGCTTGGAGTTTTATTAGTTAAGCACTGAATGCTCATAATGATCACAACCTAAAACATTAATTTTTCCTTCCCCCTTCCCCTTTGCTAATGGTAGCTATTGTTTCTGATTTGCTTCTAAGTTACCAAGGAGTACTTTTAATTGCCTTGTGTGCTCGACCATTTTATTGTTTTCTACACAGGGGAGATTCACATTATCAAAAAGTGCGATTATACCTTGCAGCAAGTTACAAGTATTGCATTGATACTAGGATACCATCTCTAGGCCCCATCACTAATATTTTGTTCTTTAAGTATAAACTGGATGGACTTAACCTGATTGAGTGGGTGCTTCCAAATATGAATTACCTTTTGAAGTTACGTTTCCAGCCAATTTGATGTTTCTATTCTGGGAACAAATTAACGCCACCAAACGTAGAAAAGTATTTGAGCCAGGTATACGTTATTTGCAGGTCAAACGAACTATAATATATCTTTATATATTAAATGATTAAATTTCGTTGTTCCTAAATTAATTAAGTAAAAGATTATATCCTATATATTTAGATATTTATAGAAGCTGCTTCCACTACTCTACCCCAACAGTTCAGATAAACCTTTTATGCCCTCCACTGCTGTTTCCGGGGGCTGCGATTTTTCTTTTTCTTAAACAATTTACATTGTTAAACAACATATTCTTATTATTACTTTTTTGATCTGGTGATTTTATAGTGTGCACCTAACTGTCAGCTGAGCTCTTTCAAATAGAAAAAACTCTGCTTAGAATAAATGCAGCCTGCTAAATCTCGGTGAAGGAAGACTATGTTTGCCTTCCCATCTTTCCCTTTACCTATTAATGACCAATAGCAGTTTCTTTCCTTTCTAATTTCATCTCTTTCATTTGGTTGCATACATTCATTATGAAATATACAACTTCGGAATTCTTTGTTTTTATCAGCTGTCAATCATTTCAGGAAGATCAAACCTGAAAGCTTATATGTTACTTTTTCCAGGATAGAACCATTTATAGAGTTATATAGTCAGCAATTTCTAATGTACTCAGCGGGACTCAAGAACATAAGGTAAGTTTTCTTACATAGGCTATTTGTTTTCATCTGCATTTTAGAAACATTAAAAAAATTAAGAGCACTACAAATGTATAATGTGGAATATTGATAGCTTGGAAGCTAAGGATAGATAGTTCTTCTAGTATCAATTTCATTTCCTGCTATACATATTGGTCATCAGGCATCATCTTCACAGGCTACTATAAAGGGTGTTCTTGCAGTTCTTTTTTACATGGTGTTAACCATATGGCTGTTACCTGAAATATTTGGACTAGCAAATATGATTGGGGGCGCGAGCGTGGAGCGGTTGCAGCTCGATTGTTGCTAGCTCCCTTGGTAGCTAGCCCATGTCATTCAAGTGATCAATTGGTTGTTTGGTGCTCAAATCGGTATATGACTCCAATTTTTTTTAGTAATCCAGATAGTTTCATAGAGTTTGGCTGTAATACTGGTCCATAATTGTTTGCACTGCATTGAATTTAGGTTGTGTAGCATAGAATAATTATTGTTCAGACATGTATTGGTATTCATTAATATACTACAAAGGTACACCGGTAAAGCCACCATAACAAATAGTATTCATTACTTATATAGTGAGAATTGCATACCGATTTTGTGTTTCTCCTGTGAAAATGCACACATAGATGTGATACCAATATAAATAATAAATATTTCATTGGAATTCAGTATAAGAACTAACGCAGCTTCATACTGGATGCAGATCGGTTTATTGACACTAATACCATTCACCTCTTATACAATTTACCTCCTGCTTTCTCCTGATTGCAAATAGTCCAAATGTATGAACGTAAGAGTGCTTAGTAGTATATAGATCAATAGATGGTGAGGGATCCAACATCATAGGTGCATGAAGTTACAAGTCTATCTCTTTTTTCTTCGATAATTTTTTTGGGGAATTATCTATAGTACCAACTTTGTCGAGATTCTTTACACTTCGGAAATTTCGATTTGAGTAAAATCATAATTCACAAATCCTTTTTTCAACAACACATAAATTAGTTTATCGACACCTGAGTTGCACCAAGTTCTAATTATTTCTTACATGTTTCTTGTGTTAATATTGATTTCTGCATGATGGGTGCCATATCATATTAGTTGTTACTTTTCCAGTATACTTATTAAAAATTTCATAGAGCAGCTACAATATATTTTGATATTTTGCTGACAAGTAAGCTTATTATGCCTTGATATTTGTCATATGTCAGAATCATGCCGAACATTGTATCGCCTCAGTCAAGAAGAAATAGACTGCATATGCAGCAATTGTGAAGCTACAGGTTTAACTTCATACCTATATGAGCTGGCGTGCACCTTTCATTCTTCTGTACTAAAAACAAAGGAATGCTATAAGGATTGGACCATCATCCTGTATTCTTCTTGGTGCTCTTCTTGGGTTTGCAAAATATTTATCCCTATAGTGTATGTGTAGAATCTGTTTCATTTTACTTTGCGTCTGAATTTGTTTCTACCTCTTTGTTACTTGTGTGTTTGCACCTGCCAAGCATGCCTCTTTGATAAATTATTGATTATATGCAAAGGTGGTACATTAGTAAATAGCAACAAAGCACATACAATATGGATGATTGGATTTGATTGTGTTGATACTTGTGCTATAAATAACATCTTTTATTATATATTTGTGTCACTTAAGAAGCAAGTATGGCAAAAGTTCACCATAACTTGGCTTGGGAAATGACCTATAACATAGAAGCATTTAACTATTAGTGTTCAGCTTGCAGAAGAACAGAGTGCGAGTTTCAGAGCTTTCATCCCCAATATAGGTACTGGGATATATGTGATGTTTTGATATAAGCTTATTTCGGTTATGTTTAAGATTACTCAAGTTCACTCATGCATATGTTTAGAAGTTTCTATGAATGTGAGCCATGATTTAATTTTAATTCTTTGAACAAGGTGGTTTGAGTAGTAGTTGTAGCTTGCAGGTGCATAATGTAGATAACATATGGTGCTTGTGTACGATGTTTGCTGCATGAATCTACCTCACATGCATATGGTTTGTACTATCATTGCAACTTCAGTTATTTCTGCCATAATGATCGATGATGCATGTATAGGCAGAACTGGAATGATGTAAAGCGGCCCGTTTCCTCTTCTTTTTATGAATATTTGACTGCATAGATATTCTAAACCAGTGTTCTTTTTTCCACTGAATTCGATTATGAAATAACTTTTCTTTTGACTTGGAACACGCAGATTCCGTTAACTTGTTGGCACAGGAGAGTCGCGAATGTCTAGGACAGAGTCTGACCATATTGATCGAACTCCCCAACTAACACCGGCACCAATCGCCACTAAGGCGTGGGTAACATTACTACAAGCTTTGAGCTTAATAACTACTGAAAACAACGAGAAGTTCAGATTAAGAAAATCTTTGGCATGTGTGACCAAGACTCCGATAGGCGATTGATCGAGTGCTTGATTATCCAGGGGATTCACAAGAACTTGGCAATCACAATACGTAGCAACACAAATTCCTTTGAGACAGGCTTTGTCTTAAGTAGTTCAGTATGCATTGCGTTCAGCATAAAAGTCATCTGCCTGCTCCCGCGCAAGCTACATCTGCCTGGGCATCTCCGATTACAAAACGTCATCCTCCATACTTGTGTTCTTCAGAAAGTGCTCCATCAATACTCATCTTAAGAACATTTTGGTCATGCCTGCTCCATCGCTACACAAGACTAGCACCTTTCTGCACCTTTAAAATCACTAGCCCAACGCTGGACTTGAACACTATTTTTCTCACATTTTTCTCAGTGTCTCCTGCCTTCCTGCTGTTCCGAACAGTTCCCTAATGCCAGATTAGAGCTAGCACTTTCAGGCTTTGCTTTTGGTAGACTGGTGGGGATCCAAATCTAGATCTGTAGTCAGCAACATAATTTGCGACAACGTATTATGGGAGCCGTGGATGCACATCTATGATATTCACTTAAGTTGTGGTGTCCTTGGCAAGAGCTTTAATTTCTCAATTTTGTCTCGAAAGGCATCGAGTGAGGGGATGTTGGATGGGTACTTTTGTTTGTTGTGGGGAGACAATTGTCGTGCTTTTGCATGTAAACGTTGTATCTGGCTTATCTAACTGTTTCTATTGTGATATATGTCATGTGTATGTCTATTCTAGAAAATAAAATAGTTTTATGGAAGGTGTGTTTTTTACTGTTCTTTTTCATGACTCACGCAAGTATTTTTGTTTACATACGTGATTAATATATTCACTAGGCATGTAGGGATTTTAAGCCACTTTGATTGTAGACAATTGGTTTTTTCTAATAAATTCACTTGGAACTTCTAATGAACTATATGATTTACATATGTCAGCAGAACACCTGTAGTTTGTTTTAAATCTACGTTTGGCATTATGGAATAACATTATAAAACTGAACACATTATATACAGCAGTGGCACAGACCAAAACACATGTAATCTACCACCACGATCACACCATGCCACATGCATTCTACTGTGCCTATCACACCATGATAGAATTTAGTAACCATATACAGATTATTTGCCTAGTAATGCTGTACGAGCGACCAGTGATCGTAGCTACACCGCCAATCATCCTTAGTGATTGTAATCGCGTATTCATTGAGTACACTGACGAATGTGAACCGGCAGTCAAGTTCGAGTACTAACCATGCATTTTACTCTTTATCTTAGGGCATAGTCAGGGTCTTCGTCCTTTGATTTGTCCATGTGCGTTCACTAGTGCAGAGCCCCCCCCTTTAACTCCGGTTGGGAGGGCCCTCTAACAGCGGTTCCCCAACCGCTGTTGAGGGTTCGGTGTTAGAGGGGGGGCCCCTTTAACACCGGTTCTTATACGAACCGGTGTTAAAGGGTGGCGCACGTGGGGCTGCCGCAGGCCTCAGCCCCCCCCTTTAACACCGGTTCGTATCTGGAACCGGTGTTAAAGGATCTTCTGCCGCGGCAGAGATTTAGGCCGTTTTCCTGCCGCGGCAGAACTCTGCCGCGGCAGGAAAACGGCCTAAATCTCTGCCGCGGCAGACTTCTGCCTCTGCCCCGTTCTGGGCGTATTTCTGCGGGAGGGGGGGAGCGAGGGGGAATCGATCGGGAGCGGTATACTTATAAATCGTCATCGGTACATACGAGTACATGAATAATTAAGCAACTATTATTATACACAAACATCGTCATCGGCACATACATCGTCATCGGCACATACATCGTCATCGTTCATTTTGGTGGATATCTAAAGAGATCTCCGCCAGGCGTGACGACCTCATCAAGTATGAACCCCGCCAATTCCTCTTGAATGGCTCGTATGCGTTCAAATGGTAGGAGTTGGTCCCGCATCCGTTCGATCTGAATATATATGAAGAATGGGCCGTCAATATATATATAAGAATAAAACTCAACACAATTGATGGTAATAAAATAATGTTGTGGACTTTGTTTACTTACTCTAAGTTGTTCTAGTGCGGCTTGGCCTGTCGCACATATCGTGTTGCGAATGAATTCGCAAACATAGTACCCACATAAGTTATTGCCGTGTCCCTGATGCGCGCACTTTACGAGAATAGAGAGTTCAATCAAAATAATAATCAATAAAGCATGATATAATGGAATTGGAAGCTAGCTAGTATTACTTACATTTTGGTCTACAAATTTTAGTTCTTCTGACCATTCACCCACGGCCCTTCCCGTGAACATTTTCCAAACCCTGTCCGACAAAGAAAATGGATAAAGGAGTAATTAATTACTTATTGTCACGAAAGTTGCCGATCTAGTGCGATAATATGATTGAAATTACCTCTGGAGCATCTCTCTAAAGTCTGCCCATAGCTCTTTTTCTTTTCGTAACGAGTCCATGACAAGGACTTTTCCTGAGTCGGGTTGAATGACTAGCAGAATAAAGTGGAACCTACGCACGCATAACTCATCATCAATTACACTTAACATCGAGTAAGCCGAAACAGAATGTGTACAAGAGAGAGGGTAACAGTACTCACGAGAAGTTGTAAGGCAATAGTATTTCCCTTTTGGTTTGTTGTCTCAGTAAAGACTTTAGCAAGTAATCTTCTGTTTGCCCGGGTTTGTCTCTTACCACTTCTTCATGAACTCTATTTGGGTCAACGAACCCAATGTCAAAAGGGCCTCCTTTCATGCATTCCATAACCTTTTTCCTGCATAATAGTATATACATATATGGTGAGCATATATATATACATGCAATTAATGAAGTGAATGAGATGAGATAAAAATTACAGAAATAGTACTTACACACAATAAAGGCTGATGGCAGATTTGTCGAGTTCCTTCTGATTGAATAAAAAATGCAAGTCTTGAATGTTGAAGTCGATCGCGTCGTCTCCGCACAAGAAAATCTGATCTCTTAGATGCGCCGTGATCCATTCTTCTTTTCTCGTCTTGCAGAAATGAAGGTACCACTTGTGCAATTTTTACATCTTTGTTGGTAGATTCTTGAGCTCCTCTTTCTTGACTAGATTCTTCCCATACTTCCATGGCTGTATGGGGTTGACATCGCATTTGGGCAAGTTGTCTCCCATGACGTTCAAGTATGCAATGTAAGTCATCCCCATCTCATTGACCTTTCTTTGTAGCTCTGCCTCGTAATCATCTACGGGAGGAGCGTCCCGTTTGTCAAACATTTGGAGCGGGGCGCATGATTGGTTTTCCTGCTCTCCGAGCATGGGAACTGTTTTCTGGGGTGCCTCACGACTGCTACTTTCAGTCTCCCTACGACGCCTTGCATCCGCCTTCAAAATCTGGCGCTCGTAGTCCGGCACAAGTGGGGTTTCAGGTTTCAAAAGATTTTTGTAAAACTTCTCCACCACCGCCGGATCTATTTTCTCCTTTGGCTCGGCCCGTCTAGGTGCAAAGAATTTCTTGACCTGTTCTTCCGAGATCCTATTGGTCTCCTCGTCACTGCGATTCCACGGTAAAACCGGCAATGGCTTGGCGGAAGGCTGCGGGACGTAGTTTTTTGAACTCTTTGGCGTACGGTTTCCTGCGGATTTCTTTGTGGCAGTGATACTGATGCTCCTCGTGGCAGTGCTCTTCCGCTTACGCTGAGGAGATGGATGAAGCACCGGAGATGGCTGACGGGCCGGAGATGGCTGCCGCGCAGGAGATGGCTGACGGGCCAGAGATGGCTGCCGCGCAGGAGATGACTGACGGGCCGGAGATGGCTGCCGCGCCGGAGATGGCTGCCGCGCAGGAGATAGCTGAAGCGGCTCAGACTGCTGACGCTGCGGAGACGGCGGGGGTGCCAGTGACCTCCAATTTGGAAGCACAATGTGTTCCTTCTTCCAAAGAATGGTTGTTTTCACTGCAAATTTGAGTTGAGTTTCCCCTTCACCTGTAGCATGGTCAAGCTGTGCTTCCTCATATTCCTTCACAACCTCATCCACCCCGATAATAGCATAGCCATCTGGAATCGGTCGGCAGTGGTAAGTTCCACCAGCTACAGGAGGTAAGGCATAGCCGACAGCCACCTTAATGGATAAGCCCATTAATCTCACATGTAGCTTAGCGTGTTCGCTCTCCGTGATCTCATCCACGGGGTATCGAGGACCCGTCATTTCAAGTGTGGGCTGCACGTTCTCCGTGGAAGCCACACTGCTTTTCCGCGCAGAGTCTGGGCCGCGGGCAGCTTCCAATGCAGGCTCTTCGTGCCACTGAGATGGGCCGGTAGCTTGATGGCTCTGTTGTGCATTCACTTGCACCTGCAGCGCCGCAAGTGCATGTTCTATCTGTGTCATCCGCTCTGTACGCTCTTTTTCTTTTCTGCCGCGCCATCTGTAAGAGTCGCTCCAGTCGGCAAACCCATCCTTCCATGTCATACCCCCTGTGCCTCGTGCATGTCCAGAGTGTTCTTTTTTACCGATGGCGCGTGTGAGCTGGTCATTCTCTCTGTCGGGATGGAAGGTCCCGGCGGATGTTTCCTCGTATGCCGTGATGAGTTCAGTGACGGGTTTGGCAAGGATGGTTGGGAAGATACACAATCCTGTTTCTGGGTCCAACCTTGCCCCGATTCCGTAGAACCAAGTCTTTGCACGTAGGTCCCACCCATCTGTCTGGGGTGTGATCCCTCTCTCGCGCAGGGCCCTCTCAGCTTCCTCCCACTTAGGCCTCTGAGATATGTAGCCACCAGACCCCGTCCTCTGGTGATATTCCTTATTCAGGGCATTAAGCGTATTGGTTTCTGACCTCTTTTTAGCTATAGCACTTTTTTATATGTCTCAAATTCGGGCCAGTGAGGTCTTATCTTCGCATAATATGCGTCTTCGAAATCCGGAGTCTCGCGAGCTTTGACAAATTTGTTCAATTTTGTCTTCCAGTTGCAGATAGCCTCAGCCATCTTCTTTAGAGTCCACTCTTTGACCTTTTTCTTTATAACCGGGTTGTTTTCATCCTCCTCTGGCGGAAGGGTGAAATTTACCAACAACGAATTCCAAAGCGTTTCTTTGGATCTGTCATCGACAAAGGTACCGTCGCCCTTCTTTGGCTTATTCCAATGTTCAATTATGATTGGGATTGGTCCCTAACAAGAACTCCAGCCTAACGTATAAATTTGTCTGCAGCCTTCTTGGGCTCCATCGGCCTGCCATCAACACGGACTGCTTCGATCGTGAACTTTGCACGATCTTTCAACCGCTGGCTCGCGCCTCGCTTGCTCTTTTTCGTAGAAGAAGATGGTTGCTGGCTGGTCGATCCAGAGGGCTAAAAGAAGAAAGAAGCGTTAATTAATACATGTAGAAGAAGATTGTTGGTGGAAGTCAGCTGAGGCTTAATCAATGCATATACCTCGCCGGACTTTGTAACCATTAAATTGCGTTCACCGGGTCTTCATCTTCTCCATGACTAGTACTTGAGCTGTTGTCGTCATGTCCCTCCAAGTTCAGATATTGTGAGGTGTCCTCATCAATAATGTTCTCCATTATTTCTTCTTCTTCAAGGTTTCTACTAAGTGGATCCATAGTTTCTAAAACAATAATATTATCTAGAGTGCTAGCGGCGGGCTCGTCGGGCGGCGGGCGGCGTCGGCGTTTAGGTGTGGCCTATGAGCTCCGAAGCGGCAGCGGCGGTGCTAGCGGTGGGCTCGTCGGGCGGCAGGCGGCGTCGGCGTTTAGGCGTGGCCTATGAGCTCCTAAGCGGCGGCGGCGAGACGCTCCTGCACGGGGAAGAGAGCGAGGTGGTCAGTTAGGGTTTAGGCGTGGCCTATTATAATATCTTTGCTATAAGCTATTTTATATCGTTCCGAGGCGTCGGCGTTTAGGCGTCGGCGTTTAGACGTGGCAGAGCGACAACGACGACGTGGCAGAGCAGCCTGCAAAGGGGGGCGCCGGCGACGTGGCAGAGCAGGCACGCTGGTACGGCCCCCCCTTTAACACCGGTTCGTAGAAGAACCGGTGTTAAAGCCCCTTTTCGGGATCAACAAAAGCCCTCGTTTCCACTAGTGCTCGTAGGTAGTACTACACAGTTGTCGTCTGTAACACCTCAGTTTTAGATAAACATTATTTAGGGTTTGTTTGTGCATCATGTTTAAATTGTGCATTAAAGAACATAATGAAAAACTCTAAACCCTACTCTCTCCCTCTATTTGAAATCAATTCAAAATGACACACGACCACTGAGCCGAGCACACTATGGGTAACGACAGTAGCACTAAAATTTAACACGGGCATGACACCGAACTTGACGAACAAGACGAGCTAGCTGTAGAGAGGAGGGCCTCACACGGGCTCCGACGGCGAGGGCGAGGGCGGCGGCTCCGACGTACGGCGAGGGCGGCGGCTCCGACGTACGGAGAGGGCGAGGGCAGCGGCTCTGATGTACGGCGAGGGCAGCAGCTCCGACGTACGGCGAGGGCGGAGGCTCCGACGTACGGCGACGGCGGCTCCGACTGCGAGGGCGAGGGCGGCGCCGGCGCGCGGCGCGCGCGCGGTGCCGGTGGCGGTCTTGCTGGCGCGCGCGAGGGCGGCGGCTAGCTCCGACGGCGAGGGCTGGACGCGACGCGGCAGCTGCTCGCTCTCTGCTCTCTGCGCGGCGGGCGGTGGTTCGATCTGGCACTGGGGGGAAGAAAGGAGCGAAGGGGCGCATTTAATACCCCCCTTTAACACCGGTTCGTGGCAGGAACCGGTGTTAAAGGGGGGGGGGAATTCGTTTGCGCGCGTATTTATTACCCCCCTTTAACACCGGTTCCTGCCACGAACCGGTGTTAAAGGGGGGGGGGTGGGTGCGCGCGGGAAACGAAATAAATGCCCCCCCCTTTAACACCGGTTCCTGTCTGGAACCGGTGTTAAAGGGGGGGGCATTTATTTCATGCATTAAAGGGGCTTTTTTAATTCAAAAAATATGATATGAATTTAGAAAATTCATATCTTTTTCATTTCAACTCAGAAAAATATGAATAATATATCATAATTTTCAGAAAAATAATATCTATCCATTCATGTAAATCATTTTATATTTACTTTACATGAATTTTTTTAAAATAATTAAAACACTTATTTCATGCATTAAAGGGGCTTTTTTAATTCAAAAAATATGATATGAATTTAGAAAATTCATATCTTTTTCATTTCAACTCAGAAAAATATGAATAATATATCATAATTTTCAGAAAAATAATATCTATCCATTCATGTAAATGATTTTTATTAGATCAAATCATATTTTAATGCCGCATCTTTTGTATTAACATTTTTGAATTGATTGGATATTTAAATGTCGCATCTTTTGTATACACTTGAATCTCACCAAGCCTCTCTCAACTTGCATTGTTTTTTGATCAATGTGTTGGTGGTTTTTTGAATTAGCCATTTGGTGGTTGCTTCACAAAACCGTCTGTTTTTTATGCTCGGAAAATGGAAAATGCCTTTTTGGTGCGATAAAAAGGAAAACTCCTCTTGCAAACTATGCCTTGATTATAGCCATAACATTGGTCATTTGACCTGAAAGCCAAGAAACCTCGAATGAAAATTAAGATACATGGCCAGATTAAGTAACAATCGGCCGAACTGGAACTGAAAATTAAGATACATAAAAGAACTGGAAATTAAGATACATGGCCAGATTAAGTAACAATCGGCCGAACTTGTTTCGGAATGTTGGAGTGATTCAGTCATGCTCCTGCCTACACCTGTAATACTCGCCACTATAGTCGTCGTACCTGCCGCCGCCGTCATCGTTGTCGTCGTCGGGGTCGCCGTAATTGAACCTCTGGAGAGTACGCGTGGGCTGGACTTGAGGGTAGCGCAGACGGGGGTTAGAGTCGGCGGCAGTGTCATAGGCCATGACGCTCTGGAGAGTCCGACCGCGCCACCATAGCCGACGGCCGGCCTCGTTGAAGTTAGGAGGAGGTGGGCCGTCTTCCTCGTGCCTGGCGAGCGCCCTCTCATGCCGATCCACGAAGAAGGCTTCCCAAGTAGGGAAATAGTCGGGATGCCATCTGGGATTCCTCCGCTGCTCCGGCGTGAGCTCGAAGTAGTAGTGGTTCGTGATGGCCATCCAGCGCGCCACACCTAGAGGGACAGGAGGAACCGGCACGCCTCCGACGCTCAGCATCCAGCCGACGGGGACACAGTAGCCCGGCGGGGAGGGGTAGTTCGAGGCGCAAAGCGCCTCCGCCTCCCTAGGGGTTAGTGCTACGGTGGAAGCCATGGGAAAGAGTGATGAGGTTGCAGATATGAGTCTAGAGATGTGCAATGACAATGGAGGCCAACCCCCTACATATATATATAGTGAACTAGCGGGAAGAACTGGAGGGAAGAACTGGCGGGAAGAAAAATGGCGGGAAAAAATGGCGGGATGAACCTTTAGTCCCGGTTGGAGACACCAACCGGGACTAAAGATGAACCTTTAGTCCTGGTTGGAGACACCAACCGGGACAAAACACGAGTCAACACTAATAATAGGGGTGAGTGCATGTCGACATTATGTCGTGCGGCGTGTACCTTGTCCCGGATGGTGTCACCAACCGGGACTAAAGATGAACCTTTAGTCCCGGTTGGAGACACCAACCGGGACTAATAATAGGGGTGAGTGTCGACATTATTTTGTAAGTGTCAACACTATGTCGAGCTGCTTGTACTATAATTAGGCATCCTTGTGAGTCCAGTCCTCCAGCCAGTTTGAGGCAGGGACACCACTACGGCCAGTTTCAGGGAGATGCCGAAGGAGCCCAGTCCTCCGGCATCTCCGAGAAACTGGTCATAGAGGCACTCCCTAATATGTGAAATTAGTTAGCTCCCTGGTGTATTGATCTAGTTAGAGAAGTTACAAAGCTGCAAAATGGTTTTCGAGAGCAGGGACACCACTACGGCCAGTTTCAGGGAGATGCCGACGGAGCCTAGTCCTCCGGCATCTCCAAGAAACTGGTCATAGAGGCACTCCCTAATATGTGACCGCGCGCGTTTGGAGATCAGATCTTAATGGTAAGTACGAATCGAGACAACTTCTTCTCATAGTCCCGGTCCATCCACAAAACATGACTAACACTCAAGACATGTATTAATATTAAAAATATGAACTAGAGTTACATAATATGAGCATGAACTTCTTGGCATATGCCCTTCCTTATGATCGCTTCAGACGTAACCATGGAGCATCTTCTTTACTTAACGGAATGCTTGGGTCAGTTTTCACTGTGAAGGGCGGAATTTCATCAAACTTATTATAATCTTCTGACATGTCTGTCTTGTCCTCGATTCCCACGATGTTTCTTTTCCCTGAAAGAACTATGTGACGCTTTGGCTCATCATATGATGTATTCGTTTGCATATTTTTTCTTTTTTTGGTCTGGAGGACATGTCCTTCACATAGAAAACCTGAGCCACATCATTGGCTAGGACGAATGGTTCGTCTAAGTTCTTCATAAGATTGTTGAGATCCACCGTTGTCATTCCGTACTTCTTGTCTACCTCAACCCCTCCTCCTGTTAGCTTGACCCATTTGCATCGAAACAAGGGGACCTTAAAATTAGGTCCATAGTCAAGTTCCCATATCTCCTCTATGAACCCATAATACGTGGTCTTTTGCCCATTGTCTTCTGCTGCATCGAAGCGGACACCACTGTTTTGGTTGGTGCTCTTTTTATCTTGGCCTATAGTGTAAAATGTATTCCCATTTATCTCGTACCCTTGGAAAGTACATACAGTCGAAGACGGCGTCCTGGCCAACAAGTACAGCTGATCCCCAACAGTGGTGTTATTCGTGAGAAGTCTTTGCAGCCAGCCGCCAAAACTCGCCATGTGTTCACTTATAATCCATTCATCAGACTGCCCCGGGTGTTTGAGGCGTATTAAATTCTTGTGTTCATTGATATATGGGGCAACCAAGATAGATCTTTGTAAAACCGTGTAGTGTGCTTGATTGAGAGAGTGCCCGTCCCTACATATCATTGCTTTACATCCTAGGGTGCCTTTTCCACGTAGTCTCCCCTCATGTCGTGATTCTGGAACACCAATCGCCTTAAGGTCAGGAATAAAATCAACACAGAACTCAATGACCTCCTCTGTTACATAGCCCTTGGAGATGCTTCCTTCTGGCCTAGCACGGTTATGAACATATTTCTTTAAGACTCCCATGTACCTCTCAAAGGGGAACATATTGTGTAGAAATACAGGACCGAGAATGGCAATCTCTTCTACTAGGTGAACCAGGAGATGCGTCATAATATTGAAGAAGGATGGTGGGAACACCAACTCAAAGCTGACAAGACATTGGGCCACATCTGTTTGTAACCCTGGTAGGCTTTCTGGATCGATTACCTTCTGAGATATTGCATTGAGGAATGCACATAGATTCACAATGGGTACTCGAACATTTTCAGGTAGAAGCCCCCTCAATGCAATCGGAAGCAATTGTGTCATAATCACGTGTCAGTCATGAGACTTCAGGTTTTGGAATTTTTTCTCTGTCATATTTATTATTCCCTTTATATTCGACGAGAAGCCAGACGGGACCTTGATACTGCTCAGACATTCAACCTTCTCTGCTTTGGTAAGAGCGTAGCTGGCAGGAGTTAAGTGGCATCGTTTACCCTTCTCGTTCTCAGGATGCATAGGCTCTTCAGGGGCCTTCAGACGTTGCTGGTCCTGTCGTGCTTCCGGTGTATCTTTTGTCTTCCCATACACTCCTAGAAAGCCTAGCAGGTTCACGCAAACATTCTTCGTCACGTGCATCACGTCGATTGAAGAGCGGACCTCTAAGAATTTCCAATAGGGTAGGTCCCAAAATATAGATTGCTTCTTCCACATGGGCGCGTGTCCGGCATCGTCATTCGGAACAGATAGACTACCAGGACCTTTTCCAAAGATTACTTCTAGGTCCTTGACCTACCAAATACCTCCTCACCAGTACGGAGGACAGGCTTCCTCCGGGGTTCTGCCAGACGTTTGAAATGCTTGCCTTTCTTTCTTACTGGATGCAGGTTCGGAAGAAATCGGCGATACCCTAGGTACACAACCTTCTTACATTTATCCAAATATACACTTTCAGTATCATCTAAACAGTGTGTGCATGCATTGTATCCCTTGTTTGTCTGCCCTGAAATGTTACTAAGAGCAGGCCAATCATTGATGGTTACGAAAAGCAATGCTCGTAGGTCAAATGGCTCCCCTTTGTGCTCATCCCACATACGTACACCTGGTTTGGCCCACAGCTGTAAAATTTCTTCAACTAATGGCCTTAGGTACACATCAATGTCATTGCCGGGTTGCCTCGGGCCTTGGATGAGCACTGGCATCATAATGAACTTCCTCTTCATACACAACCAAGGAGGAAGGTTATAGATACATAGGGTCACAGGCCAGGTGCTGTGACTGCAGCTCTGCTCACCAAAAGGATTCATGCCGTCTGTACTTATACCAAACCTTAAGTTCCTTGCGTCACGTGCGAAGTCCGGGTACTCTCGCTCGACTTTTCTCCACTGTGACCCATCAGCGGGGTGTCTCAACATCGCGTCTTTCTTACGGTCTTCCATGTGCCATCGCAACAACTTGGCATGCTCTTTATTTTTGAAGAGACGTTTTAACCGTGGTATTATAGGAGCATACCACATAACCTTGGCGGGAACCTTCTTCCTAGGGGCCTCGCCCTCAACATCGCCAGGATCGTCTCGTCTGATCTTATACCGCAGTGCAGTGCATACCGGGCATGCATCCAAATTCTCGTACTTCTCACCGCGGTAGAGGATGCAGTCATTAATGCAGGCATGTATCTTCTGCACGTCTAATCCTAGAGGGCAGACAACCTTCTTTGCTTGTTATGTACTGTCAGGCAACTCATTATTTCTTGGAAGAAGATTCTTCATTTTTACCAACAACTTTGAAAATGAGCTGTTAGTCACACCATTCTCTGCCTTCCATTGCAGCAAATCCGGTGTGGCACCTAGATTTTTGTGGCCATCTTCGCAAGTTGGATACAACAATGTTTTGTGATCCTTTAACATCTGCTCCAGCTTCTCCTTCTCCTTTTCAGTTTCACATTCTTCCTTTGCATCAGTAATGGCCCGACCAAGATCGTCATCAGCGGGCCCATCTGCTCCCTCTTGATCTTCATTATCTACCTCCGTTGCATTATCATCATATTCAGGATACATATTATGATAGTTTTCATCATCCTCTTCTTCTTCGTTGTCTTCCATCACAACCCCTTTTTCTCCGTGCTTGGTCCAACAATTATAGCTGGGCATGAAACCGGATCGAAGCAGGTGGGCGTGAATGGTTCTGGTATTTGAGTAGTCTTTCTTGTTCTGACAGTGAACACACGGACAACACATAAAACCATTGTGACCATGGTTTGCATTAGCCACAACGATGAAATTTTGGAGGCCCGTAATGTACTCGGAAGTGCGGCGGTCACCGTACATCCATTGCCGATTCATCTGCATTAATATGTAGTATATATCAAAAAATAATAGGGAGATGACCATTTATATATGTAGTACATCAATGACACATGAAACTATAGTTGCCGACCTCGACCGAGACGGAAAGATCAACAAGAAAGCTTATTTTGAGCTCTCGGGCATTTCACCGAACACCTCTAGTGCATATGAAAAAAACACAAACTAGCACTCTTCACACCCTCTTGCTAGGCTCCAAAATGTGAAAGAATGGAAGAGTGGGGTGTGTGTGGGCTGGGGTGGTGTCTTATATAGCCCCCCCTTTAACACCGGTTCGTGCCACGAACCGGTGTTAAAGGGGGGGGGTGCGCGGGCCACTGGTGCAGGGACCTTTAACACCGGTTTGTGCCACGAACCGGTGTTAAAGGGGGGGCTCCTTTAATGCCGCAGAGGCCACGCTGGTACGGCCCCCCCTTTAACACCGGTTCGTAGAAGAACCGGTGTTAAAGCCCATTTTCGGGATCAACAAAAGCCCTCGTTTCCACTAGTGGTTAAGATTGGTGCCCGCGTCTTATCCTTGCATTTGGCCTGTTGTTTTTATCATCGCCTTGTGTGCGTCAGTGCTTTTTGCTCTGGCTGTTTGTTCGGCCATGTACCACGCTACAGTGGCCTTTTTTCCTTTGTTTTGTTCTAGCCGTTTTTGTTTGGTCATGTTTTGCTGTTTGTTGATTATATGGTTCGTTGACGTATTTTGTCAGTGTTGATGGAATTTGGTGTCTATTGACTGCTGGCTAATTAGACAAATTCTAAATTCTTTTGGCCTATTTGTGCATGACAACATATTTAGCATGCTAAAGTTTAGTCCCACATTGTTACTTGAGTAAGAGTTACACCTTTTTATTGAACTGCCCTTGCCGACCAAAGAGACAGTTCTTATCAGGGGGATAACCCCCGTGTGGGGAAAGCCATGCCTAAGTAGGCTGGCTCTAGAAGATCTTCTTCCTATAGCCATCGATAGTAGCTAAGGAAACAGATCTAGGAGCACTTGTACTAGGCATTTTCCCCCCATATAGTAGATCTTGCAGGAGTAGGGGTGTTATGTCACCGAGAGGGCCTCGAACCTGGGTACGTCGCTGTGTTTGCAGTTCATCGTGCCCAACCCGTCGTGAGCCACCGATTGCACCTAAGTGTCCCTCTTAAGCCATCCCCGATGGCACTGCCGTGTTCCATACCACGACAGTTGGCTCCCACCGTGGGGCACATCGCTTCAGCTGGGATCATCTTCCGCACGGGACTTTAGCTCGTCGCCGGTGAACGCATGGCCTCCGGCATCGTCCTCACACTCGGCGCTTTAAACTGCATCGTCGACAACGCCGCGTGCTTTACCCGGGACACCTTCCCCATCAATATCTCCATCCTACACTTCGGGGATCACCGCGTCTATGTCACCACCATCACTGAGGCCTTCCCTAGCAAGGTCGACAATGTCTCCGGCGTGCCTCTCGACCACGTCGCCCGTGGCGCTACCGCGACAAATGACTGCGTCGAGGTCATGGTGGTGAACGCCCGCGAAAATCATCGCCTGCAACAGGAGCGTAGAGCAGGAGGAGAAGGCTCCGCGCTCGAGCAGGAGCAAGACCCGCTCACCACCTCCATCCAGCACCTCCGCGCCCCGGTCATCATTGAGACAGACCCAACGGCTGCCGCGGCCGCGCTCGAAGCCACACGCCACAAGCTCCTGGAGGAGGCCACCAAGGTCGCTGCTAACCAGCGTCGGCTGAACACCACCGTGCACGAGTACAACGCCACCCATGGCTTCGCTAGGCAGATCCAACACCGAGGGCATGACCTTGGGTCAGAACTGGACGGTGCCGCGGACTCGCATGTTGGCGTGTCCCAGCCCGTCTATAGCACCACCGCCAAAAACATGAGAGCGGCGGAGGCGGCGACCGCAGAACTGAAGCACCTCGAGGGGGAGGAACTTCGTTGCCAACAGGAGCGCGTCCAACTCCTCATCGCCACCGCTAACAAGCAACAAGCCAAAAGGGCTCCCAGCCAAGGGTGCAACACCCGGGACATGGTCCCTCACAGAGGCGCGGACCAGACGACACACGGAGGAAGCAAGCACCAGCAAGCATCATCGCCAGACGGCACCGGGCAAAACAGCCGCCCACGTGGCGGATCCGGCAATCATGGCCATCTCAACCGCGACGTCGTCGTCAACAGCGTTAGCCGAGCCAACCAATGAAAAAAGGCACACGCGCCGGAAGAAGGAGCTGGCGGAAACAAAGACCCGCCCGTGTCGCACTTGACCGAACGTCTCAACCCTCACGAGCCGGCTGACGCGCGCGAGCGCATCGACCTCCTGGTACAGTCGCGCACACTGTAAGAAGAAAGTCTGGCTGGTCCGAAATGTTTCGAGCCGCGCATCTGGAATGAACCGTTTACAAAGGGATTTTCGCTCCCAAGGGACACACCAAAATAAACGGCACCGTCAAGCTAGAGGACTGGCTGGTGGATTGCACCACCGTCGTGGGCATCACGAACGGTAACCTCCGCTTGGCTGTCCGCTACGCCCCCCTTATGCTCGTCGACTCGGCAAGAACATGGCTCAACAGCCTCCCCGACAACAACATCAACGCCTGGCTAGACTTTGAAGAAGCATTCATCCGCAACTTCACCGGAACGTACAAGCGACCGGGTCGGCCTCGCGAGCTCGCCTTTTGTGTTCAAGGCAAAGACGAATCCGACCACGCCTACCTCACCCGGTGGACCAGCATGCATAACTCGTGCAAAGGAGTGCGCTAACATCAGGCAATCGATTTCTTCACCAACGGTTGGCGGGACGGCACCATGCTAAAGCAGAAGCTCATCCAGCCAGATCCCCAAACCATGGCTTAGGTCATGGCCATTGCGGACAAGTACACCACCGCCGACGCGGCCATGAAAAAGCATATCATGGTGGACGACCAAGGACATATCGTGACGGATGACAAGTCGGAGCACCGCCAGCCTGGCGAGCACCACTCTAGGCGGGACAGCAAAAGAAAAGGAGACTAACCTGACAGCAGGTACAACACTAAGCAAGTAGCAGCGGTGCACGAGGACCCGGCTGCAGGAGGCAGCCGGAGACAGAGACCGGATGACAGACCGTCGTGGCCCAAGTAAACCATGGAGTCCATGCTCGATGGGACATGCAAGTTCCACAACGGCGACAGCAAGCCTGCGAACCATACAACACGCTAGTGCAGCTGGACAAAGAAGATGGCCGAAGCCGGTGGTCTCCCACCACCACCTCCACCTCTAGCCGGTGGCCCGCCGGACAACAGGGATCAGCACAACCGCTGAGAAGATGATGAAGATGGCTACCCACGCCAAGTGGGCAACTATCACATCTACCTCATCGAGCCGGAAACCAAGAATAGCAAGATAAGGTGTGAGGCAAAGGTGAACGCTATCGTTTCCCCCGTTCCCTAGTACCTGCATTGGTTTGAGCAGGAAATCACCTGGAGCAAGGAAGACCAACCAGCCGTGTTGCCAAGCCCTGACAGCTACATGCTAGTCCTGGACCCCATAATCATCTCCAAGAAGCACTCGTGCCATTTCTCTCGTGTCCTCATTGACAGAGGCAGCAACATCAATCTTCTATACCGCAGCAGCCTCGAACGACTTGGCATCAGCGAGTCTCAACTTTAGCCCTCAAGCACTTCCTTCCACGGGGCAGTCTCGGGTCCATCGCACTCGCCAATCCGGCTGGACGTCATCTTCGGCACCAAGAAAAACTTCCGCTGTGAGACGATATGGTTCGAGGTGGTCAATCTTTCCAGTGCCTACCACACCATACTCAGGAACCCAGCTCTCACCAAGTTCATGGCTGTTCTGCATTATGCGTACCTTAAGATGAAGCTGCCGGGTCTAAAAGGAGTGATAACCATCGACGATTGCTACACGCGACCGATCGAATGCTCCATAGACGGATCCAAGCTAGCCGAGGCCATGATCATCGCAGAAGAAAAGCGCATCATAATGCAAAATGTGGCGGCCCTGCAAGCGGACATGCCAACTGGAGAGCCCAACCCAGCCAGTGAATCACAGTTCAAGCCATCCAAGGGCACAAAGAAGATCCTAATGAATGAGGCTGACCCAAGCAAGTTCGTCCTGGTCGAAGACGGCCTGGGCAGCACATAGGAAAGCGCGCTCGTCGACTTCCTTCGTGAGAATCAGGACATTTTCGCATGGTGCCCCAAATACATGCCAGGTGTCCCGAGGGAACTCGCCGAGCACTCTCTTCATGTTCGACCGGACGCGAAGCCGGTCAAACAATCATTACGACGCTTCGCAGAAGAAAAAAGAAGAACCATTGGTGAAGAGATCACACGGTTTCTCGCAGCCGCCTTCATCATGGAAGCTTTCCACCCGGAATGGCTGGCGAATCCGATGCTGGTACTGAAGAAGAACAAGACATGGCGCATGTGCATGGACTACACCAGCCTCAACAAGGCCTGCCCCAAAGATCCTTTCGCTCTGCCGCTGATAGATCAAGTCATCGACTCCATGGCCAGCTGTGACTTTTTGTCTTTTCTGGACGCTTACTCAGGATATCACCAGATCAAGCTCAATGTAACCGATCAAATAAAGACATCATTCATAACCCCGTATGGGTCTTACTGCTATACCACCATGCCGTTTGGTTTGAAAAACACAGGAGCAACCTACCAGCGCTGCATGCAGAAATGCCTGCATGCGCAAATTGGTAGAAACGTGCATGCCTACATCGAAAACATCATCATCAAGACGAAAGAGCACTGCACGCTGCTCGAAGACCTGAAGGAAACATTCGATAGTCTCTGTCGTTTCCAGATCAAGCTGAACCCGGAGAAATGTCTCTTTGGCATCCCAGCCGGCAAGCTCGGTTTTCGTCTTAGAACGAGGAATCGAGGAAAACCCGAAGAAGATAGGAGCAATCGAGCGAATGGAGCTGCCGCAGAACTTGCGCGACGTGTAGAAGTTTACCGGGTGCTTGGCCTCTCTCAGTCGGTTCATTAGCCGGCTGGGCGAGAAGGCTTTGCCCTTATACCAGCTCATGAAGAAGATGGACAAGTTCGTCTTGACACCCCTGGCAGATGAGGCGTTTCGTGACCTCAACCACATGCTCACCTCCCCGCCAATCTTAGCGGCCCCGGCTGCAAAGGAGCCAATGCTAATGTAGATTGCGTCCACCAACAGGGTTGTCAGCGTCGTACTAGTGGTGGAAAGGACAGAAGAAGGGAAGGCCCAGTTGGTCCAACGCCCTGTGTACTACCTGAGTGAGGTACTATCACTCTCCAAGCAGAACAGTACTGGCTCAAGAGTTCTCTCTAAATACTTAGCAAACAGATTTTTAGGGTTTTTTTGATAAAGCAAGGAAATAAAGTGCAAGTAAATAAAGATAGCAACTCATTGCAGCAAGTGGCCCAATCATTTCTTAACAAAGGACAAGCCGGAGGAAATACTTATGAGGACCAAACGTTCTTGAGGACACATGGGAATATTGTCAAGTGCTTTTGTTTCATATAGCTGATTAATCTTCTTTGGTTTTATAAGTGTTGTGTGGGTGAACCTGTGCTAATGTACCGACCTTACTTGGACTAATACATACTTGTGTTTAAACTCTTTGCAAGCATCCTCAACTACAAGAAAGCAATTAAGATATAAACCTAACCACAGCCTTAAACTCTGAGATCCTACACTCCCCTGTGTAAAGGTTTTCTGACGGGGGTTCAGGTTTCTGTCACTCCGGCAACCCCACAATTAGTAGCCAAATACATAATGCATTCCCGTAGGCCCATAAATGGTGAAGTATCATGTAGTCGGCGTTCACATGACACCACTATAAGAATAGCACCACAACTTAAATATTAAACCATTGAATAATACCTCAACACAATTCCACTACTAACAACATGACTTCTCACATGTCCTCAAGAACTAAACGAACTACTCAGGAGACATCATATGGATCAAGATCAGAGATGATATAATAACGGATAACAATTTGAACATAAACAATAATTCAATGGTTCCACTCACAAGCATCAACTACGATAGTAGTCAACACCAGAAAGATTTCGCTAAGAACTATGCAAGATTCAACACAATTGTTACAGCGGGATGGAGTTGTGATGATGGTGGTAGTGGAGATGGTGGTGTGGATGATGATGATCCCGATGAAGTCTAGCTTGATGATGTTGTTGATGGCGACTCCCCTCTCCGGGAAGGAATTTCCCTGGCAAAAATCTATCAGCCGGAGAGCTCTTTCTCTCTTGGTGGTTTCCGCCTCACAGAGGCGGCGGAATCTTTCTGTGGTCGCTCTCTTGACTTTATGGTTTCGAGGAGAAGATATAGGCGAGAGGGCAGAGCTATAGGTGGTCCAGGGTGGTCACGCCCCCTGTAGGCGCGACCTAGGGTGGCCCGCGCCTGGGGGTGTGTGGGCCCCCTATGGCCCAAATCCACCTTCCCTTCTGGCATCCTTCGTCTTCTAGGAAAATATAATTTTCTGCAGTTTTTCTGGTATTTCTTGATCTTCGTTAAATTGCATCAAAACAACGTTTTTTTCATCAGAATCCTGACTCCGACAGTTCATCCTCTAAGAATCATCCAACATGCAAAAACAGATGAAATAACATAAGTATCACCTCTTAATAAGGAATATATCAATGAATAGAGGCAAATTATGATATAGAATGGTGCTGCAAAATTGACGTATCACCTCGCCGCACCCGGGGACTGCCGCGCTGCACCCGGGGACTGCCTCGACAGGCCCGAGGATTGCCAACCAGTCCCGAGGATTGCTTCCCCTGAGCCTCCACCTGGCAGGCCTCCTGAAGAGCCACAGCCAGCAATCTGCGAGGAGATCAAACTCATCATGCAAATGGTGTACGCCATTTAGGAAACACTGGACTGGGCCAAACCATTCATGAACTTCCTGGCTAAGGGCGAGCTGCCAGAGGAGGAAGTGACAGCGCGACAAGTAAGATGCAGGTCAAGCGCACACACCATCATCAACAATGAGTTGTACAAACACAGCGTTGAAGGCATCTATCAGCATTATGTAAGTCAAGAGGAAGGAGTCAAGCTTCTAGTGGACATTCACCAGGGAGAGTGCGGCCTCTGGGGTTCGTAGCATGGAAAACAAAAATTTTCTACCGCATGCAAACAAACAAGCCAAGATCTATCTACTAGATTGTAGCAACGAGTCGATAGAGGAACTCACCCTCGAAGATTCCAAAGCGGTTAACGAGAGCAGATTCTCGTGGGTGATGTAGTCGTACTCTTGCCGATCTCAAGATCGCGTAGACGATCCTTCCGGCGCTGCGTTCCGGCAGCGCTCCCGCAGTCGGTCACACGTTCCGTACTCGACGAAGACCTTCCTCTCCCTTGTTCCAGCAGGCAGCAGAGGTTGTAGCACTCTCCTCGCGATTCCGGCAGCACGACGGCGTGGTACCGGAAGTAGATGGGAGATCTCGCAGGGCTTCGCCTTAAGCCGGAGCGAGTATGGTGGACTATGAGAGAGCCTTGGTGATCTAGGGTTTAGACACACCAATTAGAAGGGGCTAAACCAGCGGCTAGGGCAATTAGAAGCTCTAACTCGGCGGCTTGGGAGAAATCCCTAGGCTGTGGCTAGGGTTTAGGTTTAGAGGGAGGCAACTTGTGTGTCTAGGAGGGGAGCCCTGCCCCTCCTCTTATAGGTGGAGGGAGGCGCGCCTGGGGAGGGGAGTCCCTCCCCAACTCGGACCCAAGGTGGGCCGGCGGTGGGAGGAGGAACTCCTCCCCCAAGTCGGTTTCAAACCTCCTTCTCCTCTTTCCCAAAACTAGCCGTTTGACTTTTTCAAACTAGGATTTGAATAAACCCTCTATTTTGGTACAGCGATGACACCTAGTACATGATGCAATCATATCAACTTGATATAACACATTCATGTACCCTTTCCCCTCCGGAGTGCCGGACATTCCGGAACCTTCTAGAACATTCCCGATGAAAACACCGGAACCATTCCCCAACTCCGAAACAGGACTTTCCTTATATGAATCTTATTCTCCGGACCATTCCGGATCTCCTCGTGATATCCCGGATTCCATACGAGACTCCGAACAACATTCGGTCTCTTACTCATCATTCCATAACTACTCAACAACATCGAATCCTTAAGTGTGTCTCCCTACGGTTCGTGAATTATGCGGACATGATCGAGACTCTTCTCCGATCAATAACCAATAGAGGAATCTGGAAATTCATATGGCTCCCACATATTTCTAAGATTACTTTGCGATCGAATGAACCACTTACATACGATACCAATTTCCCTTTCTCTCACGATAGTTTACTTATCCGAGGTTTTGATCGTCGGTATCTCTGCATACCTAGTTCAACCTCGTTACCGATAAGTACTCTTTTGTTGTTCCCGTGATATGTGATCCCTTGTGAGCCAGTCACATGCTTGCAAGCTAATTGGATGACATTACACCGAGAGGGCCCAGAGTATATCTATCCGTCATATGGATGGACAAATCCCATTCTTGATCCATGTGTCTCAACTAATACTTTCCGAACACTCAATGCCACCTTTATAGCCACCCAGTTACGGTATGGTGTTTGATGTCATCAAAGCATCCATCCGGTAAAGGTGATATGCATGATCTCATGGTCGAAGGAATTAGGTTACTATGTATCAGAAAGCATATAGCAATTGAACTATTAAAATGACCTGATCTTTATGCTACGCTTAACTATAGGAGTATGTCCATCACATCATTCTCCTAATGATATGACCCTGTTGTTAATAACATCTCTATGTTCATGATCAGGAAACCATGATCATATATTAACCAACAAGCTAGTTTAACAAGAGGCTTTACTAGGGACTCTTTTATGTTTACAAATCACACAAGTATTAATGTTTCCTGTTAATACAATTATAGCATGGTATGTAAACATTTATCATAAGTATGAAGATATGATAATAACCCACTTTATTATTGTCTCTTGGGCATATCTCCGACAGTCTCCCACTTGCACTAGAGTCAATAATCTAGTTTCAAACCTTTGTGTATTCAACACCTATGGCTTTCCGGTGTTGTATGTACACGATTGCTAGTGGTCAACTGATCTCCGGATCTGACACTTCCAGGTCCGTGTGTAATTGCATGTCTTTGCGTCTCTACGCATCACTCATTCTCTAATGAGATGGCTTCATACAAATTTGGTCCTTTGGTGTGACCTTTAGTTCTTTGGGGTTAAAAACATGTTGATAATATTGTCGTACAATATATCTTCATGGTATTATCCCACTGTGAACTACACCTAGTTTGATAACAAACTACTTGACACAAATGCCCTCTTTTGCTGCTAAAATAGCAGTCATACACTTAGCCTTTTGTTGTAGTATCTGTCACAATGTCTTTAACTTTGGAACTCATCCAAATCCATTATGGAACTCACTTTCCATTATATTGTGCCACCCTTGGTTTAGATTGAGATAAACTTAATTTGTACTTTGTGACAAAACTAGTATCAATGTAGTTCTTTTACAATGAACTAACCATCTATTTGTCACTTCTACAAATAATATACTCTTAGTTCTTCCAAAAGATCATAAGAATATTCTTACTATTGTCCAATGATCATCTTATGAATCATTCTGGTATATGCTCACAACATTTAGAGCATAGGACATATCTGGATTTGTACATATCACGGCATAATTGATATAAATACTCTTTGTGATTTCATACATCAAGTATCAATCTATACTTGAATCTTTGTTTCACTTACCAAGTGTCAATACACTTGAATATATCATCAATATTGAACTCATTCAATCCTTTCTGTGCGACAAGAACCTTTCTTGTAGTTTCTATATTGAACTCATTCAATACATCATCTATGTACTTTCGGCACAACCATATTAGCGTCTATTGATGCTAAATATTTGGGTTTTCCCTAAGCCTTTCATCGAGATGAAATTCTTATCTTGTGTTAATAAAAGATACATCATTTCCAATCAACAATATGTCTTCCACATAATGTATTAGAAACATGTCTTAGCGCTCCCACTTAATTTCTTGCAAATGCAAGCATCTTCATTATCTCCGACGAATTTAAACTCCTTTATCAGTTTCATCATAGTGAAGATTCCAATTCCGTAATGCTTACTTCAACCATTGAAGTTTGCATATGCATTTAGCATCCTTTGAACTAACAAAACCCTTTGGACCGTGTCATGCACACATCCTAGGTAACCCTTCTATTAGAAGAATTTGTTTTGTTTATCCAACACATAAAAAAATTATATGTCGTGGTTTCTACATTAATCCGTCTAGACTAAATATCGCTATGAAAGATTAAATCTTGTCATAGTCAACCCTTGAACATTGTTGTGAACTCTTTCCCAACATGTCGACTATTTCATAGATGTGCAACATACATGTCTATTTATTTATAGATCCAAACACAACTGTAAGGTCTTACACGTTTCTTAAGGGTCCTTCAAGTTCAAAACTTGATTTTTCATGTATGGAACTATCACGGATTTTATGGCTTCAAGCCATTTTACGGAGTCAGGGCCCATCATCGCTTCTTTGCATGTAGTACATTCATTATTCTAAAATAATGATTCAACCCTCAAATCTTGGTATTTGATTGTTTACTCGACCTACTTGTTTCAATAGGAACATAGATCTCCATGACCACAACCTTTGAGGCACGTGAGCCATGAGCATTATCGCTGCCTCCGGAACACTTTTCGGCGCTGCACAACTCTGCACATATAGCTAAGGTTCTTTTAACCTTATCAAAGTTCTATTGTCCTCCCACTTAACTTTTCACGAAAAATTCCTTCTCAAAGAAACTTGACGTTCCAAGCGACAAACACTTTTGTCTCCGGTGTTATGGAGGACTACTTAACAGTTATTCGAAATAACATACAAAGACAGGTTCGTCCGACTTTGGTTGCAAACATCTTTCTTATGCACAGCATACCAATGTTTAAGAAAGGACTACTTGGGTTTTATCCCAAACCATAACTTTATATGGTGTCATTTCAACGGATTATGATGAAGCTCTTTTCAGTGGAAAAAACGGTAGTCTCTAAAGCTTTTAATCTTTAAAATATAATGGCAGGTTTTATGAATTATACCTTTGATCTTACCATGTCAAACAAGGTTTAATTACATATCTCGAACGCTCCATACTCTTATGGTGTTTCAGGAAAATGCAAATCCATGGAACGATTCCTTAAATCTTAGGTATTATGCTAAACTTGTAACTCAAATATCTTCCTTTATGATCTTATCATAAACTATTTATATTCTTGTTACAATGATTTTTCACTTCATCTTTAAAGTCCTTGAACTTTTCAAATGTTTCATACTTCATCCTTATTAAGTAAATATTCATATATTCACTCAAATTTTCGGAGAAAGCATATGAAGTTGAAATCCATCGCTCTTGACTACACATAATGGACTTCGTACAACAATATGTACAAGTTCCAATAAGCTAGTCATTCGTTCCCTTTTGGCCTATGAACGAAGTTTTAATTATCTCTAGGAAAGTTTCACAAGCGTCATTTGATCAAAAATCAAAAGACTCCAAAATTCCACACACATGGAGTTTCTTCATGTTTTCTTTCCAATATAATTTAAACGGCGATGTCACTTCCTAAGTGATCTTTCAATCAATTTCTCTTTCGACATTTTTAGCACTAGTTTTATGGATGTGATTTCTCCAACGAGATTTGTGAATCATCCATCTTTTATGGATTACGGAAATTATTTGAACAACCCTTTTGTTCTCATAATACCTGATAAAACAAATTTTGAAGGCAAGCTTTGATGTTTAACGAGCAACACAATAACCCTTTATTTGTTCTCGATGAACATCATCACATATTCTTTTGCTAGTTGCTTAGGCCATTGTAGTTCATGAATTTTGTTGTTTCGTATGACGATTCATACCAACAAATTCAGTATCAAATACTTAAGAACCACATTGTTTAATAAGCAAAGAATATATCCATAACATGTATATTATCTATATACTTAAGCTGAACAATTCTAGTCTTTTTCTTTTCTGCCATATATTTATGAGATTCTCTTTCAGTATTTCCTTTCTGTTTGAAAGAATCTATCAACATCATGTAGGGGTCTCAACCTAATAAGGTAGATTCCCCCTGTGTTTTACAATGCTAGTCCCTGGATCAATAGCTAGCATCCACAGTTAAGATGTAATATCAAGAAACAAGGGTCATAATATAACTTTATAACCAGGAATAACATAATTCTATTGCATCATACATAGCTCATTTGGCTATTACATTACATTACATTGCAGCGAAATAACTATAAGCATGGGTCCTTCATCTTCAAAGTGCCACAGTGTCGGGGGGTTGACCTCGGGTAGGTCAGAGACGGGGAAAGACAGAGGTATTATCCCCGTCTAGTTTCCGAGTTACGGTCCAAGTCGGCCGAATCATGGATATGTCGCCCGATGAACGGAGGCAAGAAGCCCACGTATATGTATCAAGTAGTTACCCGACCGAGTTACTAAGAGGATCGGCCGGGTTAGCCCAAGTGATCTTGATGCAGGTGAAGAACGAGCCGAGTAACACAAGGTAAGGCCGAGTGATACGAAGCTTGCAGGAGAAGGAGAAGCCCAAGGTCAAACTATAGCTGCAGGCTAGAAGGAATCAGAGCAGAGCCAAGCACAAGAGACAAGGATGCACAGCGTCAGAGGGGCAGAAGGAGGTCACGGAGGTGACAGTCCTGGAGCCCGAGGCACGAAGGAGGGGGCCACTGGAGCCTTGCCATCATTAGAAGGGCGACAGGGAAAGGAGGCCGCCGAACTACTAATTTGGGACAAGCATATTCCACGAATATGCTTGCCTCGTCAGCCCTAAGGGCACCCAAGGCACTCCTTTATAAGGGGAGGCTTGGACCCTGAGGGAGGGATCGACTCTTTGAGCACAGTTAGGCTGGGGAGATTCATCTTGTCCCCCTGTATACAGCTCAAGGAGCATTTGTAACCCATCAAGAGAGAAATAAAGATCATCACTTTGGCAGCTTGAGTGAAGAGACAGTTGCATCTTCCTTCCCCAGATCCCACTAGCATCCATTGGCCCCATACTTTAGCCTACCCATGGCATCTGCCGTGCCACCACCACAACAGTTGGCGCCCACCGTGGGGCCAGCAGCGGTGCTAGCTGGAGTTGTGATCCGGACGGGAAACTTCATCAACACCGGCGAGCGCGTTGTTTCTGGCTTGGTCCAGAGATTTGGTCTCTGTGACTATGTCAGCGACAATGCAGGAAGTTTCAGGGGGAAAACCCCCCCCCCCCCGCGCAATGGGGTCTTCATCAGCCTGGGCGAGCACAGGGTCTACGTCGGCGTCGACATCACCGGCATTTATCCTCACCAGGTTGTTGTTGCAGGAGAGCCACCTCGTAGCGCAGCAAGCCATCCATCAAGAGAGCATCCTGCAGGCAGCGTCGAGGTGATGGTCGCAGCAGGAGCTCAAGCGGGAGCAGCAGTAGCCGGGTCAAGCAGAGAACCCGCCGCAGGCGCACAAGGCGCACCCAAGCAGACCACACTGCAAACCACTGAGGTAATTCCGCCAGTGACAAACCCGACCGAGCTACATGACACCACCCCAAAGGCACCAAGAGTGAGAGGGCCACCTCTGGAAAGACCAGAGAACATTCTTCAGGCGACTATAGAAAACTTAACCACACCTGTAGCGCTGATACTTGATCCGGCAAATGCTCAGGCAGAGTTAGAAGAAACCAGGCAAAAGGTGCTGGTAGAGGCCAAAAAAGTATCAGCCCTGCGGGAATCCTTGAACAGGACCCTGAGAGAATATGCAAAAGCTAATAAGCTTGATATCGCACCCGAGCGGGTGGACGAACTAAGATTAAGAGGGAAGAACCTCATGAATGACATTAACAAAGAGCATGAAGCTCACAGAGCAGAATCAGGTGATTTGGGTTTGCCGAGGTACAGTACCCCGGCGAAGAACCTGAGAGCGGCAAATGCCGCAACATTGGAATTAGAGGGGTTAACCGGGGAAGCTCGGCAGAAACAACAAGAAAGAGTGAATGAGCTGGTGCGCATCACGAACCAGCAAAATGAGGAAATACTCAGAACTAACTCGGCAAGACCAGGGGCTTCACGAATGGTTCATTCGGCAGGGGCAGCACCTGCCTTATCCGCGGCAGCGGCATCTTCACCCGGAAACAACGCTCTAAAAGAGAAAGCAGTAACCTTAGGGAAGAGGAACAAGCAACTTGTTCCATATGAACCGGCAATAGCTGGAAAGGCAAATGAGAACAGAGGCAATGCAAGCCGAGGTAACAGTGGGGAGAGAAACCACGGCTGTATGGAAAAGGACGGCGGGGGCCGAGGCAATGGGGATCTCGGCAGGAGAGAACCCGCGAGAGATAATCATGAAAACCAGACCCCGACCAAAGTAAGGAGAGAAGTGCCGCCCAACCCGCAACCAAGACACGAGCCTCGACAGGAAAGAGAAGTGAGGCCAGTTCGCCACAATCAGATGAATGAAAGGTACAATGATGGATATTCCGAGGTGGAATACGCAAACCAGGGTGGAAACAATCACTATGGGATACAGGATAGAATCCTGTACAGAGATTTGCCAGCAAGTGATGCAAGAGTAAAGTTGGATCGGCTATACCGGTCCGAGTTGTTGGAAGAGCAAGGTCCACCAGGTCTGACATGTTTTGGACCACGGATCATGGGCGAACCACCAGTGCCGAATTTTCAGTTAGCAAGAGGCACAAAAACGTACAATGGAAGTACCAAGCCACAAGACTGGTTGATTGATTATGCCACCGCTGTGAAGATAGCGGGTGGCAACCTAAGATGGGCAGTGCGGTATGTCCCACAGATGTTGGAAGGACCAGCCAGGGTATGGTTGAATAATCAACCAGCTGGCAGTATCAACTGCTGGTTAGATTTCGAAGAAATGTTCGTCAGCAACTTTACCAGCACATACAAGAGGCCAAATAGACCACAACAGCTAGCCATGTGCAAGCAGAGGCCGAATGAAACGGATAGAGAGTTTTTAACTCGATGGTGCAACCTGAGAAACTCATGTGAGGGAGTTATCGAATCGCAAGCAATCGCTTGGTTCGCGCAAGGCTGCCGTTATGCCAGCGTGTTGTGGCAACGCCTGCAAAGAGATATGCCAACCACACTGGCAGAAACTATCAGAATAACAGACTCCTATGCATTGGGCGACCCAACCCAACCGTAATTAATGTCGGCAGATCATCGTGAGCAACAGGACCATTACGCGAGAGAATTGGCCGGGTCATCCAGGCGTGATT
This sequence comes from Avena atlantica, assembly GCA_910589765.1. Taxonomy (NCBI): domain Eukaryota; kingdom Viridiplantae; phylum Streptophyta; class Magnoliopsida; order Poales; family Poaceae; genus Avena; species Avena atlantica. Next base: position 383,082,720 of record OU342738.1, read on the forward strand.
TCAGAGGAAGAAGAAGAGAGGAGAGGCCGGATTATAGATATAATTCGGCCCAGGTGGCGGCAGTAGCACAAGATCAGCCGAGTCACGGAGCAACTCAACGACAGAAAAATGGACCTCAACAGTGGACATCAAGAAATGAGGGAAAAAGGCAATGGACCCCAGAACAAAAGAAGCAATGGCAAGAGAGGCCGAAGTATACGTTCGAATCCATGTTAGATCAGCCGTGCAAATTTCACACATCAAACCCATCCAGACCAGCCAATCATACAACCCGCCAATGTGCCTGGATGAAAAATGCGATGGGGAACCCAGCAGGAGTTCAGGCTCCCCATCAGGTGCAACAGCAGCATCAGCCGCAATTAACTGGAGCAAATACACAGCAACTGATGCTACCGCCCCCTCCCCCTAGGTGGATGCAGTGCATCAAGTAATGAACCAGGTCCAGGACGGAAGGATGAATCCGGCAAATATCGGACGTAATGATTACAGGGAACATCACCAGTCTTATTGTGTGTTCACAACAGAACAGCAGGACAAGAAAAGTGTGCAGCGCCGGCATATGGAAGTGAATGCAGTTATGCCGGCAGTACCAAGATACCAGCCATGGTCTGATCAAGAGGTGACCTGGAGCATGAAAGACCACCCTAGAATAATGCCGAGTCCAGGATCATATGCACTTGTGTTGGATCCGACATTTGTTGGACCAAGCATCAATGTGAAATTTTCAAAAGTACTCATCGACAGTGGGAGAAGTATCAACATCATGTACAAAGATACCATGCATAAACTCGGAATATCGCAGAATATGCTGCAGTCCACGAGGACAACTTTCCATGGGATAGTGCCAGGGCTTTCATGTGAGCCCATCGGTAAAGTCCGAGTGGACGTGTTATTCGGTACAAGAGATAACTGCAGAGCAGAAAACTTAGAATTTGAAGTGGTGGATCTGGAAAGTTGTTATCATGCTCTACTCGGACGGCCCGCACTGGCCAAATTCATGAGCAGCTGTCATATAAGTTATCTAAAGATGAATTTACCCGGACCACAGGGGGTGATAACAGTTGCAGGGGATTACAAGAAGTCAATGGAGTGTGCTTCAGCCGGGTCAAATTTGGCCGAGTCATTGGTTATAGCAAGAGAAAAGAAAAGGATTCAAGAGGTAGCAGCCCTCGCTCAGTCAGCACAGTTGAACATGCCGGCACTGGCCAACCCTCATGGCAGTGTCTCTTTTCAGCCAACTAAAGAGACGAAGAAATTTCAGATTGATGAGCAATTCCCAGAGCGTACTGTTACTATTGGTGCAGGCCTTGACGCTAAATAGGAAGGCGAGCTCACCAACTTCCTCCGTGAGAATCAGGACATATTTGCATGGTCAACTCAAGATCTGCAAGGTGTTCCGAGGGAGTTGGCTGAGCACTCTTTAAACGTCAGGCCAGGAGCAAGGCCAGTGAAGCAACCTCTCCGCCGCTTCGCCGAAGACAGGAGAAAAGTAATAGGGGATGAAATAGCTCGGCTCCTCGCAGCCGGGTTCATCATGGAGGTGCTATATCCGGATTGGTTATCAAATCCGGTGCTAGTAGAAAAGAAAAAAGATGACCCCAATGTAGCCATTGTGTGGCGAATGTGTATCCACTACACCAACCTGAACAAGGCGTGTCCGAAAGATCCTTTCCCATTGCCTAGAATAGACCAAGTCATTGACTCGACCGCTGGTTGTGAGCTGTTATCATTTGTAGACGCGTATTCTGGTTTCCACCAGATACCGTTAAATCCGGCCGATCAAATAAAGACTGCATTTATTACCCCGTACGGGGCTTATTGTTATCGCACAATGCCATTTGGCCTGCGAAATGTAGGAGAAACATATCAAAGATGCATGCAAAAATGCCTACATGATCAGATAGGGAAAAATGTACAAGTGTATGTGGATGACGTGGTCATCAAAACTAAAGAGAGTAAAACCTTGCTAGAAGATATACGGCAAACTTTCGCGAACCTGAGAAGGTTCCGAATGAAGCTTAATCCAGAGAAATGCACATTTGGCGTGCCGGCAGGAAAACTACTCGGGTTCCTTGTGTCCAGCCGAGGTATCGAGGCTAATCCAACAAAGATAAGAGCAGTAGAAAGAATGGAATTGCCGAGATGTTTGAACGATGTACAAAAATTCACGGGCTGCCTGGCCTCGCTTAGTCGATTTGTATGTCGGCTAGGAGAAAAGGCGCTGCCACTTTATCAGCTGATGAGAAAGTCGGACAAATTCAGCTGGACTCCGCAGGCGGACCTTGCATTTCATGAGTTGAAAAATATGCTAGTTACGACACCCATTTTAGCTTCTCCATTATCGAAAGAACCTTTGTTACTCTATGTAGCGGCTACCAATCGAGTAGTTAGTACTGTGGTCGTAGTGGAACGACTTGAAGATGGTAAGACAATTCAGAGGCCGGTCTATTATCTAAGTGAAGTACTATCCACTTCAAAGCAGAATTATCCGCACTATCAGAAGATGGCTTATGGAGTATATATGTCGGCAAAAAGCTTAAGCATTACTTTGAAGAGCACCCCATCAAAGTAATCTGTGAGGCACCCATAGCCGACATATTGAACAACAAAGATGCAAGTGGCCGAATAGCAAAATGGGCGATCGAGTTATCACCGTATGCTCCACAATTTGATAGAAGAGATGCAATCAAATCTCAGGCTGTCGCCGACTTTCTCGTAGACTGGGCCGAGGTGCAGTATGAGCCACCATTGCCAGATCCAAATTACTGGACAATGCATTTTGATGGTTCCAAACTAAGGAATGGTTTGGGAGCAGGAATAGTGCTAACCTCGCTTAAAAAAGACCAATTGAAATATGTACTGCAAATACATTTTGCTGCGTCCAACAATGTAGCTGAATATGAAGCGCTAGTCCATGGATTAAAAGTGGCAAAAGAAATTGGTATACGCCGAATCCTATGCTATGGTGACTCGGATCTAGTAGTACAGCAAGTATCGGGCAGTTGGGACGCATTAGATGCTAATATGGCTTTATACAGATTCCATGTGCAAAAAATCAGTGGATACTTTGAAGGATGTGAATTCCACCACATACCACGAGCAGAAAATGACGCTGCCGACACATTGTCGAAATTAGGATCAACCCGGCAGTCAATTCCGCCAGGTATTGCCCTGGAGCACCTTAGGAAACCATCAATAATCCCATCACCAGAATCCGAATCAATCTTTGTCCCAACAAGTTCTGCAGAAGATCACACGCCAATGGAGGTAGATCCGCAGAAAGACTTGGAACCCCTAAAGAGGGGGACAGCCGAGGTAATCACAATCATGGAGAGAGCCGAGGTATATACGTCGGCAGAAAACATGGAGATAGACAGTGAGATCACTTCAGAAAAAGTAACACCGATATGGGCGCAACCCATATTTTCTTACCTAAAAGACGCGATGTTGCCGAGTAATGAGGTATTAGCTAGACAAACCATAAGAAGAGCAAAAGCCTATACAATCATAAACAACGAGTTATATAAGAGAAGCGTCACAAACGTATTGCAGAAGTGCGTGAGTTCCACAGAAGGTCAGGAAATCCTTCTAGACATACACCAAGGAGAATGTGGACACCATGCCTCATCTCGCGCTTTAGTAGCCAAGGCATTTAGGCATGGATTTTACTGGCCAACGGCGTTAAAAGAGGCAAAAGAATTAGTTAAGAAATGCAATGGGTGTCAGCAATACGCAACCAGAATACATATGCCGTCGGCCGAGTTAAAAACAATACCCATCACTTGGCCATTTTCTGTATGGGGTTTAGATATGGTGGGACCGTTCAAGCCGGCGCGAGGAGGAATGACCCACATGTTGGTTATGGTAGACAAGTTCACAAAATGGATTGAAGTAAAACCGATTAAAAAGTGTGATGGGCACACAGCAGTGAAATTTCTCAAGGATATCATCTTGAGATACGGGTACCCGCATAGTATTATTACGGATAATGGCACAAACTTTGCAGAAGGAGCTTTCGCTAGATTTTGCCGAGAGAAGCACATAAGACTAGATATTGCCTCTGTGGCTCACCCAGCATCCAATGGACAAGTGGAAAGGTCTAATGGACTGGTGCTATCAGGAATAAAACCACGACTTGTTGAACCTTTGCAAAGGTCGGCAGGGTGTTGGATCGAAGAAATCCCAGCCGTGTTATGGAGCCTCCGGACTACTCCGAATAGATCAACAGGCTACACTCCATTCTTTCTGGTGTACGGGGCAGAGGCCGTACTCCCAGCCGACATAATATATGACTCGCCAAGAGTTGCTCAGTACACAACCTAAGAGACAAATGAGATAGCTCGGCAAGATGCCGTAGACCTGTTGGAAGAAGCCAGAGAGTTGACATTATCACGATCGGCTATTTATCAACAGAACTTGCGGCGGTATCACAGCAAGAAAGTGAATCCAAGAGTATTCAAAGAAGGAGATTTGGTCCTCCGACTAGTGCAACGCACGACCGGCATGCACAAATTGTCACCCCCATGGGAAGGACCGTTTATTGTGAGCAAAGCATTGCACAACGATGCATATTATCTAATCGACGCTCAGTCCCCCGGAGAGAACAAGGCAGACAAAACTGGCAAAGAAACGAAGCGCCCCTGGAATGTGGCTTTACTTTGGCCATTCTACTCGTAGCATTATATCTCAAAGTCAAAATCCAATGATGTATTTGAACCTCGGCACCCAGAGCAGTGACTCGGGGGCTGCCTTAGGTTATATTTATTTCATATTATGTATTCGAACCTCGGCACCCAGAGCAGTTACTCGGGGACTGCCATATGTTATATTATTTCGTGTTATATGTTTGGACCTCGGCACCCAGAGCAGTTACTCGGGGACTGCCATATGTTATATTATTTCGTGTTATGTGTTTGGACCTCGGCACCCAGAGCAATGACTCGGGGACTGCCATATGTTATATTTATTTCTTTCGCGTTATGTGCTTGAACCTTGGCGCCCAGAGCAGTGACTCGGGGACTGCCATATGTTGTATTTCTTTCATGTTACGAATATGAACCTCGGTGCCCAGAGCAGTGACTCGGGGACTATCATATGATATATCAATTTCGTATTGATACCTAAACCTCGGCATCTAAAGCAGCGACTCGGGGACTACCGTATGCTACATCAAACTTATGATGAACGCACTCATATCAGTTTTATACTACCTCTGAAATTTGATTTACGTGTGGAAGTTTCGGACAATAAACAACGATCCAGCGATTGCTACATACTTCCACAACGAAGTAGTTAACTTATGTTCAGAACAGATCAATATCATAGGTATTCAGCGCTCATGCCTGGATAAGACCATAAAAAATAACGGCAAAGTTAAGCCCTAAAAGGTCAAGAAATTAAGGGCCAGCGAAGCAAGAATTCGGATGAGCATCCACTTAGCCAAATGTCACAACAGTACATGGCAAAAGAAATTCAAATCATACAGAGAGGTGACAAATTTTTCGCCTACATCATACGCCCGGCATACCAGGGATCGGAAATAACTTAGGCGTTGTTCGTTGGAGAAGCATCTACTTGCTCAGGTGCGGGGAACTCCGAGGTAGGAGGAACCTCGACTGAGGTTGCCTCGCCCTCCGCTGACCCAGGTGCAACTTCGGCAGAAGTCCGAGGTTGTTCAGGAGCGTCAGTCCGTGCGGTCGAATGCCCGGTACCTTTGGAAGAGGACCGTGCATCGCCGTTGCTGTCCGAGCTTGAGCTAGAGCTATCAGATGCGGCCGAATCACTTTCACCTTCCCCCTGCTTAGCTGAATCATCATCCGAGGCACCCTCAGCCACAACCTCCTGATCCGGGTCTGGGAGAAAACTCGGCCCTTCATTCCAAGTGTGCACGTCGGCGTACTCGACGAGTTGGAACGCCCGAGCTTGCCGAAGAGCAACAAAAGTGGGATCTTCAACCCAGCGGGAGCCAGTGCGCAAATTTCTCAGGATGTCAAGAGAGATGTCTTCATACCATGACATGATTACAGTAAGGGCCATGTCGGCACCAGCACGCCCAGCGGATTCTCTCCAAAGACTCAACTGCCTCTCAGATGCCATTAGCCTTGTGACCAATAACTTGACTTCGTTGATATCAGGAGTCCCCGAGGTATTCGGCCAGAGTACATGGTAAGCTCGGATAGCGGCCTGCACCAAGTCCCGGCCCATAATTTTCATCGGACCAACTGCGGCACCAACGGCAACCAAGTAATCCTCCATTGAATATTCTGAATCAACGGTAACAGGTTCACCTCGGCGTGCACGAGCCGCAAGAACCGCTTTAGAACTCACGGGCTTGGCCTCGGGGACATGATCTGCGCAAAGCATGAACGTGTCAAAGGGTAGCAGGGACAAAAAAGAAAAATATAATTCGGCCATGCCAAGTAGCTTACGATGAATGTAGCTCATCATTATCTGAAGATCTTTGGCCCAATCAGCCTTGCTCTTATCAAAACGAGCAATTTCTTCGCTCAAACCCCGGGTTTTAAGTTTGGCAGCTTCAAGGAGTTCTTTGTTCTTCTGCAGATCCAAAGTCAGCCGATTCTTTTCCTCGGAAAATTCTTGGTCGACCTTTTCTAGTTCGGATTTCTGAGAGAGCTTGAGGGTATCCACCTCGGATCGCAGGCGAGCTATCTCATCATCTTTTTCTTGAAGTTGCGCCGAATGAACTGCGTTTTGTTCTAAAAAATGCAGCATCACGTCAGGCATGGGCATGCAATCTTGATGTGACACTGCAAAGTCTTGCAGCTCGGCTTTACCACAGCCAAACGCAACAAGGAAGCTTAGCATATAAATTAAAAGGGAGAAGGAGTAAAATAGAAAGGAAACTAACCTTCCAGGTTCTTGATCTTCTTCTCAAGACGAATATTGAGATTATTAATGTTACCTATTTAACAAGAAGTAAGCCGGCATTCCGTAGACAAATACATGAGAACGTTGGGAATAAGGAAAAGGAGCTATAGACATACCAGCCTTCTTCGCCACGGGAAGAACTTTCTCGTACTTCTCTTCCAGCTTGCGGTGCGAAAAAAGCAACCTCTGGAACTCGGCGGTCCGCCGGTCATGTGCAACCTGAGCAACAAGGCAAAATGATAAAACGACAGTAACAGCTAGACCAGATCCGAATCAAGCAACTAAATTAGATCCGAATCAAGCAAAGCTTGATTCGGCTCTAGGTGGATGGATATTCAAAGCTAAACAAGACCCGAGTCAAGCAGGACTTACCTCGGCTCTAGGTGGCTGGATATTCAAAGCTAAACAAGACCCGAGTCAAGCAGGACTTAACTCGGCTCTAGGTGGCTGGATATTCAAAGCTAAACAAGACCCGAGTCAAGCAGGACTTAACTAGGCTCTAGGTGGCTGGATATTCAAAGCTAAACAAGACCCGAGTCAAGCAGGACTTAACTCAGCTCTAGGTGGCTGGATATTCAAAGCTAAACAAGACCCGAGTCAAGCAGGACTTAACTCGGTTCTACATGGCTGGATATTCAAAGCTAAACTAGATCCGAATCAAGCAAAGCTTAATTCGACTCTCGGTGGCTGGATATTAAAAGCTAAACCAGATCCGAGTCAAGCAGGACTTAACTCAGATCTAGGTGGCTGGATATTCAAAGCTAAATTATATCCGAATCAAGCAAAGCTTAATTCGGCTCTAGGTGGCTGGATGTTCAAAGCTAAACCAGATCCGAGTCAAGAAGGACTTAACTCGGATCTAGGTGGCTGGATATTCAAAGCTAAACCAAGTCCGAATCACACAAAACTAAACTCGGATCTAGATGGCCGGATTAACGAACCTTAGAAATAAATTTAAGTCAAACTTCCAAGTATACAACAAGTTATTTCCTTGCAAGTTTCGGGGACTAGAGCATATGGTAACATCTGAGGAATAATTTAAGACTCAGAGAAACAATAATTACCTCATTCATCTTGTTGGTATCAACGATGAACTTGGCAGCATGATCAAAACGGCCGCTGATGTCAGAAAGCTGAAAGGGCTGGTTCATAGGATTACCCTCAAACTGATCAGCAGCATTCCAATTATTGGCGTACTCAACCAGTGCTCCAAGGCTGTTCCCACTAGCTGTCCGAGTTAAAACTTTACCACGGGCAGGCTGTTCAACCACGGCAGTCGCAGGGCTTTTATGAAGAGCAAGCTGGGTGCCAGCGGCCGAGGTAACGGGGACTTTGGTAGGCGCAGCTCCCTTACGCAGCACGTCAGCAATACTCGGCTGAGAAGAGCCGGCAAGACCTTTCTGAGAAGAAGAAGTCTTGGCGGCAATAGCTTTTTTTGCCTTAGAAGAGGCATCAGCAGGAAGTGACGCCGCGGAAGTGGGGACGGCGTCCTTAGGAGCAGCGGAGGTTAAGGTCGCAGAGGGCGCCGTGATAACGACCTTGTCGGCCGAGGTCGGGATGGACGTAGAAACGGCCGGGATAGATGGAGGCTCAGTAGCAGCGCCAGGGCCCATAGAAGGGGCGGATGGTTTGACGAAAACTTCGGAGGGCCGGTTCGAATCCAGGTCAATGGAAGGGCTCTCAGGGACGTCGCGACGAACAGGCGACGTATCCGGAGCTGGAGGAGAAGCAGGACGAATAGGACTAGGAATCCTGGTATCATCAGCGGGAGGAGGAGATGGCGGCCGAATCGGACGGCTAGTCATACTAGGACCGCCGGGTTTAACAGAAAGAGGAGCACTGCAAAAATAAGAAATAAGATTCGTCAGTATGAGAAACAGAAAGAGAGAAACAAGAAATATAGGCAAAAGGAACTTACCCGGCCACCCCAGGCATAGTCTTGCGCCTGGGAGGGTTCGGAGCGGATTTCTTCATCTGTTTCTTAGGAACCGCCTCCGAGGCACTAGCAGGAGCCCCGCGTTTCCCCGAGGTAACGGGAGGTCGGGAAGCAATAGGCTCGGCGTCGTGAACCTGACCGGCCGGATTAGCTGGGAAAGTAGAAGCCGGAAATGCATAAGAAATAGGCATGGCGGCAACTACCTCAAGAATTTGGACCTCGTCCGAATCACCTTCGTCCTCGTGCGCTGAAGTCTTGCCACGAGCTCGAGCCGGGGCAGGATCCGACTTAGGGACGAACTCCTCGGAGTCCGGCTCACCAGTATCCGGGGTACTCCTGTCCGCGGGCCAAGGGAGCTGCAGAACTTCGGCGTCCTCGTTTTTCTGCTCTGCGAACCTCTGCAAGACGAGGAGAAAGAGAATTAGATAAATCAGTTTCTAAAAACAGTGGAATAACAGAGCAATGTTGATTAAGCTCACCTCGGGAGGCGGATGATCGCGGGTGAATGGTTTTAATCCCCAAGACCAATCCTCAGGCATCTCTGTCTTGAAGATAGCTCGGACACGCTTATAAATAAGGTAGTTATCCAGCTCCACGGTCGAGACTCGATTAGGGTCAAGGGGACCACTCATGTAGCACAGCTTGTGGGTCCGCTTCTGGAAGGGGCAGATCCGGCTACTAATGAAAGTTGCCATCAGGTCTTCACCGCATAACCCGGCCCGGATCAACTCTTTAAGCCGAATCTCGAAGGCCTCGGCCAAGGCGTGAGTTTTCCTCGGATTATAGAGCCAGTTCACTTTAGAAGGTGGGCCAATTGAGAATGGAGGGAGCCGAATCTTGTCTTCCGCCCCTCTGTTCTTGACGTAGAAGAATGACTTGTGCCACTTCTTGCACGACTCCAACCCAGTGACACGAGGGAACACGGATTTCCTCCGTGGTGTGATAGACGCCGCCCCACATTGGGTGAGCAACTTCTCGGAAGGGTGCAGAGATTTGTCAGGGACAACGTTGGAGCGGATCTGGAAGAACTTCGACCAGACATGCACTGACGGCCACAGGCCGAAGTATCCCTCCAAAGCGGAGATGAAAGCTGAAAGAGAAGCTATGGCGTTCGCAGGAAGATGATGCGGCTGAAGGCCGAAGTAATCGAGGAATTCTCTAGCGAAATCACTAAGAGGGAGACCGAAGCCACGGGCGAAGTGAGACATGAAAACCACATACTCGCCCTCTCTGATATCTAGAGAGGATTCGCTGCCGGGTAAACGGCAAGAAACCTCGGCGGGAATTCTTCGAGTCCGGATGAGCCATTCAATCTCACGGCGTGTGACTGAAGAACCCTGCCACGAGCCTCGCTCGGGCCCAGAGCCAGCGTCGTCGTCCTCAACAAGAGCGCCGCTAAACGAACTAGACATATGTGCGCCGGAAAGATCGCCGGAGGAAAGACTGGCGGCGGAGGGGAGTTTAGAGCTGCAAGGCCCCGTCGGAACTTTGCACGAAAACAATGGCGAAGAAACAGAGGAACCGTCGCCTGAGCACGAAATCGGAGCATATGAATCTAGGGAAAGATCAGGGCAGGACGACCAGAGAGGACTCACCGGCGACGGAGCCAAAGCCGCGGAGCGCGGGCAAGAAAGGCAGAACGGCGTGGCGGAATCTTCACCGGCGGAGGCTCTGGCTGGCGATCGGCGGCGGAACTGCAAGAGAACGCGCCGGCAAAAGGAAGGAGGAGAACGGAGGCGAGCGATAAGGGGAAAAGTGAATCCCACGAACGCAGTTCCCCTCTTTATAATCGAGCCATGAACAGGGAAGTGGGATCGTGGGTGTGGCGGTTGTCCGTGTAGATCGTGGGTGCAGCACGAACGCACGACGGTGAGCAGAGCCACACCAACGGCCACACACGAAGAAAGATCGTTACAATCCCCAAGGGGAACGGCACCCGAGGCGTCGCAGCGGCGGCGCAGCAGGTACAGAGTTCACTGTAGCTTGTCAGTAAGCACTGTAGAGGGACCTAAAAACTAGAAGAACAATGATGGGGATGACACGTAGGACATGGCGTACGAGGGAAGGAACGAGGAAACCTCGGACGAGGACTAACTCGGAAACAAGACTAAAGAATATAATGAAGCTGATATGACCCGGCCAAAGCTATTGACAGGGCCACACCAGCTTCGGAGACTAATGTCGGGGGGTTGACCTCGGGTAGGTCAGAGACGGGGAAAGACAGAGGTACTATCCCCGTCTAGTTTCCGAGTTACGGTCCAAGTCGGCAGAATCATGGATATGTCGGCCGATGAACGGAGGCAAGAAGCCCACGTATATGTATCAAGTAGTTACCCGGCCGAGTTACTAAGAGGATCGGCCGGGTTAGCCCAAGTGATCTTGATGCAGGTGAAGAACGAGCCGAGTAACACAAGGTAAGGCCGAGTGATACGAAGCTTGCAGGAGAAGGAGAAGCCCAAGGTCAAACTATAGCTGCAGGCTAGAAGGAATCAGAGCAGAGCCAAGCACAAGAGACAAGGATGCACAGCGTCAGAGGGGCAGAAGGAGGTCACGGAGGTGACAGTCCTGGAGCCCGAGGCACGCAGGAGGGGGCTACTGGAGCCTTGCCGTCATTAGAAGGGCGACAGGGAAAGGAGGCCGCCGAACTACTAATTTGGGACAAGCATATTCCACGAATATGCTTGCCTCGTCAGCCCTAAGGGCACCAAAGGCACTCCTTTATAAGGGGAGGCTTGGACCCTGAGGGAGGGATCAACTCTTTGAGCACCGTTAGGCTGGGGAGATTCATCTTGTCCCCCTGTATACAGCTCAAGGAGCATTTGTAACCCATCAAGAGAGAAATAAAGATCATCACTTTGGCAGCTTGAGTGAAGAGACAGTTGCATCTTCCCTCCCCAGATCCCACTAGCATCCATTGGCCCCATACTTTAGCCTACCCATGGCATCTGCCGTGCCACCACCACGACACACAGGCAGATGTTGGTTGTAGACTTTGTAATCCTAAACAATCAATCTTCACTAAAATCAATCAAACCTACAACATACAAGTTACAGCCACAAAGGGTCAATACATTTGAATTGTATTGGCAAGTTTCACTACTTTGTAAATTATGAGTGGACCCTATCGTTACATGCATATTTGGCTAAGTAGAGTTTAAGGCTTATTTGCATAAAGCAATATTTATCCTATCTTTTCAAAAATGGTTTTGGACCTTTGTCAAATCTCTTTTCCAAGTTCCTTGAACTCCTTGGTAGAAACTCAAGTGTTCAAGTCCTTGTCAAAAATCCCTTGAGCTACTTGGTAACCCCAAGTGCAACAAGTTTTATCAAAACCCATGAGTTCCTTGGTAACCCCAAGTACATCATGCTCTTGAGCACCTTGGTAACCCCAAGTGCAACAAGCTTAACAAAATCTCTTTGAATTCCTTGGTACCCCCAAGTGCATCAAGTTTTTATATTAGAAATTAGAATGTCGAGATCTCCCATGGTTCAAACTTTAGTTGCTCATTATTGTCCATAACCGTGGACACGGCTAAGTACTTAGATTTTATTAACTTCTGCATAAGGAGTACACTTTACCCACATGTCACAATCCCATCCTTTTGCCACCAGTGGCCTACTGGATTAGTGCTCACCAAGATGGAGTACTGGCAGATTGAGAATGTGACGAAGTCTTTCCAAAGAGTCCTCCCATACACCATTGCTAGCTTGCCTTCAGCACCCATGAAGCATTCCAGATCCCCATGTCCGGTTAACTGAAGACAGTGCATGGGTCTTCCTAATGTAGTTGACCAAGCCAAAGCCATAATAGCATGTGGTTGCACACGAAATCCACAATTGGAGAAACATGTTCAATCTCTAAGTTTCCTAGGTGGTTTTCTTTTGGAGCACAACACAAAGTGATTCCCATAGACATGGTCCCTTTTGTTGCCACCTTCTCCAAAACTTAAAGTGTCCACCACCTAGGTGGTTCATTGAGTCCTTGTTTTATTATGTAAAACACAAGTCCTTTTCTCAACCTTTGTAAAATCTCAACATGTATCTCTTTTCAAAATAAAGCATGGCTAAGCATGTACAACTACAATATTTTCATTAAGGAGTGTATAGGGAATCCTATTAGGATTAGCATAGCTTAAGTATAAAAAGTATTTTCGTGCATAAAATCCACTGAGTATAATGAAAATAGTAGGAATTTTGATGATAGTGTCACTTGCCTTTTTGGAAGGGAATGGTGGTTCACTCCTTGATCTTGCTAGTCTCACACTTTGCTAAATTCACTACAAGTCAATCAAGCAAACACAAAATCAACTAACATTCCAAACCAAAGTCAAACAAACAATCTCACACACATAAAGCAATGGAGTCTAAGTCATGCATAAGTATGCAAAGGATGGTTCTATTGCAAGGATGGTCTCTACTAGGTTCATAAACTTTGTAAGGTCCAAATTGGTCATTCACCAAAATGGCAAAGTTATTTGTAAAAAGTTTTATCTCAAAAACCATTTTAGAATCCATTCATCATTTTATGTGGTGAAGATATTTTCTTTATTAAAGCAAAACTTTATGTTTTTCACCAAATGAGTTGCCATTTTAAAACTTGTTGTTTTTGGGTCAGTAGGTTTGGTCCCAACTATTTTCTCAAAGTTTTCTTTCCATGAGCATTTTCATAATAAAATCAATAATCTTATTTGGCTAGAAATTGGCTAAGTCAAATAATTCAACCTAACTTTTACCAAAATCATTTTTAATACCAAGGGTTGGTTCCTAAGCTCAGTAAGGTCACATAAAACCATTTTGCAAAAGTTTTACCCCTAAATTTCAATTTTAAACATATTTCCTACTCTAAATAAGCTCACAAAATATTCAGCAAAATCAAGCAAGCTAACAGATACTATTTTCTAAACTAAGGCCATGGTTGTTTAGGTCTTGTTCTCCTGAATCCATTGATATAAAATTTGAAATTTTTGGACGTGTGGTTTGAAAGTTACAAGGGTTTGAAGTTTGCAACTAAATCTGATTCGAATCTGTTTTTAAACAAACCAGGGGACACGCGGCGTGTTTTAACTGGACGGTACCGGTTCGGGTGGATCGCGGGTTGCAGGCCGTTAGATCAAGTGGCATCGCACGACGCTGGCTGCGTACCTTTTTGAGTTTAAGTGATCTAATCTCGCTCGCCCGATCTAGATCCTACGGTACTGGTTCGCTAGACCAAAAGTGAGCGGCACCGATAGCGGCTAGCGGCGGCGCACGGCCAGGCGATGGCGCTATGGCGGCTACAGGAAGCAAAGAGGGGAGGGAAAGTGCTCACCAGAATCGCAGGGCTGTGGTGATGCTCAACGTGCTGTTGGCTTGACAAGGGGCGCTCGGGTACTGCGGAGTTGGTTCTGGCGACGGGCGGCTCTGGTCGAGGTCGAGGACGTCACTGGAGATCACGCTAAGGCAAAACGAAGGCGCGTCAGATGCGCAGGATCAAGACAATGCTATGTGCGTGATCGAGAAGTGAAGGGGCGGTCTGGTTCACCTGGTAAACGTCGTCGAAGAGGTTGCAGACGGCGGTGTCGTCGGAACTTGTCAAAGCCGACGCTTCGGGGCGCCCGCGGTTGAACGGAGGGCACGGACAGAAGCGCCAGGGGATGGGGAGCATGTGTGCTTGGTCGATGAAGCAAGGGGAGGCAGTGTGTGGCCGGAATTGAGAGCTAAGCTCGTCGGAGACGGCGGCGGTGCAGAAGAGATTGGCGACAGCCTAGGGGCAGAGAGGGAGTGGCGACAGAGGGGAAAGGAGGAGGAGGCGTTGGCGCTTAATAGCGTGCATTCACGGCGAGGTTTAAGGCGCGACATCACTACGAATTGATCGCGGCTTTGAATGGCAGCAACGGCAGCGAGGGGGAAGGCGTGGTCTGCGGGTGGGGAGGAAGAACAGTGGAAAGGGGGTCCAGTCGTCAGTGGGAAAGAAACGAGGGGAAGGGTTCACCCGTCAGTGTCTGTTTGAGTCAGTGCTTAGGTAGGAAAACGTTTCGCTGTGGATAGAGGAGCTGGGCTGGCGCTGGGCCTTAGTGGGCTGCTGGGTTGGATTGATCTAATCTTTATTTTTTTTTCTGTTTCTGATTCTTTTTCCTTTTTCTAATTTATTTCCTGTTTTGAATTTCCAAACAATCAAACAAGGTTCAATTCAATTCAAACAACACTCAAACTTTGTAACATTTGAAATTAGTTCTGTTTAGTAACATGAACCAAATAAAAATAAAATTTTAATAATAGGGTCCATTATTATTTAATTAAATAGATGTACCAATTATTAAATCCATAGGTTTTGATTTAATTCAAAGCTCCTCTTGAGAACTAAATAATTTTAAACCATTTAGTAGGTTATATTTAAAAATAAGGAATATTTGGAAAGCTTGTTTTTAAAACAAAATAACATTTTATTTCATAGTCCATTATTAATTTAAATATAATAGACTTTCATTATAAATTCAATAGGATTTGTTTTATTGAGATATTTATTTTGAAACTTAAAATAAAGCTAAAACACTTTAGTAGGTTTTGTTTGTGAATATAAAACATTTGGAAAACTTATTTTAAATAATTTAATAAGTTTTGATGTTTCAATTAAAATGGTAAAACCTTTTATTTAAATAAAATTTGAATATTAATTCCTCATTATTTTATTTAAATAAACCTTTGCTATTTTTATTCAAAACAAAACATTTATTTCAAAACATTGGTCAAGTTTTAATTTGGCTATATAAAATAATCTTTATTTATAAATCCACTTTTCTTTTTGAAAACCAAATCCTCTTTATTAAAGATCCAAAATAGTAATTCCAAAACATTTTTAATTTCCTTTAATTAAATGTTTAATTCATTAAATTCCTTTTTAGGATTTTATTTAATTAAAATGGGTTTGAGGTTCCATTTAAATTCAAAAAAGTTTCTTCTGGTCCTGAAAATCAAACAAAGTTTCATTTTATTAATTTATTTTCACATTACAAGATTTGGAAAATCTTGGGATGTGACAGGCTACCACCCTTAAAATAAATCTCGTCCCGAGATTTGGGAAGTCTGGGGTTACAAGCAAGTTCAAAACAGATAGGGTACTACCACCCTTAAAAAATTTCAAACAAAAATTACATATTGGCCTTCTTGGGGTCCTGGGGAAATTTCTCTAAGCAAACATCTGCATGGTGTCCTTGGTTTCCATACTTGACTCAGGGGCCAAGGTTGAGTTTCTCCATAGGCTTGTTCAACTTGTTTTTCATCCTTTCTGGACAGTTGCTTGCATAATGTCCTGAATTCTTGTAGTTGAAACAATGGATGTCCTTGAGTTCTTTACGTGGCTCTTGTGGACAAGTTGCTACATAGTGGCCTAACTCTTTGCAGTTGTTGCACCACACTTGGTCAATCTCTTTATTCTTCTTGTTCTCTGGGCATCCACTGGAGTAGTGTCCCATTTCCTTACATTTACGACATTGTGCAAGGCTCATGTCTTGCTTTTGTTTCTTAAGTTTCTTTAGTCCTTTGAATTGGGTTGTCTTTTTTGGAGGTATAAGTGGTCCTTTTCCTTTGGTAGACTTGGATCCTTCTTGTTTCCTTTGTTCCACCATGGAGTAGATAGGACACTGGTTAGGAATATGATCACTTCCTTCACATAGGTAGCAAGTAGCTTGAGAGGTAGGACATTGTCCAATAGGATGTTCTTCTTCACAATTGGGGCATTGACCTCCATGCTCCTTGGAAGTATGATCCTTATCTCCACAAATAATGCAAGCTGGGGATCCATCTAGAACAACATTCTTGTCATCCTTGTTATCATAAACTCCTTTGGGGTAGTTTTCTTCCATGCTGATCATTTGATTAGTCACCTTAAGCATCAGTTGGGATTGTTCCTCCAAAAACCTTTGTAGTGCTGGATCTTTATCACTATTGTTGGCTATGAACTGAGTTGTCATTTGGTTCAACTGGTGTTGGGTTGCTATGAGCTCTTTCATGCTGTCAGCTTGGTTGGTGTTGATGTCATCAACCTTGTTGTTGGAGTCTCTTGGAGTAGTCATCTGTTTAGGTTGAAGGGAGATTAGAATAGGCAAGATATTTCTAAGGAAATTATTTCTAATCACACACATCAAAATTCACACAAGCAATGTACATGCAATCACAAACCAAACACTTCACTCAATCAAGGTTCAAGCACATACTTAGTCAACAAAATATTTTTGTTACACCACTTAGGTTGGTGTGTTTTGACTTAACTAAAATATGGTGGTCCATCTATATGGTTCACTTGTGATCTTCCTTCTTTCTTGGTTTCCTCCTCTTACTTGGGATCATGGTTTCCTTGAGAAAAATCTTGGTTACAATACTTCAAAGTTGTTGATGGCTCCTTCTTATTTTGCATTCCCTTAGTTTCTAAATCTTAAGCAAGACTTCCTTGTTTCACTTGTAGTCCTTGGTGAATATGCTGAAGATGTTGAAGTCATTAGAGTTGAAGATGTTGCAGTCATTAGAGTTGATGAAGTTGAAGAAGTCCTTTGCACATGGTGTAGTCTTTGGCCATGGGGTAGGTTTTTCCATCAAGTTTGAAATAGAAGAGAAGTAGAGTTGAAACCAAAATGGTTGAGGAAAGAGTTTACAAGTGTTTTTGTAAATAAGTTTTTGGAACAAGTATAACTCCTATTTTTCTAAGGGTCTTTTGTCCAATCCTAGGGTTTACAATTCCTACAGGCAACACAATGCTCTGATACCATCTGTAGGGGTCTCAACCTAATAAGGTAGATTCCCCCTGTGTTTTACAATGCTAGTCCCTGGATCAATAGCTAGCATCCACAATTAAGATGTAATATCAAGAAACAAGGTTCATAATATAACTTTATAACCAGGAATAACATAATTCTATTACATCATACATAGCTCATTTGGCTATTACATTACATTACATTGCAGCGGAATAACTATAAGCATGGGTCCTTCATCTTCAAAGTGCCACAGGCAGATGTTGGTTGTAGACTTTATAATCCTAAACAATCAATCTTCACTAAAATCAATCAAACCTACAACATACAAGTTACAACCACAAAGGGTCAATACATTTGAATTGTATTGGCAAGTTTCACTACTTTGTAAATTATGAGTGGACCCTATCGTTACATGCATATTTGGCTAAGTAGAGTTTAAGGCTTATTTGCATAAAGCAATATTTATCCTATCTTTTCAAAAATGGTTTTGGACCTTTGTCAAATCTCTTTTCCAAGTTCCTTGAACTCCTTGGTAGAAACTCAAGTGTTCAAGTCCTTGTCAAAAATCCCTTGAGCTACTTGGTAACCCCAAGTGCAACAAGTTTTATCAAAACCCATGAGTTCCTTGGTAACCCCAAGTACATCATGCTCTTGAGCACCTTGGTAACCCCAAGTGCAACAAGCTTAACAAAATCTCTTTGAATTCCTTGGTACCCCCAAGTGCATCAAGTTTTTATATTAGAAATTAGAATGTCGAGATCTCCCATGGTTCAAACTTTAGTTGCTCATTATTGTCCATAACCGGGGACACGCCTAAGTACTTAGATTTTATTAACTTCTGCAGAAGGAGTACACTTTACCCACATGTCACAATCCCATCCTTTTGCCACCAGTGGCCTACTGGATTAGTGCTCACCAAGATGGAGTACTGGCAGATTGAGAATGTGACGAAGTCTTTCCAAAGAGTCCTCCCATACACCATTGCTAGCTTGCCTTCAGCACCCATGAAGCATTCCAGATCCCCATGTCCGGTTAACTGAAGACAGTGCATGGGTCTTCCCAATGTAGTTGACCAAGCCAGAGCCATAATAGCATGTGGTTGCACACGAAAGCCACAATTGGAGAAACATGTTCAATCTCTAAGTTTCCTAGGTGGTTTTCTTTTGGAGCACAACACAAAGTGATTCCCATAGACATGGTCCCTTTTGTTGCCACCTTCTCCAAAACTTAAAGTGTCCACCACCTAGGTGGTTCATTGAGTCCTTGTTTTATTATGTAAAACACAATTCATTTTCTCAACCTTTGTAAAATCTCAACATGTATCTCTTTTCAAAATAAAGCATGGCTAAGCATGTACAACTACAATATTTTCACTAAGGAGTGTATAGGGAATCCTATTAGGATTAGCATAGCTTAAGTATAAAAAGTATTTTCGTGCATGTTTCAAAATCCACTGAGTATAATGAAAATAGTAGGAATTTTTATGATAGTGTCACTTGCCTTTTTGGAAGGGAATGGTGGTTCACTCCTTGATCTTGCTAGTCTCACACTTTGCTAAATTCACTACAAGTCAATCAAGCAAACACAAAATCAACTAACATTCCAAACCAAAGTCAAACAAACAATCTCACACACATAAAGCAATGGAGTCTAAGTCATGCATAAGTATGCAAAGGATGGTTCTATTGCAAGGATGGTCTCTACTAGGTTCATAAACTTTGTAAGGTCCAAATTGGTCATTCACCAAAATGGCAAAGTTATTTGTAAAAATATTTTATCTCAAAAACCATTTTAGAATCCATTCATCATTTTATGTGGTGAAGATATTTTCTTTATCAAAGCAAAACTTTATGTTTTTCACCAAATGAGTTGCCATTTTAAAACTTGTTGTTTTTGGGTCAGTAGGTTTGGTCCCAACTATTTTCTCAAAGTTTTCTTTCCATGAGCATTTTCATAATAAAATCAATAATCTTATTTGGCTAGAAATTGGCTAAGTCAAATAATTCAACCTAACTTTTACCAAAATCATTTTTAATACCAAGGGTTGGTTCCTAAGCTCAGTAAGGTCACATAAAACCATTTTGCAAAAGT
The DNA here is from genome assembly GCA_910589765.1 of Avena atlantica. Lineage (NCBI taxonomy): Eukaryota > Viridiplantae > Streptophyta > Magnoliopsida > Poales > Poaceae > Avena > Avena atlantica. Next base: position 383,102,364 of record OU342738.1, read on the forward strand.
TTTACCCCTAAATTCAATTTTAAACAATTTTCCTACTCTAAATAAGCTCACAAAAGAATTTGCAAAATCAAGCAAGCTAACAGATACTATTTTCTAAACTAAGGCCATGGTTGTTTAGGTCTTGTTCTCCTGAATCCATTGATATAAAATTTGAAATTTTTGTACGTGTGGTTTGAAAGTTACAAGGGTTTGAAGTTTGCAATTAAATCTGATTCGAATCTGTTTTTAAACAAACCAGGGGACACGCGGCGTGTTTTAACTGGACGGTACCGGTTCGGGTGGATCGCGGGTTGCAGGCCGTTAGATCAAGTGGCATCGCACGGCGCTGGCTGCGTACCTTTTCGAGTTTAAGTGATCTAATCTCGCTCGCCCGATCTAGATCCTACGGTACTGGTTCGCTTGACCAAAAGTGAGCGGCGCCGACGGCGGCTAGCGGCGGCGCACAGCCAGGCGGTGGCGCTATGGAGGCTACAGGAAGCAAAGAGGGGAGGGAAAGTGCTCACCAGAATCGCAGGGCTGTGGTGATGCTCGACGTGCTGTTGGCTTGACAAGGGGCGCTCGGGTACTGCGGTAATTGCTCGTCGGAGTTGGTTCTGGCGACGGGCGGCTCTGGTCGAGGTCGAGGACGTCACTGGAGATCGCCCTAAGGCAAAACGAAGGCGCGGTCAGATGCGCAGGATCAATACAATGCTATGTGCGTGATCGAGAAGTGAAGGGGCTGTCTGGTTCACCTGGTAAACATCGTCGGAGAGGTTGCAGACGGCGGTGTCGTCGGAACTTGTCAAAGCCGACGCTTCGGGGCGCCCGCGGTTGAACGGAGGGCACGGACAGAAGCGCCAGGGGATGGGGAGCGTGCGTGCTTGGTCGATGAAGCAAGGGGAGGCAGTGTGTGGCCGGAATTGAGAGCTAAGCTCGTCGGAGACGGCGGCGGTGCAGAAGAGATTGGCGACAGCCTAGGGGCAGAGAGGGAGTGGCGACAGAGGGGAAAGGAGGAGGAGGCGTTGGCGCTTAATAGCGTGCATTCACAGCGAGGTTTAAGGCGCGGCATCACTGCGAATTGATCGCGGCTTTGAATGGCAGCAACGGCAGCGAGGGGGAAGGCGTGGTCTGCGGGTGGGGAGGAAGAACAGTGGAAAGGGGGTCCAGTCATCAGTGGGAAAGAAACGAGGGGAAGGGTCCACCCGTCATTGTCTGTTTGAGTCAGTGCTTAGGTAGGAAAACGTTTCGCTGTGGATAGAGGAGCTGGGCTGGCGCTGGGCCTTAGTGGGCTGCTGGGTTGGATTGATCTAATCTTTATTTTTTTTCTGTTTCTGATTCTTTTTCCTTTTTCTAATTTATTTCCTGTTTTGAATTTCCAAACAATCAAACAAGGTTCAATTCAATTCAAACAACACTCAAAACTTTGTAACATTTGAAATTAGTTCTGTTTAGTAACATGAACCAAATAAAAATAAAATTTTAATAATAGGGTCCATTATTATTTAATTAAATAGATGTACCAATTATTAAATCCATATGTTTTGATTTAATTCAAAGCTCCTCTTGAGAACTAAATAATTTTAAACCATTCAGTAGGTTATATTTAAAAATAAGGAATATTTGGAAAGCTTGTTTTTAAAACAAAATAACATTTTATTTTAGAGTCCATTATTAATTTAAATATAATAGACTTTCATTATAAATTCAATAGGATTTGTTTTATTGAGATATTTATTTTGAAACTTAAAATAAAGCTAAAACACTTTAGTAGGTTTTGTTTGTGAATATCGAACATTTGGAAAACTTATTTTAAATAATTTAATAAGTTTTGATGTTTCAATTAAAATGGTAAAACCTTTTATTTAAATAAAATTTGAATATTAATTCCTCATTATTTTATTTAAATAAACCTTTGCTATTTTTATTCAAAACAAAACATTTATTTCAAAACATTGGTCAAGTTTTAATTTGGCTATATAAAATAATCTTTATTTATAAATCCACTTTTCTTTTTGAAAACCAAATCCTCTTTATTAAAGATCCAAAATAGTAATTCCAAAACATTTTTAATTTCCTTTAATTAAATGTTTAATTCATTAAATTCCTTTTTAGGATTTTATTTAATTAAAATGGGTTTGAGGTTCCATTTAAATTCAAAAAAATTCTTCTGGTCCTGAAAATCAAACAAAGTTTTATTTTATTAATTTATTTTCACATTACAAGATTTGGAAAATCTTGGGATGTGACACATCAATAGTGGAGTCATACATATGACACATAGTCCAAAGAGTGTATAGTTAAATACCAATGTCTTTGGACTTGCACTTTGAAGTAGATCACCATCATCAAATGTTTGGTGTTCTTTGAAATTCCTTTCTTTAGTAATATGTTGGTGTAGTAAATATTTTACCTACATCAAATATTCACCCTTATCATGGAATTATCCATGATCAATCTACTTTTAGCTTATAAAGATGAATCGTGAGTATAATGTTGCTATCCAAAACCTTTTGGTGGATTAGGACAACTAGTGTCTCCAACCCTTTGCAAATTCTCATCAAATATGAGAACATGACTTTTGTCATATTATACTCTGTCATGTTGCAACCAAAACTTCGTTTCAGATATCACAATATCTTCCACACATCATGGTTTCTGAAACAACTCTTTCAGATCCTAGATAACCTTGATATTAAGACAATCCTTTGAATATCAAGAATCATGGAGACAAACATGATACTTATACACCAACACTTGGAATTGTCACTCTTGTTTTAATACCAATTATTAAACTTCATGGAGTAACCGGAACTTTACTGAAAGTTTGTAATAGGACTTTTAAACTTTAGATTAACACTTCAAAACAATACGATACCAGTTCGTAAAGTAACTAACCAGAATTCTATAGTTCTATCATCTCAATTATAACTAAGCGCAAGGTGGTAAACGGATGCCAATGACTACAACAACTATGCAAATTCACTTTGATTTAATTTATGATAAATAGTGTTCAACTTTTAATCATATTGCCGTTTAACTCCCACTCAAAACAATATCCCTCACATTGTTTTAGTGATCACACGAACCAAATCCACCACATCAAAACCGATCATCACGAGAGTTGATGTAGCTTCAATGGCGAACAATCAACATGTTCATCATATCTACTATATGACTCATGCTTTACCTTTTGGTGATCCGTGTTCCGAGACCATGTCTGTACATGCTAGGCTCGTCAAGATCAAACCTTAGCTTCTGCATGAGCAAATCTGGCTTGCTCACCTTGTATACACTCGCAGAATCTAACACACCCGATCATCACGTGGTGCTTCGAAACAACGAGCTTTAGCAACAGTGCTTACTAAGGATGAACACTTTAAAACTTGAAATTGTGTGCTTGAGGGATCATCTTATAATGCTACCGTCATGAACTAAGCAATACAAGATGCATAAAAGGATTAACATCACATGCAATTCATAATATGTGATATGATATGGCCTTTCTTCTTGTGCTTCTGATCTCCATCTTCAAGCACGAACATGATCTCCATCATCACCGGCATTGCATCAAGGTCAATAACGCTGCTCCATGGTTGTCGTCCACCAGCTTCAACTATTACAACTACTTTGAATAGACTCGCGGGTCTTAACTCTAATTTAAAGACAACCATATGGCTCCTGCCGGTTGCCAACTTACAATAAGGAACATTGCATATATCAAATATAATCACAATCATGGCCATATCACATCACAGCACACCCCTGCAAAACAAAGTTAGACGCTTCTAATTTTCTTTGCATATTTTACGTGGTTTGGGGCTTTCAATAAGTGTCGCTCTAACTTACGAACAAGAACCACAACATTGATACTAGTATTGTCAATCACCCGTTGTAAATTGAATCTTAACTATGTTGGGAGAAACAGGCACCCGCAAAGCCACTTATGCAATACAAGTTGCAGGTCAAGCGTGGAGCAAGTCTCATGAACGATGTCATGTAAGGTTAGCCCGGGCCGCTTCATCCCACCATCCCGCAAGATGCAAAGTACACAAGAAGCAATCGACAACAAAAGCATCAACGCCCACAATGACCATTGTGTTCTACTCGTGCAACAGATCTACATATAGACCTGGCTCTGATACCACTGTAGGGGTTCGTAGCATGGAAAACAAAAATTTTCTACCGCATGCAAACAAACAAGCCAAGATCTATCTACTAGATTGTAGCAACGAGTCGATAGAGGAACTCACCCTCGAAGATTCCAAAGCGGTTAACGAGAGCAGATTCTCGTGGGTGATGTAGTCGTACTCTTGCCGATCTCAAGATCGCGTAGACGATCCTTCCGGCGCTGCGTTCCGGCAGTGCTCCCGCAGTCGGTCACACGTTCGGTACTCGACGAAGACCTTACTCTCCCTTGTTCCAGCAGGCAGCGGAGGTTGTAGCACTCTCCTCGCGATTCCGGCAGCACGACGGCGTGGTACCGGAAGTAGAGGGGAGATCTCACAGGGCTTCTCCTTAAGCCGGAGCGAGTATGGTGGACTATGAGAGAGCCTTGGTGATCTAGGGTTTAGACACACCAATTAGAAGGGGCTAAACCAGCGGCTAGGGCAATTAGAAGCTCTAACTCGGCGGCTTGGGAGAAATCCCTAGGTTGTGGCTAGGGTTTAGGTTTAGAGGGAGGCAACATGTGTGTCTAGGAGGGGAGCCCTGCCCCTCCTCTTATAGGTGGAGGGAGGCGCGCCTGGGGAGGGGAGTCCCTCCCCAACTCGGACCCAAGGTGGGCCGGCGGTGGGAGGAGGAACTCCTCCCCCAAGTCGGTTTCAAACCTCCTTCTCCTCTTTCCCAAAACTAGTCGTTTGACTTTCAAACTAGCCGTTTGACTTTTTCAAACTAGGATTTGAATAAACCCTCTATTTTGGTACAGCGATGACACCTAGTACATGATGCAATCATATCAACTTGATATAACACATTCATGTACCCTTTCCCCTCCGGAGTGCCGGACATTCCGGAACCTTCTAGAACATTCCCGATGAAAACACCGGAACCATTCCCCAACTCCGAAACATGACTTTCCTTATATGAATCTTATTTTCCGGACCATTCCGGATCTCCTCGTGATATCCCGGATTCCATCCGAGACTCCGAACAACATTCAGTCTCTTACTCATCATTCCATAACTACTCAACAACATCGAATCCTTAAGTGTGTCTCCCTACGGTTCGTGAATTATGCGGACATGATCGAGACTCTTCTCCGATCAATAACCAATAGAGGAATCTGGAAATTCATATGGCTCCCACATATTTCTATGATTACTTTGCGATCGAATGAACCACTTACATACGATACCAATTTCCCTTTGTCTCACGATAGTTTACTTATCCGAGGTTTTGATCGTCGGTATCTCTGCATACCTAGTTCAACCTCGTTACTGATAAGTACTCTTTTGTTGTTCCCGTGATATGTGATCCCTTGTGAGCTAGTCACATGCTTGCAAGCTAATTGGATGACATTACACCGAGAGGGCCCAGAGTATATCTATCCGTCATATGGATGGACAAATCCCATTCTTGATCCATGTGTCTCAACTAATACTTTCCGAACACTCAATGCCACCTTTATAGCCACCCAGTTACGGTATGGTGTTTGATGTCATCAAAGCATCCATCCGGTAAAGGTGATATGCATGATCTCATGGTCGAAGGAATTAGGTTACTATGTATCAGAAAGCATATAGCAATTGAACTATTAAAATGACTTGATCTTTATGCTACGCTTAACTATAGGAGTATGTCCATCACATCATTCTCCTAATGATATGACCCTGTTGTTAATAACATCTCTATGTTCATGATCAGGAAACCATGATCATATATTAACCAACAAGCTAGTTTAACAAGAGGCTTTACTAGGGACTCTTTTATGTTTACAAATCACACAAGTATTAATGTTTCCTGTTAATACAATTATAGCATGGTATGTAAACATTTATCATAAGTATGAAGATATGATAATAACCCACTTTATTATTGCCTCTTGGGCATATCTCCAACACGGCCATCACACTTCGTCAAGGGCCATAGCAGCCATGGCGCTTCCCCATGGTTTCTACTGGCCAACAACACTAAAGGACGTCGAAGAACTGGTCAAGCCATGCAATGGCTGCCAGCATTTCGGCCAGCTGAAGCACACGCCGTCTGTAGCACTCAAGACAATACCAATTACCTAGTCGTTTGCAGTCTGGGGGCTAGACATGGTTGGACCATTCAAGACAGCCCGATCCGGTATGACACACTTGCTTATGGCAGTAGACAAATTCAACAAGTGGATCGAGGCAAAGTCCATAAAGAAGATGGATGGGGCAACAGTGATCAAGTTTTTCATGGACATCATCATACGCTTTGGCTACCCCCACAACATCATCACGGACAATGGCACCAATTTTGCCAAGGGAGTTTTTGCTCGCTTCTGCAGAGAGAAGGGCATCCGCCTAGACCTAGTATCAGTCGCACACCCTCAGTCAAACGGGCAGTGTGACACTACTAGATAAAAGGCTATAGGAGACATGCTTATAGGAGACACATTTAGACCATATGCGCCTCCTATAAAATAGGCGAGGCGCACTCCTTCTCCATGCGCCTCTAGTATAAAATTAGGCAAGGTGCATATGATAAGAATGCGCCTCCTATAATCCCTGTACGGACGAAATCTAGTAGCCCCAGATTATGTGAGGCGCAGTCTAGTCATATGCGCCTCCTATATATCAGATAGGCAAGGCGCATACGGGCAGAATTCGCCTCGCATAATCTGTGTGGGCCCGCGTGTTGGTAGGTGCACGAATATGCGAGGCACATATGGTTATATGCGCCTCCTATATTTGATAATATGCGAGGCGCATATGGTCATATGTGCCTCAAGTAATTCCTGCGGGCCCGGGCGGAGGTAGGTGGCCGCATAGGCGAGGCGCATATTCCTATATGCGCCTCCTATAGTTTGAATTATAGGAGGCACATATTGTGCAATATGCGCCTCCTATAACCTGGCACCACTTTTTTCCAGCTTTTTGCACATGGAGCCAACTACCACCCCACTCACTTGTGTCACTTCTTCCTCCTCCACCAAGACAAATCTGGTCGCCCCCCTCCTCCTCCCCACCTCATTTCCCCCATTGATTCACCATAGAATCTTGCTCAACCTCCATTGGTTGACACCCATATGTAAGTGAAGTCTCTTGCTCCTCTAGATCTACAACATGTCCATTTACTTCTCCTCTGGCTCTGTTGCGCAAGTCGTCGTTGGAGGAAGCGTGAAGGCGTTGCTTGCATGTATGCGCATTTTCGGAGACACCGACTATATGATTGTGTTGTGGTGCTACTTTTTGTGCAGGGATTTCATTTGAGATGCCAATGTTTCGCCGGAATGTCGATTTATTTATTTTCCGGCGAATTTCTAGCACTCGTGGATGTCCTCTTTTTAGGAGAGGTCATGCCGAATTTTTCCGGCGATCCACGCCCATATATGCTCTAATTATTCTCTTGCTCTTTGTACCACGCAGGCGGCCATGGTCCAACCACTGATCAACAAAGCCCGCGTGGATGACATGCGCAAGGGCCGACATGGAATGTGCAAACAAGACAGAGATAAGATGTCCATGTCGGGACTGCAAGTTGATGTATCTGATAAGGCACGATTTCGGAATGCTGGAGTCGCACCTGCTTCGACGTAGTTTCATGGATGGCTACACTCGATGGATACGTGATGACGAATATGATGATGAGGATGTCAATAATGGTGAAGATCAAGATGCCAGTGATGATCACGAAGATCAAGACGCCAGTCACGACCACGAAGATCAGGGTGGCACTGGACATGGACACGAAGATGATCAAGGTGGCGTTGGGCATGGACACGAAGATTATCAAGGTGGCGTCGGTCATGAACACGAAGATCAAGGTGCCGACCATGATTCGAGCTGGTTGCGAGACCCTCATGTCCAAGATCTGCTTCTCAAGGAGACGAGTAACGGCAGAGCCGCCGGTAGAGAGAAAGCTAAACTGGAGCAAATGGAGAAAGACGCGGTCACTCCATTGTTTGACGGATGCAACGACGGGGATACCCGTCTAAATGTAACGCTCAGGGCTCTGGAGATGAAGGCGAAACACAAATGACCGACGAATGTTTTGACGACAACATTGGATTCTGGCACGATATTCTTCCCAAGAAGGGGAACACATGTCCGACTAGTATCGCTGAGGCGAAGGAAGTTGTGTGCCCTCTCAATCTACCGCACGTGAAATACCACGTCTGCATAAATGATTGCACCATCTACCGGGGCAAGGACGCGGAGAAGACCACATGTCCAGTGTGCAAGACCTCTTGATACAAGAGAGGGACCAAGAAAGATCCTAGGAAGGTGGTGTGGTACTTTCCTCTAACTCCTCGTTTGCAACGGTATTTCGCAGACCCTAAGGAAGCACAGCTCATGCGCTGGCACGCGGAAAGAAAGAGGCCGGAAGACGATGATCCGGAGAAGGAGGAAATGTTGAGGCACCCTTCGGATGCTTGCCAGTGGAAGGCGTTGGACCTCCAATATTACCAACATTTTGGGAAAGAGTCAAGGAACCTCAGGCTAGGCGTGAGCACTGACGGACTCAATCCGTTTGGAAGCCAGAGCAGCACACACAACACATGGCCCGTGTTTGTATGGATCTACAACCTCCCCCTGGTTGTGCATGAATAAGAAGTACATAACCATGAGTATGCTCGTTCAAGGGCCAAAAACACCTGGTACAGACATCAATCTGTATCTCACGTTGTTAAAAGAGGAGTTGGCCACGTTATGGGAAGAAGGAGCCCGTACATGGGACGCCTCGAGACAATACTACTTTGACATGAGAGGGGCGGTGATCACGACGGTGCAAGACTATCCCGGTTACGGATACTTCTCGGGGCAGGTGGTCCAAGGATTCTATGGGTGCGTTAGGTGCAAGGATAATACAACATATCGCCAGCTACAGAAAGATCTCGGGTCCGGGAAAACCGTGTTCCTTGGGGCTCGGAGGTGGCTTCCCAAGAATCATGCCTGGAGAAAGCTAGGACATCTGTTCGATGGGACGATCGAGCTCCAAGGGATCCCGCACCAGTGTGGCGCAGAAATCTACAAGCTGTTGAATAACTAGAAGGAGTGCCCTGCTCCAGGAAAGACCCAGAAGAAGCCAGAGCCGTTGCTGAAGGTATGGAAGGCGAGGTCTGTTTTCTGGGACTTGCCATACGGAAGATCCTCCGCGTGCCTCATAGCCTTGATCTCATGCATATCACGAAGAACGTGGGCGAGAGTCTGCTTGCCACCCTCCTTAACACCGACAAGACCAAAGATGGGCCGAAGGCAAGGAACGACTTGAAGCACCGTGAAGGAGGAGCTCGCCGCCGCCCCGCCTCGTGTAGGACCTGCTGCGCTCGTGGAGGACCTGCTGTTGCTGGTGCGCTCGTGGAGGGCCTGCTGTTGCTGCTGCGCTCGTGGAGGACCTGCAACCTCACCTCCGTCCTCGCCGAGCACCCCAAGGTGAGCGCCGCTCCCCCTTCTCCCTTACCCCTCGTACTGTAGTAGTAGTAGCAGAAAAGGTGAGTGCCGCTCCCCCTTCTCCCTTCGTCCTCGCCGAGAAGGAGGCATGCTCGAGTAAAACACTGAAGGTTGTAAGCTATGAAATGTTCCCTTCCCATGCCACTCTGAAGGTTGTAAGCTATTACAAGCTCGAGTAAAATACTGAAGGTTGTAAGCGCCGCTCCTATGCTTCACTCCCTTCCCATGGCTATGACATGTTGCTCATGGGTCTTCCAATTTGTAGGTAGTAAAATACTGAAGGTTGTAATCTTTTATGTGTTTATTACCAGTAACAACAATAGTAGCTACTCTGCCCCTCTCAACAAACCAGCTGGGTTTTTCAACATTCTACATAAGAACAATGCTAAAAGAACATATAGGTAACATGAGCAAACACATGTACAAGAACTACAATGCTATAGGATCTACCATTGCAACATCATTGATCTATCCAACCAAGTTGAGAAGATGATGATACTTATAACCACTGATGGAGCTAGAGCACGACGAGGATAGAACGAGAAAGATGGAGTAGTAGCAGAAAATGGTATTAAATTGAAGAACTGAATCATCTCAACCAAGGACAGTTGTTTCAAAACCAATCATTTCAATATCACTTGTGGAATGATTTTTCCCAACAACCAACTAGTTTTAGACACCTTAGAAGCATCTACACACAGATGATAAGTCCAACTGGCACAATGTAAATACTCCATATAGTTTCCATTCAGCTACTTTTACTTATATCTACAAGACTACAACAGTTCATAAAAATTCCCAAGTCCTAACTGAAGCAAATTAGTGACAGTTTAGTGAACTAGTTTTCAGACTATAATTCGCAAGTTCTAGTGACTACAGCAGTTTCTTGATGCTACCATTTCAAATAATCTGATACCAGACTACAACGATTTCAGTATAAGCTTTCCAGGCACAGGAAAATTAGCACTCCATTAATCACCGATTAAGCATCAAAGCACCCGTGTCCTGCTCAGAACCTAGATCCAATGAATCCAAACAAGGTACTAAGAACACATACTGGTCTATTGCCAGACCTCAATCTTAGTGTTTTTTCAAACAACACAAAGGAAAAACAGAATATTGCTATACAAGGGTCGATATGCAATCACATACCAAAGGTTAACCATTCCTGTTTATGCATTGTTTTTGCATACCAAATATGGAGCTTAATTTAAACATTGTTTTTGCATTCCTGTTTATGTATAGCTTAATTAGCTCTATTTCGCTTTTAGGTTTTTTGGCCAAAAAGGAGGAGGCAAGCACCGCCGCGTACACCTGCGATCACTTCGTCAAGCCTACTCTACAGGTGCTCGATCGGCACCCTCGGTGAGCACATGAATCATATATGTGGTGTATGCTGTTCAGATTTCTTGTATGCTGCTGGCAGCAAGTTGTGTATGCTGTCCAGAATTTGTGTATGCTGGTAGCAAGTGTGTGGATATGTGGGAAAAATGGCTGCGTTTGTGTATGCTGGCAGCAAAATGGCTGTGTTTGTGCCTATTTAGCATTTTTTGTGCAGGTTTTTCTTTTTGAGTTGCCAATGTTTCGCCGGAAAGTTGATTCATTTCCGTTCCGGCGAAATTCTGGCACTCCTAGACATAGAAAATTAGCAAAGTTCATGCCAAAATTTTCTGTGAATTTTTGTGCTTATTAGTTTCATTTATTTGTGTGTTTAGAATTGTCGGCGGAGCCGGGCCCTTCGAGCAAGCCCTTTTTGGAGCAGCAAGCGGAGATGGAATCCCTAGAGGACCCGGAATTTGTTCCGCGGGACGACGAGATGGAGGAGGACGAGGATACCTCGTCGGGCGATGAGGAGATGGGGGACGCCAATGGCGATGCCACTACTACTGATGGCGACAGTGAAGATACTACGGACAGTGGTAGCGCATCGAAGAAGTCCCGGAAGGATCGGACCCCGATCGTGGTCGACATCAAAAGGTCCATCATCACAAGCGTGAGCCCTAAAGGTGCGCCTTTGGAGCCAAAAGATTTTGTCGGGGGTTACTCTAACCATCTCGCGGCAATCCTCCAGAACACCGTCACGATCAACATGGAGAACCTGAAGGCCGAAGAGAACAAGGGTTTCCTCATCCAGCTTTTTCGGAAGCTGCACGCAAGATACGCGTTCCCGGGTGATGAGGAAAACAAGTATAATAATGACAATCTCAAAGGGAATCCGGTGAACAAGTATGCCCTCGGGAGGATGACCAAGGCCTTGTCGAATTGGATGGCTCGGGTGAAGAATCTGATTTTCGAGGAGAAGCTAAGTTATTTGGAGCTCATCAAGAAGGAGCCTCTTGTCAAGGAAGAAGACTACAATGTGTTCAAGGCAAGATGTAACTCCGCCTTGGGCAAAGGTCAGGAGTAAGAAGGGCAAGGATATGAGAGCCCTGAACATTGGTACCCACCATCTTGGCGCCGGTGGTTATAGAGCCGCGAGGCCCAAATGGGATAAGGAGGACGCCGATGCTCGTGCAAAGGGGTTGACACCTCCCTTTGACGACATAAAGGAGGAGCAGGCAAAGAACTTCGTCAGGGCCCGGTTTGCCAAGCCGAAAGGGAGTTCTGATTATTCTTCGGAGCCCGCCGGCCCCTTTTCTCCGAGCGTGACGGACTTCATGCAAAAATATGTAAGTAGTTTGCATCCAAGTCGATTAATTGCATTCATGATTAATCAATGAAGTCAAGTTTTCTGATCAAATGCTTCGCGTTCCTTGTGCGCAGGACGAGGAGTGTAGGAGCTCCTCATGCCAAGGGTCAGCGCCGCCACTTGTCGCCAAGTGGGACACCACTTTTAACAGGGCACTGAACCGTACCAAGAGTGTCGATCCCCTGGCGGCCCCGTCGGCTGGTCGTGTGGTCGGCTTTGGCAGCATACCATGGTCCGAGTACTATGGCACCCCGGAGCGGAAGGGCAAGAAGGCCGAAAGCGCTGAGGTAAAACTCCTAAGGGAAAAGGTGGAAGCCTTTCCAAATATAGTCTAAGATGCCGTGAACAAGGCTGTGTGGGCTTCCGAGACAAAGTTCCAAGAACATGTCCAGACACAAGTCCAGTCACAAGTCCATTCACAAGTGAACGAGAAGCTCAACACCATCCTTCCCGTCTACATGGAAAAGTACAACAAGTGGTAGAAGGGTGGTAAACGGGGGCCGCCACCGGTTCCCAACCTCGATAGCCCCCAATCGGACAACGTGGCGTGGCCGGAGGCGTTGGTGACTCCTCCAGCAGGGCCGGTGGTGCTGGAGACTCCTCTAGCTCCGGAGCTTAACTTGCCCGTTGCGGCGAAGGCGCCGGCCCGCACCACCGTGCCATCAGGCAGCCACTCCGTCACCTGCGTGGTCAAGCCTGTCGGTGTCGGTGCCTCGACATTGGCCGAGTTTGATGCCCTCAAGGTAACTAACTAATTAAAGCGAGAGTTTGGAGGCTCAACCACACCGATGACTTGATCTCCGTTTTTCTAACGCCCGGCCTACATGTCGATCTTTCGCAGGGAGACACTCCTTGCACTCTAATGCACTGGGTGGGCGGCCAGTTGATGGATGTTGCCAAGGGTACTATTGTTCAACCGGAGAACCGCAAAATGCACAATGTCACAATGCCACCCGACATGATGAGGGTCAGATACAGTATGGTGCTTCCGGGCTACGAGCAAGTGGAACCTCCCTCTCAACCTCAAGGATGGGATGATGAGGATACGGCAGCGGTCCTCAATAACGGCTTCGGCTACTTGTACCTATGGCCAAATAGCCAGATCCGTTTGGGGACGGAGGACTAGCTCAACATCACCCTAGAGGCATCATACCCAGCACATGACGAAGACTTCGAGATGGGATACTTGGACAACATGGCACATAATCCCGATGATGATGGAGAAATTGACCCGAACTTCGGTGACCAGTTTGTTAACACAAGGTTTTCTGATTTGTATGAGCCGGCACCATCAGGCACACATCAAGTTGCCGAGACCCAACCAGCACCGGCGAAACCCCCATGCAAGGTGCGCCTCTTCCCAACTAGTCAGGAGACGCCGCCACCTGCCCCCTTCACCGAGCCTCCAAGGCCAGTAGTTCCTTTGATCAGCCCTGGCACCCTCCATAAGACGGTTGGTGAGGTGAACACGGTGGCCGAATCCATAAAGAGCAAGAAGGGTCGCAAAAGGAAGCCTAAGGGTGATCGGGGCCAGGATCCAAATCCTCTTTTCCGGGACGGCGCTGTGGGGCAAGCCAGGAATCAGCAGCACGTGGCAGTTGTACCGATGATGTGTAAATCGATGCTCGAGGTCGCAGGCTCGCATATGCGTAGTATTCATTATGCCGGTCTCACAATTGAGGAGCGCCGCATTCGCGACAACGATTAGTCATACCTCGTTTTCAAGGCTAAGGTGCCTTCTCATATGCCGTGCTTCGTCAGTGTACCTCCCGGGGATATCTTCTACGTGCGGCATACCGACCTCTTTGACATGTTGAACGGGTTTTGGCTGCACAATACCCTGGTCCGGCTGTTCTCCCTCAATATGGCCATGGAGATCACCAGAGACATGATCCCGGGCATCCAGATAGTGGATCCCTACTTCATGCGTGACACCGTCCTGAAAGATGCTGAGGCCATAGAGCTGGCGACCGGCTACCTCTCAAACTTCCTGCAAACATACTCGGGCAAGGATGTGATTCTCCTTCCCTACCATCCCATCACGGAGGATGATCGGACAGACTGCTTGCTCATAAGCTTGAATTTGAAACACTCAACAGCCTTGTACCTTGACTCAAACAGTGCGATCCGAAAAAACTACACCAATATCAAGAAAATTCTTGATGGCGCTCTCACCGGCTACGTCATAGCGGGAGGCGTCAAACCGTCAAGGCCACATGTGAAGTTCGGCGCGCACGTGTTCCGCCACACGACGAAGTTCGCCCGCGTCAAGCAGCCGTCTGGCAGCGGGAAGGATGCCTTCTACGCCCTTTACCACATGAAGGCGTTCTTCAATGACATGGAGACCAAAACGCTGCCATCTGACCTCGTGAGTTGGGCTGAAAAGCTTGCATGCATACATGCTCGCAACCTCAGGCAGCACTTCTTCAACATCCAGGAGGAGATCACGGCAATCATGTACCAGGGAGTCATAAAATCTGGGGGCACCTTCTACGGCGGCTATACACCGTCCAACAGGGAGATAGAAGAACGCTTAGCGCAGCAGGGTGATGGCAGGATGTTCATGCAGATGGCGAAAACTCGGTCGGGCTTCATCAATGCCCCCCAAAGCCGACTCAAGAGCCGAATAAGACTTCATGATTGCATTGCCTGGGTACCTAGCTGTTAGTTCCAAACTCGTGTTGTAACCTCTTATCACTATGTTAAACTTGCCTAGCAAAACCTCTAGAGTATGTTTCGTCAACCGTTGAACTTGATTGTGAGAGACACTAGCTAGTTATTTGTGTTACGAACTATTTTAAGTGCTTGTTGCTTTTCATTCATCATTGCTTCCCTACTTGTGGTTTTCTTTCTTTGTATTTCTTCGAAATGTCGATGATTAGAACATGTTGTGGCGGATCTGGTGTGCCAAGTAGACTAGTAATTTGGGCATATATTCTACTTGACGCACAAGATCTAACAACGAGCATTATTATTTCCGTGCCCAACCTAAGTATGAGGTACTAATCCAAGTCATTCTTGGTTTGCTTTTTTGGTCTTTCTTCGAAATGCTGATGATTAGAACATGATTTCTTACATTTTGTTGCACCCATATATATGCATGATTCTATCTTGTGAACTGCTAGCTATTGCTTTCCACTAACATAAGTAATATCATCTTTATTATGTGTAGGAGATGGCGAAGAAGTGTTATGTCGTGTACATCGGTTGGGTTCCAGGTGTGTACGAGGAGTGGAAAGACTGCCAGAAGCAAGTGAACAACTTCTCGGGCAACAACTACGGATATGAGAGTAGAGAGGTGGCAGAAGAGAAGTGGAGGAGGCATGGAAGGAAGAAGTGGAGGAACTTCCTCGTGATCACCACCTTGTTTCTCTTTCTGGTAGGTTATGTGCTCTACTTCATCTAGGTAGAGCTTCGTCGTTGGAGTTGTAATGTGATTGTGAACTTGTACTCGGAGGTGTGAACTTGTGGCACAAGCACTTGATGTATGAACTTGTATGTCATGATTGATGTGTAATGTATTGTATTCATGTTGGTTCTATTATGCTTTGGCAAATTGCAAGTTTCTGAAAAATTCTGTGCTGTTTATACTGTATTCTGGACTATATTGTATATTTGAATATCTGTATACTGTTATTTATAGTGGTATGTAAAACTTTAATTTCAAAAATATTATAGGAGGCGCATATAGGACACTATAGGAGGCGCATATACTATAAATATACGAGGCGCATTGTGAAACATATGCGAGGCGCATATGATATGCGCCTCCTATACTTCACATATGCGAGGCGCATATCGATATGCGCCTCCTATATATTATAGGAGGCGCAGGCGAGGCTCAAAGTTAGAGGCGCATATGATATGCGCCTCGCATAAGCTTTTAGGTGTGCCTCGCCTAAGGTTTTCTCTAGTAGTGTGAGCACGCAAACGGCTTGGTCCTAGCCGGAATCAAACCAAGGTTGATCGAGCCACTTGTCAGATCCCTCGGATGCTGGATAGAGGAGCTGTCAGCCTGCTATGGAGCCTGCGCACCATCCCCAAATGGTCAACCGGCTGCACGGCATTTTTCCTCGTCTACGGTGCAGAAGCAGTCCTCCCCACTGATATCCAGTTTGATGCACCCCGCAAGTTGCTCTACACGGAGCAAGAGGCCAAGTAAGCACGTGAAGACATTGTGGATATGCTAGAAGAGGCGCGCGAGTTGGCCCTGTCTAGATCATCTATCTACCAACAAGACGTGTGTCGCTACCATGCCAGCCGGATCCGACCTACCGCATTCCGCAAGGGCGATCTGGTGCTGCGCCTGGTGCAAAGCACGAAGGAAATGCACAAATTGTCCCCACCTTTGGAAGGGCCATTCATCATCAGCTGAGCGTTGCACAACGACTCATACTACCTCATCGATGCCCAGCAGCTGGCAAAGAAAAAAGCTGATCGCTCCAACGAAGAGATTGAGCGCCCATGGAACGCAAACCTACTCCGTCCATTTTACACTTGAGCAAGAAGTGTATGTATCTTAATTTCATGTAATAAATGAACAAGCTTGGGAGCCTCGGCACAGCCTCGAAGACTCCGCGTCCATCTACGCATCATTCTGTCATCGACCCGGCTCTGGCAGTCTCTGCAAAGAGCTTGCTGGTTGGCCCAGATGCCTTCGACTTCTACGGAAGGTTAAGTATTGTACGCGGCACCTAGGGACCACTCTTCGGTTCCGGATTCAGACCGTAAGACGACTGTTGACCCGGCAAGAGCAAAATCCCGAAGTCCCCCTTACAAGAAACGACCTAAATAGAAGACTAGGGCGCCTGGATAATCCATTTGCGCTTGCTCGATGCAAGCCTATGACAACAACTCGAAGTATCGTGAAGTACGTCAACCTAGCTACCCCTTCGGTTCCGACTGCAGACCGCAACCCGACTAGCAGCCGACAAGGACATAGCTTGAAAGGCCAATGCTCACTGAGAAAAGGAATAAGTTATCGTCCTAGTTCTAAAGGGCATCATTTTCATATCTTATCACAACTGCAAAGGTACACACCAGTGGTAAAAATAATGCAAGCGATGTTGTGTTTCTGTTTTGCATGAGCCGCAACTCGGCAGGAAAGAAGGTAGAAAAGAGCTTCGACCCGGCTAGCTACCCTAGTCAGCCTGAACCTCGGGGACTACACCCAGCGGGTGCCCTCCCACGCACCCATCAGAAAACTCTAAGGTGGAAAAGAGCTTCGACCAGACTGGCTACCCCAGCCGGCCTGAACCTCAGGGACTACACCTAGTGACCGCGCTCCCGCGCACCATAAATGCCAAGGTGGAAAAGAGCTTCGACCCGGCTGGCTACCCCAGCCAGCCCGAACCTCGGGGCTACACCTAGTGGGCGCGCTCCCGCGCACCCATAAGAAAACGCCAAGGTGAAAAAGAGCTTCAACGCGGCTGGCTACTCCAGCCGACCCGTACCTTGAGGACTACACCTAGTCAACGCGCTCCTGCGCACCCACACAAGAAACACAAAGGATAGGAACGTCTAGAAAGAGAAAGACAAAATGCAAATTCAACTTAAAGCAAAAGAAGCATCCAATAGATAAACGAAAAATGAAGTTTCCGTGTAGGATTAAAGTTTTACACCAAAGAGTTTACCCCAAGAACAGAACAAATGCAGAACAAGTTCTCACAGATACAAATACACCTGGCATTCCAGGGATTCAAGGTTGAGGCGCCATAGTAGTAGAAGGAATATCAGCTTCAAGATCAGGAGTCAAGCTGGGAGAAGGAGCATCGACATCGGCTGCGGGCATCTGGCTGGAGGAGGCAACGTCGGCGCTTATTGGAAGGGCTGGTATATAGTGATATGGCTCCGGCTCGGAGAGGTCGTGGAAGTCATGGTCCAGCTCCACGTAGGTTCCGATCTTGACTCCACATGACCTGATCTCAGGAACACTTTGGCGGAGGCTCTCGTAGCTAGTTCCGACATAGAAGCCGTGAGTGAGCGCACTCAGATCCGCATCCAGATACCAAGACTTTACTAGAGCTAGCGCCATGTCCACGTCACCGCGAGTCGCCCACTCCATGCCGATCTCAAGCATGTCTACACCGCATGAGAAGGCAAGCGCCAGGCTGGCGATGTCGTGCGGCTCGCCCGTCCCTAGCCAAATGTACTGAAAGAAGTCCACGGCGACGTTGCGAAGATCATCGCTCTCCTCCGCCAGAACCTTCACCACATCCTAGGCGGCCAGCTCACGGCCGGCTTCCTCCGAAGGCAGGGCATCAAGAGCTTGGTCCATCGACTCTGGGTAGTGAACTACAGCCGGTTAAAAGAATAAGTAGCCCAAGACAATTTGTCAACTCAAGCGTAAAAAGAACAAGAAAATGCAAAACTTACTGACTACGAGCTCAACAATCTGCTTATTTAGATCACTCACCCGAGCCCGGAGCACCTTAAGCAGCTCCTCCCGTTGGGCAGAACCGCCTCCAAGGTCGCGAGCGCCTCCGCCCGGGTGTCAGTGACTTTCTTGCCCTTCTTGATGCCAACGTCTAGCTTATGTTTGGCCGCGGCCAGCTGGTCGATTTGCCCTTGGCGGACCTTGTTGGAATCCTCCAGCCGGGCGACCTATGCCTTCATACGCTCCACCTCCTTCTACCTGTCTACAATCATGGTTGTATAGGAGGGTGTCCGATAGTCAAAAAAAAGCGCAAAAAGGAGGGCAATCTCCAAGATATGTCAGAAGAAGCAATCTTACGCCCCAACTCCTAAGTACTCGTCGCCGCCTATGAAAATGCTTTCTGCAAAGAGAAGGAAGTAAGGAAAAGGGCACGAAAAATCTGGCTCCAAAAAATCTAGCTACAGCAAAAGAAATAGAGAGAGACACCTACCTCCAATGAAACATACAAATTTTTGGCTTCGCCAAGCCTCCTTTACATTGTATCAACCAGGTGGCGATCCTGGTCGAGGGCAACAGGCGCCGTGCCCGAGAGCTGTGCGAGGATGGCACCCGGTGTAAGTGTAGCCCGAGCTGGCATGGAGCCGGTAACCACGACCCCGTCTTCGTCAGTAGCGGCACGCAAAGGCGTAGCCACCACCAACTCCGCCCCTGTGGAGACGGATGCTCCCGCCTGGACGTACGCCGCCCGCCACAACCGCCTACACCAGGGCACTCGGAACCTCCTCCATCGGCTCCTCGATGATAGGCCTGGTGGAACTAACTGGAGCATCGCTCCAGGACGGGTTCATGCCAGCCTTGGCACGGAGGAGGGGGGTGTCGGGGCCATGGACGGACGCGAAGAGGTGCATAACCCGCGAAGTCGCGGGCGAGCGGTGCAGCGCTGCCACGACCGGTGAGCCCTGAGGAGGTGCAGGCGGGGTCGTTGCGGTGGGTGCAGCCGGAGAGGCCGAAGCCATTTTGACGGCTGGAGTCGAGGCAGGGGTAGCGGTGGTAGCACCCGATCTGCCCAACGACATCTCCTCGTTGTGAGAGAAAACCAAACTGGTTTAGTAGAGAGCGAGGAAAAGAGAAAGAGAGCACTCTCCCGGCGCAAGATGGCATGGCAGCGGCTGGTCGCGCTCGGTGCATCCTCTTCTGCTCCACGGCAACCAGCGCGGGGTGGATGCCTCCCTCTTCCCCTAGGCCTTCGATGTGGCCCTCTCCCGGCCGGCTTCCTCCTCGGCTGCAACCGCACAAACGCAAGCGTCAGCAACAAGCCCATAGGTGGATCAGAAACAAGAAGCGACACCTGGAAATTACCGTGAGGGTCCGAAGGCCCGTAGAAAGGATCGTATGGGCACCTAGAGGGGGGGTGAATATGTGCTACTTCAAATTTTACTCTTTTTCAAATTAGGGTTTGACAAGAATGGTAAATTCTCTAGAATATGCAACTATGGTGAATTTACCTATATGTCAAACAAACACAAACTAACACAACACTAAGCAAGAACAAGTAAGTAAAGTGCGGTAAAGGATATAAGTAACCAAGGGAGTGGATGCGGAGACACAAGGATTTGTTTCCCGTAGTTCCTTCCTTTTGAGGGGAAGTACGTCTACGTTTGGAGAGGGGGTGGTTTCAAACCACCAACGCCATGAGAGGCCTCCCTTGTTCTCCGATGAACCTCACCCCAACGGGCTCGATTCACCTTCCACTATATCGGCAACCTTCGAGGTGGAAGTCGAAACCTTTACAACAAGTTCGGGGCACACATCCACAACTGAATTGGAGGCTCCCAAATACAAGCAAGCTATCAAGACAAATCAAAGACAAGCTTGTAAGAACCAAATCAAAGTTAGGGTTTCCAAAGAAACACTAGAGCTTCGGGGCCCTCAAGTGAATGAGGGGGAAATGAAGATCTCTCTTGGTGAAGATGTGAATCAAGGCCTCCTCCTTCGAATCTCCGAAGATCAATGACTTTGGATGGTTGGATGAAGAGATCTTGTGGATTTGGTGGCTCTAATGGTGTTGGTGTTCTTGAGCAGCTCGAGCAACTGGAGGAAGAAGATAAGGGTCCCTATTTATAGACAGCCCCCTCCACGGACCGTTTTCTGACCGTTGTAGAAAAGTCAGAACGGAGACTCCGGTCTGGAGACCGGAGACTCCGGTCTACACCGGAGACTCCGACCTACACCGGAGACTCCGGCCAATCTCCGGACTGGCCTTCTGACTGACCCAGGCCATTTCTTCGCCAGCAACACCGGAGGCTCCGGCCTTCCAACACCAGAGACTCCGGACTGACCAAAGTCTGGAGACTCCGGAGAAACCTCTGGTGCAGCCTCCGGACCCCTAGACAGAATGTCCCAGCCAGGTTCTGGGAGACACCACCGGAGACAGAACCGGAAACTCCGGACCACACCGGAGACTCCGGTCTGGAGTTTCCAGAACAGTGGCAAATGTACGTTGTCTTTTCCCAAGAGTGTGTGTGATGTTTATCTATGATAATATCAACCTGTGGACAATAACAAACTGTAAAATGATCAACTTGTTGTTAACGAACACCAAAAGTGATTATGACAATAAATGCCCTTTCAATCTCCCCCTTTTTGGTGTTCGATGACAACAAGTGATTTGCATGGAATAACATATAAATGTGGCTCCCCCTGACTATGTGCAGCAAGATAATGAAGTAAATCATGTAAGAAAGATAATATCAACGATAGCACACATAGATCTCACATGAGTTACAATAGATGTTGCACACAAGCACATAGTCATAGACACACATAAAGTTCAAGTTAGAATATCAAATAAAAGGCAAATGACGGCAGATAGTCGCAAATCCCAAGTCCCATGCAAAGCGATGAGAATGTCTTCTCCCCCTTTAGCATCGAAACGCCAAAAAGAGAAAAGACCTATACTAGCGCCCCAATAACTCAGTAGTCATCCTCACCCTCGTCATCCTCGGCATCCTCATCCTCATCCTGGTCATCCTCGTCCTGGTCATAGTCATCATCATCATTATCCTCAGGAATAGCAGGTCCTTTGCCATGAGGGCGAGAAGAGGAAGTACCCTGGTATCCAAACCCAGAGGTGACATCATCAAACGTCTTCCAGTCCACCAGACTATCCTGTTGGGCATTCTATGCCCCAAATGAGAGAGTGTGATCAGACTCTGTGGACTGCTAAGCCCCATGCTCATCATTGTATTCATCTTCACCTTCCTTAGTATCAGCAGCACCCTGGTCCTTGATCTCTTTGAGGAGCTTCTCAATGCGGCGGTTGCTTTGGTAAGATGCATGATACTGCTTGTGAATGTCAACGTTCATGCAGCAAAGGGTCCTCTCCCAAAAACTGGCCTTCTTGACCTTCTCATGCACATAGTCTCTAGTCATGGTAGGCATAGGGACATTGGAGGCATTCTTCCTCCGAACTCTAGGTGGAGAGGGAGCCCTCTCCGTCTCAATCTCCTCATCATCATCATTTCCATATCGACGCCTTGGAGCTGGCCCCATGTGCCCCTTCTGCTGCAGAGAGACCTGAGTGTGCACCGTGAGGTGTGGTGGTATGCCATGTGGAGAATCATGCGGCTGGGAGTTGATGAGTCTCATAATCAAGGGTGCATATGGGGGATATTTCTTGAAAAGAATGGCATGGAACATCTCCTCGAAAATGAAGTCCATCACATCAATGGGTGCAGCATCAGCCTCTGGTCCAGCATTGAAGGTCCGGTGAGTATGGTACAGGAGGTTGACAAGCCCTCCCCTAAGAGCATCATCATTTCCAGCACTCGAAGCAATAGTGTGACGGAAAAATCTCAGCATAAGGTTGTAGAGGGGCTTGAGTCCCTTGGAGGCCCCCACAACACCATCATCATACAGAGGAGCCAGCTTTAACTTGTTCTCTCCCAAAGCTGCTGAGTGCATGTGCTGTCCCACAGGAGTAGATACTCCGTGAAAGGTCTCAACGATGAGATTGGCAAAGTCATGAAAGGTAGCTGTGCAGCAAGTAGTGCCAGTCATCCACACCATGGTCCTGTCAAGGTCAGTCCCAAACACCACTGTGGCATAAAACTGCTGAACAAGGTGCACACTGTAGTCTTCACGCAGCTCCATCAAGTTGTAGAGACCCAGCTTCTCACAGATCCACAAGGCATCAGTGAAATAAGGGCTCTGGCGCATTTGCGCAATATTCATGAACTTCTGAGGGCAAACAGGTGACTTGGTGAGTACACCATACACATCCTTCATGAACACACCCTGTTCTTTCCTCCAGAAACGAGGGTCATCACTGGTACGAGGCAGTGCATAGAAATCTGTCTTCCTCAGCTCACGGTACTCCTCTTTAGACATCTTGGCTAGGGACTGGAGGTTTTCATACTTGGCTCTCTTTGCACGTTCCTCCCGTTCAGCCCTCTCTTGATCCCTCTTCATGTAAGCTCCATCACGTGCCCGCTGTTTCCGGTTGGACGGAGGCACGATAAACTGACCCTGAGCTTCATCATAGCGAGGATTTCCCCTTTGGGACTTGGCCTTGGTACGACGAGGACGACTAGAACCATCACCTGTGAACAACAATGAGGGAGATAGCATGGAGATGAGTATATATGTCCCAAAGATGCAGTACAAGAGCTTTGATGCATTTCTGGACTACTTTGATTCACCTAACACCAGAGTCTCCGCACCAGACACCGGAGTCTCCGGTCCTGGGGACCGGAGTCTCCGGCCTGGACCGGAGTGTCTGGACCTAAGTCCGGAGTCTCCGGTCAGGAGGCTCGGGCATGTGATGGGGATATGCTGGTGAGGGTGAATCTAGTAGATCGGGCAATGCAACAAGGCTAAAGTACTAGAGTGCAAGGAAACAAGTGATTCCAATGGAAAAATCAGCAACAATCCTCAAAAACACATCTAGGGATGAACCCTAGGAGGAAAAAGGAGAGGAGAGGTACCAGATCTGTCCATGGGATCGATTCCTTCGGTGGGAATGACCCAATGGAGGAGACGGGAAGGTTGGCCGGCTGCACGGCGGATCCTGGGGGCTTCTTGACCTCCGGGGAGGATTTTTGGAGGAGGAGGCGACGGGTTTGGAGGTAGGGGATGGGGTGAAGAATGATGAACTGATGTTCCAGTTCACCCCGTGCCCCTTCTTTAAGTGATAGAAACCGTCCAGACCGGAGACTCCGGTCTACACCGGAGACTCCGGTCCTCCTTGACCAAAATTCCAGGAAAGGTGTTTGGGGACATATATGAGAGATAGATGGTTTTTAGGATAGGAACAGGGCTTGGGTTGAGACATCAAACTGTGAAGAACCAATAAGATCCATAGAAGTTCGAAAATAATCAGAAAAACTCCAAGAGACTAAAATCAAGCAAATGACGAACATGAGTAAGTGCCAACCTCTCAAATGAGAGAGGGCGGTGGCCTAGGCCACCATATTTGAGTATACTTGGCTTGGTAGCACGAAGATATATCTTGGGTCCATTACCAAAACTCATCATTAAGCTCACATATCACTAAATGATATTAAGAGGAATGATTTTGATTGCTTTGGGCATAATGGGGGGAAGGATGGTCCAATTAATTAGGACCGCACTCCCCCTATATCCATGACTACACCTAGACCAAATATGAGATGAAACATAGGTGAGAGTGCAATAACATCAAGTCAAGCTCCTTGAATCTATGATATTTAGTTCATTCCTCAAGTAACAAAACCTTGCTTCATCAAGTGGCTTCGTGAAGATATCAGCAAGTTAATCTCTGGTTGATACATATGATATATCAATATCACCTCGAGCAACATGATCTCTAATGAAGTGATGGAGAATCTCAATATGCTTTGTCCTTGTGTGATCCACCGGGTTGTAGGCAATCTTGATGGCACTTTCATTGTCACATAGAAGAGGCACTTTGTCACAATGGACACCGTATTCCTTTAAAGTTTGCCTCATCCATAGCAATTGAGTGCACGCACTAGTAGCTACCACATACTCGGCTTCGGCGGTGGAGAGAGATATACAATTTTGCTTCTTGGAAGACCAACATACCAAGGACCTACCAAGGAATTGGCAAGCCCCGAATGTTCTATCATCCTTGTCACCTGCCCAATCCGAATCCGTGTATCCACAAAGATCAAATGTTGAGCCTCTAGGATACCAAAGACCATAAAATGGGGTATGAACCAAATATCAAAAGATTCTCTTGACCGCCATTAAATGGCTTTCTTTCGGAGCCGCTTGATATCTTGCACACACACCTACACTCAACACAATATCGGGTCTAGATGCACAAAGGTAAAGCAAAGAACCAATCATAGACCGGTATACCTTTTGATCCACATATTTACCATTTGGATTTTGTTCTAGATGAGTCTTTGTAGCCATGGGAGTAGGAGCTCCATTCAAATCTTGCATTTTGAATCTCTTGAGCATGTCTTGAGTATACTTGGCTTGATTGAAGAATTTCCCTCCTCTAACTTGCTTGATCTCAAAGCCAAGAAATACTCTCAACTCCCCCATCAAAGACATCCGGAACCTACTAGTCATAAGTTTTGAGAATTCATCATTAAAAGCTTTGTTAGATGAGCCAAAGATAATATCATCAACATATATTTGGCATACAAAAAGCTCCCCATTGACCTTCTTAGTAAAAAGAGTGGGATCGATTTTCCCAACCTCAAAGCCACGGTCAAACAATAACTCTCTAAGGTGCTCATACCACGTGCTTGGGGCTTGCTTGAGCCCATAGAGCGCCTTATCAAGTTTGTAGACATGGTTTGGGAAGTTGGGGTCCTCAAATCCCGGGAGTTGCTTAACATATACCAATTCATTTAAAGGACCATAAAGAAATGCACTTTCTACATCCATTTGTTGCAACTTAAAGTTATGATGTGCCGCATAAGCAAGAAGGATACGGATGGACTCAAGGCGAGCCACGGGTGCATAAGTCTCTCAAATTCCTTCAATTTGAGAATATGTCACATCCCAAGATTTTCCAAATCTTGTTATGTGAAAAATAAATGATTAAAATAAAACTTTGTTGATTTTCAGGGTGAGAAGAAACTTTTGATTCCAATTGGAAACTTTCAAAACCTATTTGGATCAAATAAAATCCTAAAGGGATTTAAAAAGATAAAATAAACAATAAAGTTAAAAATATTTGGAATTACTATTTTTGGATCTTTTAATAAAAAGATTTGGTTTTCAAATGAAAAGGTAGAAATATAAATAAAGATTATTTAATAGAGCCAAATTAAACCTTGGCCAAGCTTTCGAAATAAAATGTTTTGTTTTGATTAAAAGAGTAAAGGTTTATTTAAATATAATAATGAGGATTTATTAATATCCAATTTTATTAAAATAAAGGTTTTGCCATTTTAATTAAACATCAAAACTTGTTAAATTATTTTAAATAAGTTTTCCAAGTATTTTATATTCTCAAATAAAACCTACTGAAGTGTTTTTGGTTTTATTTTAGATTTCAAAATAAAGATTTTAATGAAACAAATTCTATTTGAATTAAATAATCAAGGTCTATTTATTTAATTATTAATGGACCCTAAAATAAAAATATTATTTTATTTTTGGGACTTGGATTTGTGTTGTTAAACAGAACCAAACTCAAATGCAAAGTGTGGTGGAAGTTTGATTGTTTTGAATGTTGAATTGTTTGATTGAAATTCAAAACAGAAAATCAAATGGAAAATAGGAAAAAGTTTCAGTACAAAAAAAATGAAACAACAGCAGCCCAGCAAACAGACCCAGGAAGGCCCAACTCGCAGCCCACCTTTCTTTCCCCACTGCAAATCATTTTCACTCGAACTCACACCCACACAGACGCAGACATGTGGACCCCAACTCCCCTCTCTCACTCCGCTGACGAAACGGCCCCACACCCGAGCTTTCTTCCTCACCCGCCGCGACCTCTTCTCCCCCAAACCTCGTCGCCGTTTCTGCCAATTAACTGCACGCTTGATTCCTCATAACCACGCGTTGATTCAGCCCCATGACCGCGCGCATTTAAGTATCCCTCTCCCCTCTCTGATCTCCCTCACTTGCCAGACCTTCCTAGCCCCCAGGATGCCACGATTTGAGCTGGCACTCCCTCTGTTCCGACGAGCCGCAACCAAAATTCCGGCGAGCCCAGTCATTCCCCGGCCCCCTAGCCCGCACTAGCTTGCTTGCCTTAGCCGTGAGCACCTGCCAGTATCACCATTTTGCTCGCGCGCACCCCAGAATGCCGACACCGTCTTTGTTCGAGCGCCACCGCGAACTACTCTGACTCCGGCGACCTCTCCCTGTAAGTCCTGACCGCACCTCTCCCCCTTGTTAACACTCGTGTAATCAGCGTTCACCTGCGCGTCTAACAAACCCCTCACCTTGCCTTTCTGAGCCTTGTAGCCTCGTCTCCGTCGACGACAGAGCATGCCCGAGGTGAAGCGCAACTTCGGCGAGCGATTCAGGACGAACCCATGCGCCCCTGTCTCTGTGGCGACCACATCGAGAATCAGCGCAGCCTTGCGAACCCGGTGAGCATATTCCCAGCCTCTCTCGCTTCCTGCTTCACCAGCACCGCCACCATCTGACCGCGCTGCCGCCAGCCTTTGGTCAAACACACGTGGGCCGTTGGATCCTCATCCTGTGGCGTAGACAGAACCACTTAAGCGAAGAGGTACGAGCTAATCTGCACCGTCCAGTCCCACTTAGATCCAACGCACCCCGTAGCCGATCCGAGCGAAACGGTATGGACGAATCAGAACTCACCACGTGGCCAGAGTTGATTTAAAACAGAAATTATGTTCTATTAGAGATTCAATTTTGTAAATTCCATAACTTTAAATCTACACGTCCAAATTTTGCAAATTTTATATCAATGGATTCATAAAAGCAAGCCCTAGCCAACCATGCACTTTGTTTAGTAAAAAGCTTCTGTTAAAATGTTTGTTTTTGCAGAAACTTGTGTATGCTTGTTTAGGATATAAAAATTATTCCAAAATGAATTTGAGGATAAAATCTTTGGCAAATGGTTTGTTTTGAACCTACTGACCCTAGGAAACAAATTGTGGTTTCAAAAATGTATTTGGTGAAGAAAAATAATGATTCTTTGATTTAAAACCAATTCTAGTCAAATAAAAATATGGTTTATTTATTAAAAATGATTTTGAAGGAAAACCTTTGGGAAATGTTTTGTTTTAAACTCTCTGACCCTAAACACAAAGTTTTATGGTTTGAAAACATATTTTGTGAACCCTATAGATTAATGCCTTAGTAAAAACATTTCTACACCACATAAAATGATACCTTGTTTTGAAAATGGTTTATGAAGTGAAATCTTTTGCAAATGACTTTGCCACTTTATAAAATGACCATTAGGTGTTTTCAAATGTTTATGACCCATTAGGAACCACCTTTTCAAATAAAACAAATCTTGGCATGCTTGCATGCATTACTTTGACTTTATCATTTTATGTGATGTTTTGCTTGATTGGTAGATTGAGATTGTGCCTTGCTTGATTGAATTGTAGTGACTTGAAGAATGTGCTTGTTGCAAGGACAAGGAGTGAACTTATACCCTCTACCAAAAAGGCAAGTGATGCTTCATACTTTTGTCCCATTATTTTCACTATGCATTAGTGTTTTTTCTAAGTAAAACTTGCATGGAATTTTTGCTAAGTATAAACCATGCTATGGGAAATCCTAGTAGATGAAACCTTAGTAGAAATTTTCCTAAGTTAAGATTCCTACTACTATCAAGCTTAGCTTAGCTAATAGAAAACAAGGGTGGAATATATATTCACACTATGGAAAAATTTCTAAGCCTGAGGACTTGTGTTTTGTTAATAAAACAACTAAGTGAATGAATCACCTGGGTGGAATGGAAGGAATGGTTTGTGTTGAGTGCTTACCCAGGGGTTATACCTGGTGTATCTCACTTGTGGAAAGCCACCCAGGAACAAAGAGATTTGAGATGTCAAATGTTGAGAAGCTTCAAGTGCAATCACTTGGCGTTATGGGCTCTGCCTGGATCACATAGGTTGCTAGAACTTAGCCATTTGGACAGTTGGTGGTAGTGGGATGATAGGTTGGAACGCGTCCATTTGGTCTAAGGAAAGGCTTCTGAAAGATCTTGTCTTGGGAAACCAAGTCTTGTGGGGAAAGTGCACCACCTTTGCAGAGTGTAAAAATCTAAGTACTTAGCCATGTCCCTGGTAAAGGACAATTTGAGCATCAAGACATGGAAGCTATCAAGAATCTCATCATCCAAATTTCTAAGTTAAAAACTTGTGGATTGAACAAGGGTTAAAGGATCTTCAATCTTTGATTGGTAGATGCCTTGGGTGATTTTTGTCAAGCAAAAACTTAGTGTTTTCAAATGATAAGGAAAAATCTATTTTGAGCAATGCAAGCCTCAACTCCACTTAGCCAAAAGCATATAGATGATAGACTCCACTATACCACCATAGTATCACTTGCCAATACAATTCAAATGTATTGACCCTTGTGGTTGTAACTTGTTATGTTGCAGGTTTGATTGAATTAGTGAAGTGTGTTGATTAGCATTACAAAGTCTACAACCAACATGTCTTCCTGTGGCACTTTGAAGATGAAGGACCCCATGCTTATAGATATTCTGCTGCAATGTAATGTAATAGCCAAATGAGCTATGAAAGATGTAATAAATTATTTTATTCCTAGTTATAAAGTTGTATTATGACCTTTGTTTCTTGATATTACATCTTAACTGTGGATGCTAGCTATTGATCCAGGGACTAGCATTGTAAACACAGGGATCTCTACCTTATTAAAGGTTGGGAACCTTACAGAATACCCTTGTGCAACTAATCTAGCCTTGTTCCTTACTATAATTCCATGCTCATCTTTCTTGTTCTTGAATATCCACTTTGTTCCAATAACATTGCGGCAATCCTTTGGCTTCTCAACTAACTTCCACACTTTGTTTCTCTCAAAGTTATTGAGCTCTTTGTGCATAGCTTCTAACCAATCTGAATCTTCAAGAGCTTCCCACACTTTCTTTGGTTCAATCATGGAGATGTGTGCTTGGTGTTCACTGAACCTCTTCAATTGTGCTCTTGTGGAAATTACTTTCCTTAGATCTCCAACAACATTTTGGAGGTTGTGGTCTCTTATTTCCAACATTCTTTCTTTTCTAGCTTCGCGACGAGCGTGGATCTCCTCATTGTTTCTTGGGAGACCATCTTCATCATTTTGATCCTCGTCTTGACCATCAACTTGACCTTGATAATCATTGGAGTCATCCTCTACATTGGGAGGCAAGGATTGACCTTGGTCTTGATCAAGTGCTCTTCTAGCATCAATTTGAGCTTGTCTCAAAACAATTTGGATGGATCTTCCTTGACAAATTGACTTGGCACCACTTGACAACCCATCGAATGGACCAAGCTCCCTTTGACTAGAGTTCACACATTGATCACTATGTTGAGGGTCCACATCTTGTCTTTGTCTTGAGTCAATGTCCTCTTAGGTAGATGGAGCATGTTGAGGTTGTGAAGATGAGGGCTCCACTCGAGTGCAGCATAGTTCTTCTCGATCCACCATAAGGGGTTCCTCAACGGGGCGGATATAACCCACACCCATTCTTCCTATGGCATCCTGAGGCATTTCATCATCTGCATCACAAGCATCAACACGCCCCCTTGGGGACCATCATATTCTTCGAAGGTCACACTACAAGATTCTATGACGGCTCCGGAGAGCTTGTCATAGATTCTATAAGTGTGAGATTCGAGACCATAGCCAAGAAAAATACCCTCTAATGCTTTAGACTCGAATTTAGACAAACGAACACCTTTGATGAGATAGAAACACTTACAACCGAACACCCGGAAATAAGATATGTTGGGCTTGTTACCGGTAAGTATCTCATATGGAGTCTTGTTGATTTTGTTGCGAAGGTAGAGTCGGTTTGAAGCATGGCAAGCGGTGGAGACAGCTTCGGCCCAGAAGTTGTATGGAGATTTAAACTCCGCCAACATGGTCCTAGCCATCTCAATAAGAGTCTGGTTCTTCCTTTTGGCCACACCATTTTGTTGAGGGGTGTATGCAGCGGAATATTGATGTTTAATCCCCTCATCACTAAGGAAATCATTCAAGGTGTAGTTCTTGAACTCGGTGCCGTTGTCACTTCTTATAATCAACACGGGAACATTGTGTTGCCGTTGAACCAAGTTGATGAAGTCGATAAAAGTCCTTTGAGTTTCACTCTTCAACTTGAAGAAATAAACCCAAGAGTATCTTGAAAATTCGTCAACAATCACCAAACAATATTTCTTCCCTCCAAGACTTGCATGAGATGGGGGACCAAATAGGTCCACATGGAGGAGTTCCAAGATCTTGTTAGACTTGATTTGGTTCGTGGGCTTGTGAGGAGCGTCATGCATATTCCCGAGAACACATGCCCTGCAAACACGATCTTTGGCAAAGGAAACATTTTCTTTTAGTCCAACAATATGGCCCTCTTTATGGAGACTTTGCAAAGTTCTCATATTGACATGGGCTAGTCGGGGGTGCCATAGCCAACCCACATCGGCCTTTCCGTATAAGCACATCGGACCTGCAGTGGCTTGCCCCGAAAATTCCACCACATACAAGTCATTTTCGACGTACCCAACGAAAGCGACCTTGAGAGACTTGCTCCACATGAGGACCACAATATCATCATCAATAAATATGGCAAAGCCCATCTTTCCAAGAGCACGGATAGAAAGTAAATTGTATCCAAGGGTTTCAACAAGCATGACGTTCACGAGTGTAATGTCGTGAGCCACCACTACCTTGCCGAAACCCATTACCTTAGACTTTGACTTGTCGGCATATGTGACGGTGATTTGATCTTCATTTGACACCAAGTCCTTGACGATAGAAGAGCTTCCGGTCATATGACTTGTGCAACCACTATCGATCACCCATTTTTACCCTCCGGAAGCATAAGTCTACAAAAAGATCAAGCTAGTTTTTAGGTACCCATTTTTCAATGGGTCCTCTTTTGTTAGAAACAAGGGTCTTGGGAACCCAAATAGACCAAGCAATATAGCCATCATAAGGGCCAACATATTGTGCATACACAACACCATAATGATCACACATTAGAACATAGTGAGGGTTAGCAATACCCGCAAAGTCATCATGAGACATAGTTTTACCACTTGTGGTCTTACTGCCCACAATGGCCTTGTTAGTTTCTTGTGTGGGCTTGACCTTCTTCTTCTTGTTCTTGTTCTTCTTCTTCTTCTTCTTCTTCTTAGAATTGGAGACAAATCCAATGCCCCCTTTATCACCACTAGGCCTTTGCTTACTCAAAAGATCATCAATAGACTTGTTGCCTTGTGGAAATGTGGCCTTAGCAAGCTCTCCCTTCAACCTAGCATTCTCTTCAAGAATAGTTGTACTACTAGATGGAATGAAGTTACTAGGTGAAGGGATATTGGCTAATTGAGTTTGAAGCGTTTCATGGGACTTTGTGAGTGACAAGAGTTCACTCTCCAAGGCTTTGTGAGCCTTGTTAAGCAACCTAAAGTCCTCAGCAAGTTTTTCATGAACCACACCAAACTCAATCTTGTCCTTTTTAGCACTTTTGTATTTTGCAATAGCATGATCACGCTCTTTGATGAGATTGTTAACAATATTGTCATTGGCTTCATCAAGCCCTTCAAGTTTTAGCTCAAGTGATAACCTAGTTTCTTGTTTTTCTTCTAGAGCATTGTTTAAAGCCTCTAGCTCAATCATGTGTTCATGCCCAAGTTTACATCTAACATCTAGAAGCTCTTGAGTATGTGAAAGTTGTTCTAGAATGTTTTCAAAGTGTAACTTAGCATCTCCTTTTAGGTTAGTCATAAACTCATCAAAGGCAATTAATTCCTTTTTAACATCAAGAGACATTTCATCATCAAGTTCATCATTATCTAGGGGAGTAGAGTGGGATGATGAGGATACCTCTGTTCCTCTTTCCATAAGGCAAGTGACGTTCTTGGTGGGAGAGTTCTCATTTGGAGAATCAAAGAGTGAGAATGTCAGAGTAGAAGTGGTGGCTAGAGCAGCCACACCATGTGAAGTTTCCTCTTCCTCATCTTCATCATCTTCATTGTCGGAGGAGTATTCTTCATGAGTGATCAAGACAATTTCTCCCGACTTCTTGTTGATGGGATTCTTCTTGATGAAAGGTTTCTTGTAAGGTGCCTTGAGGGTCTTCTTCAACACAAGCTTACCCCCATGATCTTCTCTCTTTTCATAGGGACAACTTGCTACAAAGTGATAGCGGTCACCGCAATTGAAGCAAGTCCTCAATCTCGTTGTAGTTTCTCTCTTCCCATTTGGGTTGCTCTTTCTTTGCATTTACATCTTGGCCTTGGCGGGATTCTTCCAAAAGTTCTTTGCATATAAAGCCATATATTGACTATGAGCAATCTTGACTTCATCGGGGTGGTCCATGGAAGGCCCTTCATCACTATCATCTTCATCCCCATGGTCCACAACTTTGGCTTTTAATGCAACATTGACAACATTGCTCATACCAAGGGCACGAGAACGGGCATCTTTGGCATTCTTGGCGGCAAACTTGAAAGCGGCCATCTCTTGCATAACTTCATTTGAGGTCATGAGATGGTAGTTGTGTCTTCCTTGTAGACTCTTCAAGTCGGTGGGCTCAAAAGGCATGAGTGAACTCACATACTTTCTTTTTATCCATGCATCATCCACATGTGAGGCACCCACATTTCTAAAGGCGGTGGCGGTGGTCTTGAGCCTTCGGTACATGTCTTCATGATCTTCACCTTCTTTCATGTAGAAGCCTTCGGCTTCATTGCTTAGAGCATCATATCGGTTTCTTCTCATACTCTCATTGCCAACAAACAACACAGTGAGAGCATCACAAGCTTCCTTGGCAATGCTAAAGTGCTCAATGTGTGGGTAATCCTTTGTTCCCAATCCTTATTGAATCATATGCAAAGCAGTGGCATTGAGTTGACTATTGACAATCTCTCTTCTTGTCAAGTTGTTTGGATCCCCAATAAAGAGTCCATGCTCGATGATGTTCCATAGTTCAATGCAGGAGCTGCGCATATGAGTTCTCATTAGTGATTGCCATTGAGCAAAAGTAGCAGACTCTTCTAGCTTAGGTGGGTCACCTCTATTGTACACATGAGGGTGAGGGATGGGAGGATCGGGAGAGTACCAAGAGTCACGGTGCTCACCCTTCCCCCCCATCAAGTCGTGTGGAGGAATTAGCGTTGTCTAGTTTGTCCCCTACCACCATACCCTCGGGGGATATCGGTGTATTCCCTTTAGGTACAACGGATGGTAGATCCTCTTGAGGAGATGGGGTGATGAGCCACCTTTGTCTTTAAGAAGTTGCTCAAGCATCTTCTTGACTTCGTTGACCAAGGAAGAGCTCAATCTTGTTTCCAAGTTTCCGAGATCTTCCATGGTCACCGGGGTCGACTCACTACCACCATCCCCTACTTGGCTACCCATATTCTCTTAGGCGGTAAAGCCCAAATAAAGATCCGAGGCTCTGATACCAATTGGAAGGATCGTATGGGCACCTAGAGGGGGGGTGAATAGGTGCTACTTCAAATTTTACTCTTTTTCAAATTAGGGTTTGACAAGAATGGTAAATTCTCTAGAATATGCAACTATGGTGAATTTACCTATATGTCAAACAAACACAAACTAACACAACACTAAGCAAGAACAAGTAAGTAAAGTGCGGTAAAGGATAGAAGTAACCAAGGGAGTGGACGCGGAGACACAAGGATTTGTTTCCCGTAGTTCCTTCCTTTTGAGGGGAAGTACGTCTACGTTTGGAGAGGGGGTGGTTTCAAACCACCAACGCCATGAGAGGCCTCCCTTGTTCTCCGATGAACCTCACCCCAACGGGCTCGATTCACCTTCCACTATATCGGCAACCTTCTAGGTGGAAGCCGAAACCTTTACAACAAGTTCGGGGCACACATCCACAACTGAATTGGAGGCTCCCAAATACAAGCAAGCTGTCAAGACAAATCAAAGACAAGCTTGTAAGAACCAAATCAAAGTTAGGGTTTCCAAAGAAACACTAGAGCTTCGGGGCCCTCAAGTGAATGAGGGGGAAATGAAGATCTCTCTTGGTGAAGATGTGAATCAAGGCCTCCTCCTTCGAATCTCCAAAGATCAATGACTTTGGATGGTTGGATGAAGAGATCTTGTGGATTTGGTGGCTCTAATGGTGTTGGTGTTCTTGAGCAGCTCGAGCAACTGGAGGAAGAAGATAAGGGTCCCTATTTATAGACAGCCCCCTCCACGAACCGTTTTCTGACCGTTGTAGAAAAGTCAGACCGGAGACTCCGGGCAATCTCCGGACCAGTCTCCGGACTGGCCTTCTGACTGACCTAGGCCATTTCTTCACCAGCAACACCGGAGACTCCGGCCTTCCAACACCGGAGACTCCGGACTGACCAAAGTCCGGAGACTCCGGTGAAACCTCTGGCGCAGCCTCCGGACCCCTAGACAGAATGTCCCAACCAGGTTCTGGGAGACAGAACCGGAAACTCCGGACCACATCGGAGACTCCGGTCTTGGCAGACCGGAGACTCCGGTCTGGAGTTTCCAGAACAGTGGCAAATGTACATGGTCTTTTCCCAAGAGTGTGTGTGATGTTTATCTATGATAATATCAACCTGTGGACAATAACAAACTGTAAAATGATCAACTTGTTGTTAACGAACACCAAAAGTGATTATGACAATAAATGCCCTTTCACCCGTCGTCGAGCCGAATGGGAAACCCCTCCGGCTTTTTCTGGGGGTACTTGGGTTGCTTCTGGTCAGGCAGGAAAGAGGGTAGGGTTTAGTCGTCGATACTGTCCTCAGCATGCTACGCCTAAAAAGCTACTCAAAGGGGGGAACATAAGGCACCCAAGGAAAACTCTCTAGGGAGAAATCTAACCATGGAAAAAGCAAGGACAACACACCTGAGGCGGCAGGCGGCCGCGGTGGTACGGCGGGCAGGAGTACGACCACGTCGCCTCCAGGCGGAACTTGGAGATCATGGAGATCCATTTCCGCAGCGCCTCGTACGGCACCTCCTTCCGTGATGTCAGCATCGGGTCATCGACGATGGACAAGTAGCACATCCTGTGCGACCGCCTCTGGAGCCAAAGCACGCAATGTGCCATCTAGGATAGCGCGATGGCCTGGGCGGTAAGACGCTCCGTCGCCGCCACCGCCTCCACCTGGGCGGCCATCCGAATGATGTCCGCCTAGGCCCCCATCCTCTTCACCGTCCAGGCCTTCTACATCGAAGGCACAATGACGAAGGGAGGCATCCCGATCCAGTCGACATCTGTGGCGTTGCACACATAGAAGTATGAGCGCTGCCAGAGCTTGACGGTGTCGGGAAGGTCGAACCGTGACATCTGCGAGGAGGGCCGTGGGTAGACAACGCAGCAACCCGTCTCCGTCAGCGGGCTGTCCTTGATGGTGTTCTGCGCCTTGAAGTGGAAGAATTTCAAGAAGTTTGCCACCTTGGGCCAGACCCCGAGATAAGATTCGCAGCATGCCGCATGATGCGATAGCTGCGCGATGGCGTTGGATCCGAGTTGGTGGAGTTAGAGATCAAAGAAATTGAAGAGCTGAAGAAGGAAGGGGCTGACGGGAAGGCTGAAGCCGGGGGCGAAGTGGACGAGGAAGACGACTCGCTCCCTAGCTTGGGGCTCGGGCTCCCGCTCCCCCTTCGGAGCAAGATGGTGCTTCACCAGCCACGACGAGGGGAAAATTTCCCCCGCTGGTACTTGTAGACGAGGTCGTCCGTCACGAACGACCCGCACTAGCCGTCGCGTTGCTCCGGCAGCATCTCAGCGGGAGGAGAAGCCATGGTGGAAATTGGAGTTCCCAGCAAGCGAACGAGGAGTGACGTCGGCTCCGGTGACCACGAACTGGCGGCACAAGGGCAAGAGCAAAGTGAGAAGGCAAGGAAGGCGAGAGCTGGAGGATGACGAAGTGGGAGGCCTCGCCCCCCCCCCCCCCCCGCGGCCCTATTTATCCCCATGGAGGCACCGTCGTCTCCTCCGCTCCCACGCGACACGTGGCCGCACGACGCTTCCAATCCCGCGACGTCACGGTTCCGGATCCTTTCTGCCGGCGCAACCTCACGCAGAAGATCCACAGGCGTTACGTAGGAGGATAGGCATGAGCACTCGCCCCGAGAAACCGCTGTAACAAGACGTGCGCACAGTTACCAAAAACTGGCGCAACGACGCAGGAGTCAAACCGACGTGACGTGCGCCAGAGCAACGGTTGTGGCTGACGACAGCACTGACCTCATCCACTAGATGTTTCGGCTCCAACTTCGCCAGCCGGTCGCTGCCTTTGATGTTTATACCCAGTGGGCTGTTGGGAATATGCCCTAGAGGCAATCATGTATGATGAGATTTCCCATTGTATTCATAAAGATATTAAGTTGTCCTTGTATAAACATCTAATGTGTATCATTGAATATATGATTCTATTGTGGAACTATACATTCATGTTGTTTGTACTAAATATCCTTGGTCATTGAGGTTGTGCTGGACACACAACTTAGACCAATGTGAAATTTGGCTTGATGACTCGGTTCCACTTGTCATGGGCATGGAGATGCTATTCCAACTTATACAGATTCGGCTAAAGAGTTTAGCGAGTCGGATTGACCCATATTGAGGCACAACGAACAAGTTGTCATTTGTATATCTCAATCAATGTAATCCTTAGACCTAAGGTTATTGCATAGTCCGAGTTGAGGATCACCGACTTAGGTTCTGTCAAACGCTGATCCGTAACTGGGCAGTTATAAAGGCAGAGTTCGGGTCGACTGAGAATCAAGCTGCGTGATGTGAATAACCAAGATGGTATTTTCCCCTCCACTTGGAGAGATATTATCTGGGCCCTCTCGTGAGATATGATTCGGAAAGCATGGCCATGCACGACTCGGTTAAGTGTTA
Organism: Avena atlantica; assembly: GCA_910589765.1. Lineage (NCBI taxonomy): Eukaryota > Viridiplantae > Streptophyta > Magnoliopsida > Poales > Poaceae > Avena > Avena atlantica. Next base: position 383,140,019 of record OU342738.1, read on the forward strand.
ACCGAGGCGATCGACTAAGAGTTAGTCGGGTGAATCACTTATCTCGGATCGAGAAGAGAGTCGGACTATTCAAGGGATGAAAAGTATTCGCCTATAGTCTGACAAGGTATATCGTGAGGCAAAAGGGACTCGGACGCAAGTCGCATTGGAAAGGAAAGTCGTCATGACTCTTTGGTACTTGGGAATCGGCACGTTCTGCTAGGAGCCGCTACCGACTGATCGATTTAGAGTCGGACTCTAATCGTGTCCAAGTAGCCATGAGCCTGCGGGGTCACACACTTAAGAGCGGGAGCAAGTTTGGATTGGATATAACTGGAAATCTGGTTGGTTGGACCCGAGCCTGATTTGGACTGAGTCAGCGAGTTGGACTCACATGGGACTAACATTATATGGGCTTTAGTGAATGGGCCGCGCAAGCAGAGCCCACGTTCACTCCCTATATATAGTGGAGCACACCAACCCTGAAGGGTTAATCGTTGTTCGGTTAGGTCATTCCATGTGTTGGAAACCCTAGCTCCACTGTAGTCCTGCCGCCATAACGAATCTAGCAGTTCGCCGCCGACGCTCCTCCTTGTACGTGTGGATACCGGCAGAAGTGTTGTACGATCAGCACCAGGACGATCGGATCGTGAGGACTGCACTGCATCAACTAACGCGCTTCATCAGTAATCCGCAACTACGCGTCTAGTGGTAAACCTCGTGGCCTTCTACCTCAGCTGGATCTTGGGATCACCACGTTAGAGGAAAATTTTGTTTTTTCTCCGCGTGGCCCAACATGGGCAGCCATCGATTCCACAGCCTGTTGAACCCAGCCGGAAAGAAAAAGGAAAAGCTGCAGCTGGACTTCATCATCAAACTACCTTGAAAAACAAAGGAGCTCGCAAGACCTTTCCTACTGGCCAAGTCCTTACGCGCTCGGGGACTAGTGTCAGAGGGATAACCCTCGGGTGGGGAAAGCCAGGCCTAAGTAGGCCGGATCTAGAAGACACTGTCCGCCTGGCCTTCAAGCAGAAGAGCTCTAGCCGGTTGGATAGTCCCACCCGGCTGGGCTTAAAGCTTTCCCGACTGGCCCGTCTATCCGGGTAGCCAGAAGAACCGGCCGGGTGGACGCTCCCACCCGGCTGGCCTCGGATTCGATGGAGAGCGCAGAGGAGAGACGCTCCTTGCGGAGTACGCCTCTGGTGCCCCCGTCACCAGACAGACTGGCGCGCCGCTCTGACCGGCGCTACTAGATGAAGATAAAGCAAAGTGGTTGTCTGACCGCCAGAGAAGTCCCGGGTGACTGTTAAAGCGAGGGATGACGCCCCAAAGGAAGCCCGGGTGACCGCTAAAGTAAAGGGTGACGCTAAAGGGAGGGCGCGGGGCTACTGTAGCGCCATCCATCGATGTACTGGAGGTTGACTGGGTCCTGGTCCACCGTATGGAGGCCCTGCAGCCGGCCCTGTAGACCCAAATACAAACAGTAAACCTTAGAACCCACATTGTAACCTACCTCCCTCGACCAGTATATAAGGGCGGTAGAGCTAGCGATCTAGGTAAGGAACAACATTTGTAAGAGTTCGCCTCTAGTTCTTCTTCTTCATCTAGCCATCGATAGTAGCTAAGAAAACGGCTCCAGGAGCACTTGTACTAGGCATTCGCCCCATATAGTAGATCTTGCAGGAGTAGGGGTGTTACCTCGCCGAGAGGGCCCCGAACCTAGGTTCGTCGCTGTGTTTGCAGTTCATCATGCCCAACCCGTTGCTTGATCCACCGATTGCACCTAAGTGTCCCTCTTAAGCCATCCCTGATGGCACTTCCGTGTTCCACACCACGATAGTTCTTCCACGGCCAATGCATGTATTCGATGTTGCCAAGCATACCAGGAAACCCCCTTCTATCGTTGATGGGCACAAGACGAGCAGTGTCTTTGGTGTTCGGCTCTCTCATGTAAACATTAACAAACACCGCAATAACCGCGCTGCAAAACCGGTACATAGGCTCATGGCATGTGGACTCGCTCATGCGCATGTAGTCGTCGAGGAGGTCACCGGAAACTCCATAGGCAAGCTGCCGAATGGCAGCAGAACATTTTTTGGTAAGAGGAGAAGCCAATCTTACCGGTGCAATCGTACTTGGCCTCGAAGTAGTTATCGTACTCCGTCACCCCATTGCGAATTTGCAAAAATAGGTCCTCGATATCCGATAACGGCGACGGAATGGCTTCTCTTTAAAGACTAGATCAGTTGGATGGAAGTAGTCCTTATAAAGACGTATATGGCCTTCTTCTCGTCCGTGCTCCTGGCTAGCTTCGCGCCGGACTAGGCACCTCCGCGCGACGGCAGGAGGTAGTGGTCGTGCACCATCTGTACAGCCGCCAGCAAAATCTAGGTCTCACCGTCGAACTCCTCCTCGGACGACGACTCGACGAAATTCTTGTAAAAGAACTCCATTTCCCTTCAGCTGCTGCCCATCTGCAAAGTATGCGTACGTCAATGGCGATGCCAACTCCCGTAGTGGTTCGAATACCTAAAAAGACCGGCGAACGTACCTCAGACAAATCATCGAGCAGGTTGTGCGCCACGCAGAGGGTGTCGGGCGTCCAGTCTACAAGCGGAGGCCGAGGGCGGCGAGATTGCCTGCGGTGCGTCTAGACAACTCTGACAACGTGTGTGGCCTGCGGTGGCGCTTGATATCGCGGGGGCGTCGGCGGCAGCGAGCGGTGGCAGCGACAAAGATTGCGCCTACTCAAGGTGCGGGATATGGAGTGCGAGGGTTTGGAGGAGGAGAGCGTCTGTTGTGCAATTGGCGAGAAGACCCGGGCGAATTATAGAGAGAACGCACTCGGACAAACGTGCGTCCAGACCGACACAACCAAGTTCCAGATTAGATACATGGATAGGTCGAGCTAGACGCGTTTTTTTGAATGAGTCGGTCCACTGGGACGCCACAGACAAGTTTGAACACGCACGGACCAGATGGATCAGCTCAGTAAAGATAATTCACCCCGTCCTGGCCTCAACCCACTGCCACGGACCCACCTGCTCCTGTTCGTGGTTGTCGCCGCCGGACCGTTACCGGACGAGCGCCCTCCGGTCCGTCTGTACCACCATTTGGCGCTCTGGTCAACCGGACGGAGCTGAAGATGCCTTTCTCGGCCGCCTGGACTGGCCGCCGGCCGCATGTAGTTTCTCGCGCTTGCCGATGATTCGGCCTCACATGCAAAAAAGGGTAATGTACTTTCTCGCCGTGATGGCTTAATTTGCTTTTTAGTGGATCAGCCGCTGTAGGCCTGTAGCCTAGATCAGCTCCACGTACAAAGCTAACTAGATGAAAACCTGCATTACATCTAGGCATATGTGTTTTCAGATGTGAAATTGTTCTTTGTAACGTGTTTAACCTTTTCTGTTTGTTTTACTGACGTCACAAACAAAATAAAAGATATATTAGGCATGCTTTGCGTTAGTGAAATCAAAGTTGTTCAAAGCCAGACCATTTGGAATTAAGTTGACATATGTGGAATTATGTAGACATATATATAGAATTATGTTGACATATATATATATATACTGCACACTGATATGTTGGCACGTTCAGCTAAGTATTACAATGTACCAATTGATGCTTCGTCAAGATTGCATGCACGATGTTACCATTTTGTTGGTTCATCATAGAATCAAAATAGTGATGTAAAACAACACTAAAGGGTATGTATAACTTAGCTACAACAATTAGTTCAGCTGGTTCATCAATAAGTTAATTAGTTGTGCTACTATTTGCTTATAACCAAAATAGTCACAATGGCTCCACATAATAAGCCATTTCATATTTTTTTATAGCATATTCATTGCCAACAAATATTTGATACAACAGTGGAGAGTATTCAAACCTTCAAGTCATGTATTCCGAAAACAGAAAAGAAGCAATAAGCAGCCAGGAAGTGGCACCAAATACAATCAGGAAACCAAAGGCAGCCTTTTCTTGGCCCTTTTTTTGTATACTGCTAGAGTGCAAATCTGCATCATCAGCCGTAGCTCCAAGATTCTCTATGCTTTCGGTGTCTCGTTCAGTAATAAGGATTTATTGACCGGGTGGAATACAGAAGATAAACCCCATAGTATTTTTTAAACAAACCAAAACAATAGTATGTGGGGGTACGTGTCTCTTGTTGCAATAGCGGCGAGCACATAATATTGTTTTCCAATCGTCCTCTTATCCTTCTAGTAAACAATAAGAACATATTAAACAATACTAACGGAAAACAACAGGCAGTTTCAGTTCCAGAACTGCATGAACATGTAACTCACCAGGCTCAAAATATTCCCTAGCAAGCATAGCAGAGATAACCGATTTGCTAGAGTTAGCACCAGTTAGTCTAAAATTCACATGGAAAGCACCGTCCTCATAAACAATCCAAAACCTGGAAACAATAATGTCATCTCGGCAAACGGAATAACGTGAGATAGTCACACCAACAACTTACCCCATCCCAACTAACCCACAAATTTGGGTAGGTAGATAATAGAGAATAAGATTCCATAACAATTTCTAAAATGTTCCATGAGAATTGAGAAGTACAGAGAAAACACAATTTTAAACATCACCACCATGTTTATATTTAGAAAGAACATAGGTATACTACTACTGCCAATTTCTAGTGGAGCATACCTTCCAAGAACCACTTGGTAGATGAAAATTCTACTATTTGAGATGGAAGCCCATGGGGGTCCCCCCCTTCAGTTATCACATACACTGTTGCTTTTGAATTCATAGTAAGCAACACAATTCAGGATGATCTGTGAATTTTTTGATTCAGTGATTGTACACTTTTTCTCTCATCTTGGTCTTTTGATTGACCCAAAGAGTGAACTTGAAAGATTCAAAAGTAGTCCAACAGCTTGCTTGATTTTGTTGGTCAGCACCTCTACCGTGAGGGGAAATTCTACTCTTGACGATTGCTTGAGGATTATTTCTCAAAGTTTGTGACTAGGCACCCACCTAATGGAAATGAAGTTCAGCATCCTCCAGAAGCTTATGGTCTAGTGCAAAGTTCATATTTCCATGGTCTCAATCCTTATGAAGAGCTGATACATGCTATATCTACAAGATAAACTATCGTCCGCTCCTCAAGAGGGTTGACAGAACCAGTGGCGGGAGTTTCCACGTATATATCCAGGATTTTACTAACTATTACCGCATGTATACAAAGGGGGTCACACTTGGGACTTACACATGGGACCTACCAACCTTGCACCACACTCACAAACATATGCTAGGGACACATGCAAGTTTTCATCTAATTCCGACGTTCTCGTGGTCTTCCTCCGGCGAAACCCTGATCTGGGAGGCTCGGATCGTCTACCCCCCTAGACATTCTTCTGACAGGGGTATCCCGGCGTAGCTCTCTCTTGTTTTGTGTTTGACTAGGTCATAGGATGATGTAAAACCATGTTGGTTCACAAGTTGGGGCACTATCCTACCCGGTTTCACCGGAACGGGGAGATTCCCCCTTATACAGGTCCAGAACCTTTCGCTTCTAGGTTAGAGCGCATGCATGCGAGGGGGACACATGCAAGTACCCAAAGACTAGTAGTTTTTGTATGTTCCAACATAGCACCACACTTTCATGCATGTGCTAGGGCACATGCATGCAGGTCCTCGAGAGGTAGTCAAAATTGAGAACAATCTATAAAGGATGTCAAACAACAAATTTCATATACTTTGTCGTGAAATCCTCTCATCATGGTCTTTTGATTCACCCAAAGAGTGAACTTGAAAGATTCAAAATTTGTCCAACAGCTTGCTTGGTTTTGTTGGTCAGCAGCTCTACCGTGAGGGGAAATAAATATAATTGAAAGAAAAAATGGAAAGAAAAATATAATTGAAAGAAAAATGGAAAGAAGAATAAAAAAAGCAAAAGGCACACAGGAAAGGATAAAACACATGGCAAAGGTTCTTTGCTGTGTGCCCTCGCCGTCAGGCACACGGCAAAGGTCCTTTGCCGTGTGTTTTCCTGCGGCACACGGCAAAGGTTTGCGGACATTATTTGTTGCGGGCCCGCGCGAGCAGCTAACCCTATCCACTCCCCCGCCCCACCCTACCCCGACCCCGCCTCTCACGCTCGACCCCTCCCAACACAGCGTCAACGCCACTCCCTAGCCCCGCCGCCCGACCCTGCCCCCTCCCCCGTCACTGGCCGCCCGCCGCCGCTAGCCCCTCCCCCGCCGCACCCGACCCTGACCCCTCCACGTATTACCCCTCCCCCTGCCCCCTCCCCCTGCCCCCGCCTCGTATCGCCTCCTCCCCTGCCCCTGCCACCGTCGTGGCCGCCCTTGCACGGTAGAGCGCCGGCCGTCTCGCGTTCGGGCGGGAGGAGATCCGCCCGGCAGCTCCCTCGCGCCCCCACCTTGTCGCCCCATCTCCTCCAACGACGGCTGCGGACAAGGTAAGCCATTTTTTTTAGTTTTTCATATATTGCTAGTATGATGTATGTAGTGGTAGTTCTAGTGTTGTAGTAAGTTATTAGTAAATTGTATTTAGTGACAGTTTTATTGTCATATATTACATTAGGGTAGTTTTAGTGGTAGATTTAGCAAAACGGACAAGTTACTAATATGTTGGATTTGGTGGTAGTATTTTCTAGTATGCTGTTTCATATATTCATGTGTATAGTAGTAATTTAGGAATTATATGTGTAAAATTTTGGCTTGTATTTTGGCATATATAAATACATGTGTATATTACTAATTTTTCTTCGTGCAGGATATGTGTCGAGTCTGAGGGTGGGGCTGTCGACGACGTAGGTAATTTTGCGGGAGGGTCACTGATCTTCTTCACCTCTCGATCACGCTTCGAGGGTAAAAATCTTTTCTCCTATCTTGTACCTATGGTTATTTTCGTGTGTAGATCACCAAGTCTGCCGCGTTACCTAGGCGTCTCTCCCCGGTCGTAAGGGTTACGCGGATAAATATGCATTAGTGGTCTCGCATATTATGAAGCATAACTCTTACGGCATTTATCGAGACAGCCGGCGGATGCGTAGTTGGGTATGTTTTCCTTGTTCTACTCCGGTCCGAGATAGGATTTCAGCAGCGTCTCCCTGTTGTTCTCCGGATGCACATCCCTCTTGGATTTTTTTCGAGACGTGTATCGGGAGAACAGCGGGGAGGTGGTGCCAAAATTCTGTGTCGGATCGGGGTAGAGCAGGGAAAACATACTCAATCTACGGATCCGGCGGTTGATAGGACCCTCTTTACCTATTAGAGAGATAGGTGGATATATGTATGGCGTAAAATATATGTTTGCTAAAATTAACCGAACTAATACCGGATTTATTTATATGGCATGATTAATTGAAAGCATTATATATGTCGTTTTGGTACTGATTAGAGGATGGAGAATCGTGACTGGATGTATGATGGCTATGTCAGTAAGTGGGACTTTACCTCAGAATGGCAAGAAAAGACCGAGGACTTTGTGAACCAGGCATTTGCCGTCCCCAGCAGACCCAGAAGAATTTTCTGCCCCTGTGCAAGATGCAAGCACCTGAATACACATCCGAAGGATGATGTGAGTACTCACCTGCTCAATTACGGGTTCACACCATCCTACAAGACATGGACATTTCATGGTGAAAAGTTAGCGAAACATGCTAGGAGGGAGTCACGGCAGGGTCAGCAGCAGAGTCAGCCAAGGGGAGAATTTGATGCTGGTTTTGATAGGTGCGTAGACAACTTTGTGAATGCTAATGCGCCTGAAAGCCCTCATGTAGAGGCGGAGACACCTCAGGAGGCGGAGACAAGTGAGGAGCCGGAGGAAAACACGGCAAAGTACTACGAGACTTTGTTTGCCTCACAGACCCCCCTTCATGCACATACAGATGTTACCCAACTGGATGCCATAGCTCGCCTTTTGGCCTTCAAGAGCCACAAGAACTTGACCAGAGAGGACTTTGATGATATGCTTGCCGTCGTTGGCAGCATTCTGCCGAAAGAGCACCTCTTGCCGGAGAACTTCTACTATTCGACCAAACTCCTCCGTGACCTTAAGATATCATATGAGCCGATACACGCTTGTCCGAAGGGATGCATGCTATTCACAAAGGAGCATGCTAAGACAAATTATTGTATCCGCTGCAAATCCTCTAGGTACTTTGAGGTCGATCCCAATGGTGATGGTCAGAAGAGGCAGACCGGGGTTGCCCAAAACATTCTTCGGTATCTTCCAATCATACCGAGGCTCCAGCGACTCTTCATGACCGAGGATACTGCCCAGCAGATGTAGTGGGAAGTACAAGGGAACAGATACCTCGACAAGATGATACATCCGTCGGATGGTAGTGCATGGAAGAACTTTGTCAAGAAATAACCTGAGAAAGCCGGTGACAGGAGGAGCATAGCAGTTGCCATATCAACCGATTGGTTCAATCCATATGGCATGTCAGCTTCAGTATACAGTTGCTGGCCAGTGTTTGTTATTCCCCTGAACCTCCCCCTGGCGTCTGCATGAGATCAGAGAACATGTTTGTCTCGATGATAATCCCAGGGCCGAAATACCCGGGTAAGAACATGAATGTGTATCTAGAACCGCTGGTGGATGACTTGCTTCGTGGCTGGGAAGGTCGGGGGATCCAAACATTTGACACTTCAAACAACGAGCACTTCGATATGTATGTCTGGTACCATACCTCTCTGCATGACCTACTAGCATGTGCGTTGTTCTGCGGCTGGTGTACACATGGGAAGTGGCCTTCCCCAGTGTGCATGCAAGCTCTGATTTTCTTCTAGATGTCGAAGGGAGGCAAGTATTCCTACTTTGATCAACATCGACAGTGTCTTGAGCAGAATCATCCATACAGGAGTGAAAAAAAGAGGTTCAAGAAAGGCCGTGTTGTCCATGATCCAAAGCCACGTCTAAAGACCGGAAAGGAAATCAAGGCTGAGTTAGAAGCCCTCCAGCCAAACTCCGATGTGAATGGTTTCGTGGGATACGGGAATACGCATCAGTGGACCCACATTCCGTGCTTATGGAAGCTCCCTTACTTTGAGGATCTTGAGCTCCCGCATAACATTGATGTAATGCACACCGAAAAGAATATCGATGAGGCCCTTTGGAGCACCATAATGCAAACCGATAAGACGAAAGATAACATCAAGGCTCGAATTGATCAAGAAGCATTGTGTGATAGGACAAAGTTGAACATGCAGCCACACGGAGCCAAAGGCAGAAAAAGGTGGTCTAAGCCAAAGGCTCCTTTCTGCCCAACAAAGCCCCAAAGAAGGGAGATCTTCCAGTAGATCGCGCAAAGTTTGTTTTTCCCTGATGGGTATGCGGCCAACTGGATGAGGGGTGTGAACATGGAAACCTTGCGAGTACAAGGGATCAAGAGTCATGACTACCACGTATGGCTTGAGCGGATAATGCCGGTGATGATTCGAGGCTATGTCGATGAGGAGACTTGGAGAGTGCTATCGAGGTTGAGCTTTTTCTTCCGCCAGATTTGTGCTAGGGAGTTAGACCGTAAAGTGCTTGAGAAGCTACATGAACAGGCACCCGAGTTGCTTTGCAATCTATAGATGCTCCTTCCGCCAGGGTTCTTCAATCCGATGCAACATATGATCTTGCATCTTGCAGACGAGGCTTTAAAGGGGGGACCTCTGTGGGCCCGTTGGCAGTTTCCGCCCGAGAGAGAAACAAAGAAGCTTCGTAAGAAAACAGGCAATAAATGCATGATCAAGGCATCCATAGCCGAGGCAGTCCTTAACGAGGAGGTTGCAAACTTCACCACAAAGCACTATGATGCCAACATTACCACAAAGCGTAACCCAGTGTTCCGTTACAATGTCACCAACCCTAAAGATGTACCCAATTTTAGCATCTTCGTTGGGCTAGGTGGCAAATCAAGTGGCACAAAGAGGTTCGCAATGAAAAACTTGAGAGGGAGTTGATCCACTCGTATGTCTTGAACACCATGGAAGAAGTGAAGCCGTACATCGAGTAAGTTCTCACCATTTAGTTTTCCGCAAACATTCACTGCTATGTCCGTGCCTAACTCTCCTTTAAATTGTTATAGACGATTCAAGAGTGCACATTGGAAGAATCCAAATAGGGAGCCTAACCCTCAAGAGGAGCAGGATATTTTCGATAAGGGTGGTGGTTTTGGTTTCGTCAGCTGGTTCTATGGTTTGGTAATATTTGAGCCAACTTAATGTGCTACACTTCTTGTGATAAACTTCTTATGCTAAACTTCTTGTTCTAACTTGTAGGCAAGAACTAACAAAGAGATGCAACCCGAGCTAAGAAATATTGCCAGGGGCTTTAACCATTTAGTCGACACGTTCAATGCTTATGACGTGAATGGGTATCGCTTCCATACCCATGAATACACAACTAGCCGGCCCAACCGGAAGACAACAAATAGCGGGGCCTTTTGTGAAGGCTCAGATGGCCTCCAGTACTATGGAAGAGTCGAGGGTATATATGAGCTGACTTACTGTTTTGGCAAAGGGCTAAATCCTGTTGTATTTAAATTCCATTGGTTTGACCCACATAAGGTGAAACAGGATCCTGAAATTGGACTGGTCGAAGTTAAGAGAAACTTTTTTTATGCGGGAGATGATGTTTACATTTTGGCTACTCAGGCCTTCCAAGTATTCTATCTTCCGTACCCATGCCAAAACCCGACAAAATGTCTACAGGACTTGATGTTGTGATGACGGCACCGACACGCAATAGGCCTCCCTTGACAAACAAGGATGATTACCGCCGCCTAGACCCCTCAACAAATGATGGAGAGTTTTATCAGGAAGAAGGGCTCCCCGGGCAATTCACCATCGACTTGTCCGCCGATGGTGACATGGTCATAGACGATGAGCAAGAAGAAGCTGAGGAGGAAGACACTGCGCAAGATGAAGCTGAGGATGTTCACAACCAACAAGATGTGAGTTTGCTCCAGGCGTTCCATGCAGGCCTTGACGTCAACGATCCACAGGGACCACCTCCAGGTTTTGTTGATGATTATTGGTGGCCGGAAAATGATAGCGATGACGAAACCTCTTGTCCAATTCATAATCCCGACTTAGGCTTCTGATCCATGTAGTAGTAATAATCTTTGTAGTAGTGCTTGTTATGTAATCCCGCCGAGCTATGTAATAAAATTTCTTTCTTTTTGTCTTTGTATTTGTAAGAACTCTATTCTATGTAATAAAATTTCTTTCCTTTTGTCTTTGTATTTGTAACAACTCGTAGCCCCAAAGTCGAGAGAGGACAGGTATTTTCGAGATTCATATAGCATAGGGATGTGACGGTGGCAAGCCCAGGAAAGGATTCTCGATCCACGACAACGATTCCTTTCGAGGAGTCGTTGCCGTGGAGACCGAATCCTTTCCTTGACTTGCCGCGTATCATACCCATGCTATATGGATCATGGAAGTATTTCTCTTCTTTCGTCTTTGCTTATATGAATAGATTAGCTAGCGTGACTTAAATTGAATAGATTAGATAGCCCTAAAGTCGAAAGGAAAGACATTACTTCACTATTCGTATAGCATGGGCGACATTGTTATATGAATCGTGAAATGGTTTCTTTCCTTTCGTCTTTGGAGAAACGCAAGGAAGGCTTCATCTCGTAGCCCCAAAGTCGAGAGAGGACAGGTATTTTCGAGATTCATATAGCATGGGGATGTGACGGTGGCAAGCCCAGGAAAGGATTCTCGATCCACGACAACGATTCCTTTTGAGGAGTCGTTGCCGTGGAGACCGAATACTTTCCTTGACTTGCCGCGTATCATACCCATGCTATATGGATCATGGAAGTATTTCTCTTCTTTCGTCTTTGCTTATACGAATAGATTAGCTAGCGTGACTTAAATGGAATAGATTAGATAGCCCTAAAGTCGAAAGGAAAGACATTACTTCACTATTCGTATAGCATGGGAGACATTGTTATATGAATCGTGAAATGGTTTCTTTCCTTTCGTCTTTGGAGAAACACAAGGAAGGCTTCATCTCGTAGCCCCAAAGTCGAGAGAGGACATGTATTTTCGAGATTCATATAGCATGGGGATGTGACGGTGGCAAGCCCAGGAAAGGATTATCGATCCACGACAACGATTCCTTTCGAGGAGTCGTTGCCGTGGAGACCGAATCCTTTCCTTGGCTTATCGCGTCTCATACCCATGCTATATGGATCATGGAAGTATTTCTCTTCTTTCGTCTTTGCTGATACGAATAGATTACCTAGTGTGACTTAAATGTAATAGATTAGATAGCCCTAAAGTCGAAAGGAAAGACATTACTTCACTATTCGTATAGCATGGGCGACATTTTTATATGAATCGTGAAATGGTTTCTTTCCTTTCGTCTTTGGAGAAACACAAGGAAGGCTTCATCTCCTAGCCCCAAAGTCGAGAGAGGACAGGTATTTTGAGATTCATATAGCATGGGGATGTGACGGTGGCAAGCCCAGGAAAGGATTCTCGATCCACAAGAACAATTCCTTTCGAGGAGTCGTTGCCGTGGAGACCGAATCCTTTCCTTGGCTTGCCACGTCTTATACCCATGCTATATGGATCATGGAAGTATTTCTCTTCTTTCGTCTTTGCTGATACGAATATAGTGTGTGTTTAAAACTTGAGTATTATTGTACTATTATGAATCTTGTGTCACTGATGTGTACTAATAAACTACTCTTTTCACTCTGTTTTGCAGGTGACTGAAAGATGCCGGGAGGAAAGGGAGTTACAAGAAAGCTGAAAAGCTTGGCAAAACTTGTGACTAGTGGTTCAAAAGATGCCAGGGGGAAGCATCCTACTAGTGCTAGTGCTCCACCGCGCACTTCACAGCGGCGGGGGCATGGGAGGCGTGCGAGGACTCCTAGTCCCCCTCCGGTCTTCGAGGAGGACGAGCAGGAGCAGGAGCAGGAGCAGGAGCAGGAGGGGGAGGACGAGGAGGAGCCAGTTCGCTGTCAGGAGGATGAGGGGACGCACTCGGATTCTGACGAGGAGGAGCAGGAGTAGCAGCAGGAGGAGGAGGATGAGGGGTTGGGGTCTTTACCCTACGAGCTTGATACATCCTTGAGGTGGGCGCCTCCGGAGGATGAGACGTCGTACCTTGACGAGTACGCGGCAATGGACCCAATCCTGGTGCCGCGGGAGAAGGCTCCATATCGGCGTGGGGTTTCGAGACTCCCCGACCTACCTTATCCCTATGCGGACAAGGTACTCGTGCCCGCTGGGTCGAGGTACATGATTTGAACCTAAACTATATATTGTAATTTTTATTACATACTGACCTTGTCTTTTCATTTTGCAGTGCCTTTCTATATCGGGATGGGATCAAGCCATATCGTGGCTACTCAAACATCCTTGGAGCCTTGGTTAGAAAGTATTTTCCTGGGATTGTCACTCTCCAAATGGTCCAAAGGATGTGGCTTGGACTTGGAAGCATTACCACTATGCTGAAGATCCCAAAAAAAAGTACACCACCATCGCGGAGAAGGTTCAGGTTTTGTTCTGGGTAAGTTTGTTTCGCTTGTCATAATTCAATCGCCTTGAGGATGAAATATACTTGAACTCGTGGCTTTGACCCCCCTTTTTTCCCTATGTGCATACTTGTAGAAGTTCTTCGACATGGACAGGGCGCGCAAAAGGGAGTGTTTGATGATTGTTCACGAGCTTGCCAAGAGGAAGGTGCAAGACATGCACTACGAGGCACGCGTGAACTGTGTCCGCAACTGGTTCGGCGATCGCAAGATTTGGATGAATAAGAGCCAAGCCCGGGAGATGCTCTTCGAGCCGTGGCAGTACCTGCAGGTAGCTGCATTTTTGTTTTATTGATTTCTTGACCTTATTCTATTTTCTATTGTACTAATATGTGTGTCTTGTGGATGTAGAACCCTCCTCAGTTCGTGGATAATGACGAGCGGTGCTTCAAGGCAATGGTAGCGTGGTGGACACACCCCATTTACCTCCAGAAACACGTCGATGCAAAGAAGCGGCGAGAGGAGATGGGGGGTGGATCACACCGCCAAGGCAGCATCCCCCTCGCCCTTCTTAGGCAAAAAGAGGTTAGAAAATGCTTTATTTGTTCTTGCTTGTAATGTTATTCTTTACTTCACCCTTTGGAGTCCCCCTTCACTTAACTTCGTGCTCTTTTGTGCAGAAAATAAAGACAGGTCAAGAGCCTTCCGTGTTTGCCGTTTGGAAGAAGACACGCACGTTGGACGAGCCTAGGAACGAGAGCCTATGGATGAACGAGGGAGCCAGGCTCCGTGGTGAGAAGTACCCTGAGAAGTACAAGGAGGTGCATGGAGAAGATTCTAACCCTGAGACCGCCCCCTTCGACCCCGAGGTCGCCATGCTGGCGGGAGAAGGCCAGAAGAATGGTCGCCTATGGATCGGTCACGGGTCCGTCGACCCTAAGACCGTTCCATCTATGCGCCAGGTCCGGCGTGGTAGGGCGAGCGACCAGCATGCTATAGAGACCCGCGGCCTTCGGTTGTAGCTCTCGACCAGTTACGGGTATGTTATTCCTCGGTCATCTATGTTTTACTACATGTTTTGCGTTGCAATGTTCATCTAATCGTGGCGACACGATGTAGGAGGAGATGGCCACTGATAGGGCACGCGGAGAGGCGGCCGAGCAGCGGCAGCAGCAGCTGGAGCAGCAAATGGCCCATCAGCAGGGGTTGCTGGAGCAACAGGGGAAGATGATGCGGTGGATTACACAACAAATGCTCATCAATTCTCAACCAGGGAATCTTCCCACTTCTCCTTTTGTCTTCTCGTGGGTAAGTGATCAAGTGTCTTATTGTCCAATGCTCGCAATTTTCAATCTTGCCTTATTGTCTAATGCTCACAATTTCCACTGCTGCAGATGGACAATGCGATGCTGCCGCCCGGTGGGTCTGCGGGTGGATCGAACAACCAGGCGTCGCCGTCTTTCACCGTCAACAATCCGTCGGTCGTCCGGAGGCTAAATCAGAGTCCTCCAGGTTTGTTTTCTTATACTTGTCAAATTTAGCCATGCCATCGCATTTGTAGAAATTTTAGCCATGCTATGACACATGTAAAAAATTTAGCCTTGGCATGATACTTATAGAAAATTTAGCAATTCCATGGCACTTGTAGGAAATTTAGCCTTGCCATGATACTTATAGCAAGCAATTCCATGACACTTGTAGATAATTCTATGCCATTATCAAAATTTTAGCCATGCTATGACACTTGTAGAAATTTTAGCCTTGTCATGACACTTATAGAAATTCTAGCCTTGCCATGGGACTTGTAGATATTCGTGATTTTACTTGTCATATTGATGTAATTTGCGATGAGACTCATCAAAATCCCATGTTATTGCCATTGCCATCAACTTGCCTAGAAACTTGTACATATTGATGATTTTACTTGTCATATTTATGTACTTGTCTTGAACTTGTAGGATCTCACGATGGAGCATGATCTTGTGGAGCACTCGGAGTTGATGGTCTTGTGGATGGCAAGAATAAACTTATAATATTTGTTTAGTTTAGGGATTGTGCACTTGTTGGTTATGCACTTGTGTAATAAACTTGGTCATGTGTGATATTTGGTAGTGTTTGTGATGATATTATGATCATACTTGTGATATTTTGGTGTTGGTGATGTATTTTGGTGTTGGTGATGATTATATTATTGTTGTTCGATGCAATTTGGTGTTGTTGATGATCTGTATGATCATATATATATATATATATTCTATGTTTTGAATTGCAGAAAATGAATGGAACAAATTTTTTTTGAAACAACAGGGCTGCTCCGTGTGTAGCCCACCTGTGTGCTGCTGAGGTTGGGGCCTTTGTCGTGTGCTATATGCCAAAGGCACACGGCAAAGGATGAACTTTGCCATGTGTCACCCCTGAGAGGCACATCAAATGAAAATGCACACGGCAAACCCTGAACACACGGCAAAATGCAAAGCAAACGGCAAAGGACATACACACGGTGAAGGCAAGACACACGGCAAAGAAAGGACACACAGCAAAGAACGAATGCACACGGCAAAGGGAATACACGGCACCCATCTGTTGGCTCCGTCAGACGGACGAAAACCGTCAACTACTTTAGTGTGTCGTGTGTGATCAGAAAACACACGGCAAAGTCTTTGCCGTGTTCCGGGCGTGAAGACACACGGCAAAGAGCCTTTGCCGTCTCGATCGTTGACACACGGCAAAGAGTTTGGCGTGTTCCGGGAGGCAAAGAACCTTTCTCCCGTAGTGCTACATCTAATTGATTTGCCATCTAATTGAACACCAAGGAACAATTGGAGTGTACACCAAGCAATTGAATCGTCTGTAATTAAGTAAACTGTCAGAACACCATGTTCGTGTAATCATGTTACGTGAACCAACCTGGAGCTTTTCGCGCTTCCTTGGGCTGGCTGTTGTGGCACCGATGATAGCGAGGGAGAGCTCCCTACGTCGGGTGGAATTACCATGCTGGATCTCTCGGGTAGAGGCCAGACTGCGCCGAATCTCACAAAAATCACACATTAGGCAATATAACGTTTGGAGAACTGCTCCATCGGGAGGAACAACTCATCCAATGGGAAAAAGAAAGGGTGGAGGCCTGATTGGGTAGGTCCCTGCCCCGACGATGTTTCCCTGCCGCCGTCGTTCCTTCTCCCGCCGCCCGGTCAGTCTAGGGTTATGGCGTGCGGGCGGGCTGACGGAGAGGACGTACGTCGTATGATGACCGGGCCTCAGAGGAGGGACATGAGAGGGATAGAATGGCGGGAAAGGGGAGAGATGGGGCGGGAATGAGCTTACCGGTGCCAGGCCACCCGTTACTTCAGTTTGTGGCCTTTGTCTCGATTTGCAGGAGACCACTCCGTCTGCAACCCCGACCACAAGTCTGGTCTAGGAGCCGGGCAGCGCCGCCGTTGTGGCCGCCGGTGAGGCAGGCAAGAAGTGGATGGAAGAGGATAGAACGCGGGGGCTCGAGTCAGGTGAGGAGAGGAAGGGTCGAGTCGTCCTTATGTATTGGAGTTGGACCCACGCATCAGATACACAGATTGGCAGATAGGCTGAGAGGAGCCGCAGCTAATTTTTTAAATAATATATTTTTTTATTGATTTGCACAAATAATACATAAAACGGACAAATTACAAATCTGTTGGTCGTTCGGCCGTTCGACAGACGACAAACTCGTTTCGTCCGTTCAACGGACGACACACTGCCTTCGTCCGTTCAACGGACGAAAATCACCCTGCAAACGACAACGTTGCCTGCAGGAACGGATGAAGAGAGTGTGTCGTCCGTTGAACGGACGAAGACAGTGTGTCGTCTGTTGAACGGCCGACCTACCAAAAGATTTGCAATTTACCCGTTTTATATATTATTTGTAAAATTTAATAAAAAATGTATTATTTAAAAAATTAGCGGAGCCGCGGCTCTCCCGGATTAAGCTATAGAGTAATTCGCCGATACAAGCTAAGCTATGGCTAGAAAAAGTAGTACTACCAAACTTTGCTAGGCAATTGATTCTCTTTTGATCCGTCCTCACAAACTACACAATTGATCGATTCTATGTAAAATGGCGATACAAAGTATTTCAATTTTTATATAGAATATTTGGAATTTAATATTAGCTCTAAGCTGCCATCTTATTCGCATTGATCATTTATATTCAAAATTATCCAGATATTTTGTAAAGTACGCTTTAAAATAAGATATTTTATTCCCTAAATGATCGTTTATATGTAGATAGGTGTATAGATTATTATTGTTTTATGACAAATCAGCATGTAAACAATCTCTGTGTCCTTGGGGGTATACGGACAAATCATGCCAAAACAACAGTTTCATAGTTGTTCTAGCCAAACAACTTTCAAATTCCTTCTAGCTTTTTGCCCGGGCTTATAGCTCCCATGCGACGTCTTTACCCGAAATTAGAAAGAACACTACATTGTTGCACAGAATTGTTGGAGATATGTCCTAGAGGCAATAATAAAAATGGTTATTATTATATTTTTATGTTTATGATAAATGTTTACATTCATGCTATAATAGTATTAAACGAAAACATTAATACTTGTATGATTTGTAAACTAAATTAGAGTCCCTAGTAAAGCCTCTTTGTAATACTATCTTGTTGGTTAATAGATGATCGTGGTTTCCCGATCATGAATATTGAGATGTTGTTAACAACAAGATCATATCATTAGAAAAATGGTGTGATGGACATACTCCTATAGATAAGCGTAGCATTAAGATCAAGTCATTTCAATAGTTCATTTGCTATAAGTTTTCTGATACATAGTAACCTAATTCCTTCGACCATGAGATCATGCTAATCACCGTCACCAGAAGGATGCTTTGATGACATCAAACACCACATCGTAACTGGGTGGCTATAAAGGTGGCATTGAGTGTTCGGAAAGTATGTGTTGAGGCACATGGATCAAGAGTGGGATTTGTCCATCCATATGACGGATAGTTATACTCTGGTCTCTCTCGGTGGAATGTCATCCAATTGGCTTGCAAGCATGTGACTGGCTCACCAGGGATCATATATCACGGGAACAAGAAAATAGTACTTATCGGTAACAAGGTTGAACTAGGTATACAGAGATACCGACGATCAAACCTCGGATAAGTAAACTATCGCGAGGCAAAGGGAAATTGGTATCGTATGTAAGTGGTTCATTCGATCGCAAAGTAATCGTTGAAATATGTGGGAGCCATATGAATTTCTAGATTCCTCTATTAGTTATTGATCAGAGAAGTGTCTCGGTCATGTCCGCATAATTCACGAACCGTAGGGAGACACACTTAAGGATTCGATGTTGTTTAGTAGATATGGAATGTTTGTAGGGATACCGAATGTTATTCGGAGTCTCGGATGGGATCCAGTATATCACGAGGAGATCCAGAATGGTCCGGAGAATAAGATTCATATAAGGAAAGTCTGATTCTGGAGTTCGGGAATGATTCCGATGTTTTTATCGAAGAGGTTCTAGAAGGGTCTAGAAGGTTCACCGGACCGGAAGGGGAATGGTCCATGAATGTGTCATGGGTAAGTGGAATGATTGGATCATATCCTAGGTCACTTGGTTTGGGAATTTGCAAGAGAGAGAATTAAAGCTCTAAATTGAAAGTCCAACGGGAGGTTTGAAAAGTCAAACTCGAACAATGGTTTCCTAGTGGAAGAAGGAAAGAGTCCTTCCTTCAATCCAACTTGGGTTTGGGTTTGGATTCAAACCCTCCCCTCCCAAGGCTGTCCTCCTCTCATAAATAGAAGTGGAGGGCTGCCCCAAACAACACAAGAGCCAGCCCTCCCACCACGGGCGCCGCCGCCTAGCCGCCGCCGCATGCCTCCGCCGCGCCGCCGCCGCCTCGTCGTCGTCGCCCTAGCCGCCGCCGACACCTCCTCCTTATCCCGGCCTTCTAAACCTAGATCACCGGGAAACCCTAGATCCACCATAACTCGCACCGACTTAGGCGAAGCCCTGCGGGATCTTCCCTCTACTTCCGACACCACGCCGTCGTGCTGCCAGAATCGCGAGGGGGGAACTACAACCTTTGTTGCCGGCTGGAACAAGGGAGATGAAGGTATTCATCGAGTACTGAACGTGTGACCGACTGCGGAAGCGCTGCCGGAACGCAGCGCCGGAAGGATCGTCTACGCGATCTTGAGATCGGCAAGAGTACGACTACATCACCCACGAGAATCTGCTCTCGCTAACCTCTTTGGAATCTTCGAGGGTGAGTACTCTAATCGACTCGTTGCTTCAATATAGTAGATAGATCTTGGCTTGTTTGTATGCATGCGGTAGAATTTTTTTGTTTTCCATGCTACGAACCCCTACAGTGGTATCAGAGCCGTGTCTATATGTAGATCTGTTGCATGAGTAGAACACAATGGTCATTGTGGCATTGATGCTTTTGTTGTCGATTGCTTCTAGTGTACTTTGCATATTGCGGGATGGTGGGATGAAGCGGCCCGTGCTAACCTTACATGACATCGTTCATGGGACTTGCTCCATGCTTGACATGCAACTTGTATTGCATAAGTGGCTTTGCGGGTGCGTGTTTCTCCCAACATAGTTAAGATTCAATTTACAACAGGTGATTGACAATACTAGTATCAACGTTGTGGTTATTGTTCGTAAGTTAGAACGACACTTACTGAAAGCCCCAAACCACGTAAAACATGCAAAGAAAATTAGAAGCGTCTAACTTTGTTTTGCAGGGGTGTCTGTGATGTGATATGGCCATGATTGTGATTATATATGATGTATGCAATGTTCCTTATTGTAAGTTGGCAAACGGCAGGAGCCATATGGTTGTCCTTTAATTCCGTTAAGACCTGCGTGTCTATTATTGAAAGTAGTTGTAATAGTTGATGATGGTGGACGATAACCATGAAGCGACGCCATTGACCATGACGCCATCCCGGTGATGATGGAGATCATGTTCGTGCTTGAAGATGGAGATCGGAAGCACAAGAAGAAACGCCATATCATATCACATATTATCAATTACATGTGATGTTAATCCTTTTATGCATCTTGTATTGTTTATTTCGTGACGGTAGCATTATAAGATGATCCCTCAAGCACAAAAATTTGAAGTTATAAAGTGTTCATCCTTAGTAAGCACTGTTTCTAAAGCTCATTGTTTCGAAGCACCACGTGATGATCGGGTGTGTTAGATTCTGCGAGTGTATACAACGTGAGCAAGCCAGATTTGCTCATGCGGAAGCTAAGGTTTGATCTTGACGAACCTAGCATGTACAGACATGGTCTTGGAATACGGATCACCGAAAGGTAAAGCATGAGTCATATAGTAGATATGATGAACATGTTGATTGTTCGCCATTGAAGCTACATCAACTCTCCTGATGATCGGTTTTGATGTGGTGGATTTGGTTCGTGTGATCACTAAAACAATGTGAGGGATATTGTTTTGAGTGGGAGTTCACCTAGATTAATTTAACTATTAATTAGAACTCAATTTGTCATAAACTTAGTCTAAACTATTGCAAATATGTTGTAGATCAATGGCGGCCCCTACCATCAATTTTAATGCGTTCCTAGAGAAAGAAAAGTTGAAAAACAATGGAAGCAACTTCGCAGATTGGTTCCGCAATTTGAGGATTGTCCTCAATGCTGGTAATTTGACCTATGTGCTGGATGCACCGCTGGGTGACCCACCTGCAGCTAATGCTACCGATGAGGTAAAAAAATGTTTTCCTCGCTCGGAAGAATCAGTACTCCATAGTTCAATGTGATATCTTGTATGGTTTGGAATCGGAGCTTCAGAAAAGGTTTGAGAACCATGACCCACATGAAATTGTCTGTGAACTCAAAATGATATTTGAGGCTCACACGACAGTTGAGAGTTATGAGGCTTCTGAAAAATTCTTTTATTGCAAGATGGAAGAGGGCAACTCCGTCAGTGAGCACGTGCATAAGATGTATGGGCACGCAAGCAAGCTTCAAAGCTTGGGTATAGTGATTCCTAATACTTTGGGGATTCACCATGTCCTCCAATCACTACCACCAAGTTACAAGAACTTTGTGATGAACTACAATATGCAAAACATGGACAAGTCATTGCCCAAACTCTTCTCCATGTTAAAGTCTGCGAAAGTGGAGATCAAGAAAGAGCACCAAGTGTTGATGATCAATAAGACCACCAAATTCAAGAAGCAAGGCAAGTATAAGAAAAAGGGAAAATTCAAGAAGGGCGGTAAGAAAGTTACTGCGCTGGTGAAGAAGACCAAGGCTAGGCCTAAGCCTGATACTGAGTGCTTTTACTGCAAGGGAGAAGGTCACTGGAAGCGGAATTTCCCTAAGTACTTGGAGGATTAGAAGAACGGCAACATCAAGAAGAAAGGTATATCTGATATACATGTTATTGATGTGTATCTCACTAGTACTCATAGTAGTGTCTGGGTATTTGATACTGGTTCAGTTGCTCACATTTGTAACTCGAAACAGGTGCTGCAAAATAGATGGAAACTAGCGAAGAACAAGGTGACGATGTGTTATCGCCATATTTTGGCCAACGAAGGAGATGGGCCGTGATCAAGATGGGCTTGGAAGATGCGTATATTCAACGTGTTGTTGGATCGGCCTAGTGCGTAGAATTGGGCTAAATTGCCCGTGTATCTTGTATCATAGTAGGTTTCGTTTCAGTTTAGATAAAGATAGAGTTGTAGAGTTATTCCAAAAGTAGAGAGTCTCCGGACTATAAATATGTACCTAAGGTTATCGAGAAAAGGAGGACAATCACGTTCACAACAAACACAATCTCGGCGCATCGCCACCCCTTGTTTCTAGGGTTTTTCTCGGGTAAGTGCCATGCTGCCTAGATCGCATCTTGCGATCTAGGCAGTATTTACTTATGCGATTGTTTGGTGTTACTCGTACTGAAGCCTTGTTGATGGCGAGTAATACTTTTATCATAGATTTGTGTAGGCTAGCAACAGTACATTTCGCTATGATTGTTTAGTTTTGCTGCC
This sequence comes from Avena atlantica, assembly GCA_910589765.1. NCBI lineage: Eukaryota > Viridiplantae > Streptophyta > Magnoliopsida > Poales > Poaceae > Avena > Avena atlantica. The sequence goes on from OU342738.1 coordinate 383,162,503, forward strand.
TCTAGCTATCTCGCCGCCTTTGCACCTCTTCCCGGGTGTAAGGGTGGCATCTTGCTTGATCTTTATTTAAGTCGATTTGATCTGTTATAGTTGTGCCTTGTTCTCCAAGGTTTAGTTTGATATCTACATGATCAGGCCTTGCAAACGGGTTGAACGATCCAGTAATATGTAAGATATGGTTTGCCAATCCAAGAGGAGTTGTTCCGGGAATTGACTTTATGTTGGTTTTTAGGCCTTCTCTAGGGTTAGTTTTCCATCATCTTTTATATCTACCAGGCTCAATTACGTGTAGGACGTTCCAATTATGTAGTGAAAACATTAAACTATCGTAGATCGATTTAACTTGTATCGATGAAGCAAAACCCCATGTTATCATAGATCTAATGCAGAACCATGGGTTAATCGGCTCTAGGAGCCGATTCACAGGGAAACCTGGGAGCCGGTCACGGCTCGAATTTTACGTATACTTGTTTACCATGCAGGAAACCAGTCGGAGCAATCCATCACCTTCCTGATCAGGTATAGATCAGGTGGCACGCCCTCGAACCAAGCCAGGACGTGTGTCGGAGTTTTGCGGGCCGTTGCCCGAGGGACCAGGGCCCACCAGCAGTTCTGGGAGCCTCCCGGCTCTTCGTGTTGCTCGTCGCTGCTCGCCGGTGAGTTTTGGCAGGCAACACATTCTGGCACGCCCGGTGGGACCTTCAACAACGTCTACATCAACATCCGACGCTGCGATGGAGAGCAGACCAGTCACGTACGACGAGCTGCCTGAAGAGCACAAGGCGAAGTACGATGAGATCAGAAATCTCTTCGAAGCCGATCTCATCGGCTCTTTCGAGAGGACCCGTAAGCATGGCATCAAGTGGAGAGGGTTCTCCGCCGAGGGTGCTCTTGATGAGGTAGATCTGTCTGTTCCTTCGGAGGAACGTACCAGAGCTCTGCGACAGGAAGTCAACTACATGGTGGCTCATTCTCTTCACCGCCATTCTGAGAGCTTGGTAAACGCTTTCGAGCGGGTAGCAGTTCGCGTGGTTCAGGAGATCATGAAACATCAGTACTCTCCGTCGGGGCCTACTCTGGGGACTCACCAGGGAGAAAGACCGCTCCAGACCAGGCCACAGCTGCCATTCACACTTGCAGCTCCAGAGCCGCCAGGGGCACCGGCGTACGTCGTCTACAAGGTCGGAGGCGACCCTGGCGATTGCCAGTTCCTGTTTGAACCACCTAAAGAAATCCCACATGGATATGTGTGCACTTACGTACCGGACTGCAACAGCTTAGCGCGCACGAACCAGATTGCAACCGCAGGGATTGCTGGGGCAGGAGTTTCTGGAATAGGGGCTTCGGGAGCAGGTGTTTCTGGAGCAGGAATCTCTGGGATGGACGCTGACAAACAGGCGTGGCTAGCCAAGTATGCCACTGGAACAAATCATGAGAATCTAGCCCCTGCAGCTCAAACAGTGGAGCAAATCGGTACCATCCTGAGGGACCAGTTCGGCTTCGTGCCGAAGAGAAGGACAATCGGCTATTCAAAGCCGTACCCCAACGAGTTTGATCTGATTCCGCTGCCACCCAAGTATAAGATCCCTGAGTTCTCAAGGTTCAGCGGGTCAGAAGGGTCAAGATCGATCGAGCACATAAGCCGATACCTGGCACATCTAGGCATGATTTCGGCATCGGATCAGATGCGCGTAAGATTTTTTTGCGCAATCTCTGACAGGACCAGCCTTTGGGTGGTACACCTCGCTGCCACCTGATTCAATTCGTACCTGGAAGCAACTGGAAGAGCAGTTCCACATCCAGTACCATTCAGAGGCTACTGAGGCTGGCATTGCAGACCTAGCGCAAGTGTGGCAGAAGCGGGGAGAAACTGTAGCCGAATACATCCAGCGCTTCAGGACCGTCAAGAACCGATGTTACTCAGCTCGTTTAACTGAGAAGGAAGCAGTCGAGCTGGCAGTGTTGGGTCTCTTAGCACCCATCAAGGATCTGGCTTTCCAAGTGGAGTACAACTCATTGGCGCACATGGCCCAGAAACTGACGATGTATGAACAGCGCCACCCTGAGTTGTACCAAGACAAATTCAAACGTCCGATAGGCCTGGTCGATGCAGAAGAAGATGATCCTACACAAGACCAGGAAGTGGCCGTAGCCGAATGGGCTCGAGGGGCAGATCCTGTGTCCTGCAAATGGGTGAAACAGCAAGGGCCTGCAAAAGGGTTCGACTTCGATGTGAGCAAAGCCGAGCAGATATTCGATTTACTGCTGAAGGAGAAGCAGCTGAGGTTACCCGAAGGCCACAAAATCCCTACGGCTCAGGAAATGCACGGGAGACCATACTGCAAGTGGCATCATTCGTTCACCCACACCACCAATGATTGCAAAGAGCTACGTCGCCAGATCCAAACGGCGATAGAACAAGGCCGGCTGATCCTTGGGCAGGTCGCAATGAAAGTGGACACAAACCCATTTCCCGGCGTCAACATGGTAGAGCTCAGTCGCTCCGCGAGGCGTCAGTTGGATTTCTCGTTCGGCGTTAATATGGCAGGGTCTGGGTACCACCATGACTACAAGGAGGAGGGTGGTCGCTCTCGGGCCAAAGAAAGAGAGAAGGCTAGTCCACGCGACCGGCCCAGCCACAATGACAGGCGGTACTTGACAGAGGAACAAGTGAGGAGAGTGCGATATCAGAAGCCACATTCCACGCATCTCCTTAACAAGTATGAGCGGCAATATGACCAACATCGCCGGCGCGACGGAGAAGATGAAGGATATGAGCACCTCGCTAGGGGACCGCCAAGAGGAAAGGAAGGCGCGGACAAACATTGGGATTGCCCGTTCTTCAAGTATTGCTGGGACGCGGGAATGAGCCGATTGCCTACGATCGGTAACTGCCCGGAATGCGGACAGCAGCGGGAGGACACAGAGCCAGTGTTAGTGTTCCAGCGCCTAGGGCCTCTCCCACCACAGAACAGACGCAGGGGAGCATCCTGAACACAAGGTCTCAAGGAGCCAGTGGGTGACAAAGAAGAAGACAGGTATCACCGTCCAAGGTGGTGTCCCGATGGACTCAGACACACCCAAAAGCGCAGAGTGCAGCGGCTACGTAACTTGGAGGAAGCCGAAGCGCAGTATCTCCACGCTTTAAAGAAAGCACGGCCTGATCTGGCCATCAAAGTGAGGCAGACTTTGGAAACGGAAGATCACCCGAGAAGGAAGGAGTGGCGCCCCAAACCGGTAAAAGCCGATGCGAAGACATCGGCTGGCACAAACATGGTGTTCATACTTCCGTCAGAATTCTGCGCACCAAGAACCAGCGAGCTACCAGTGGCACAGTTTGACTGCGGCCCACGGCCAGTTATTTTTGAGAAGCCGCGTGAGAAGGGTTACAAGCATCTGAAAGCCCTGTACCTACGAGGTTACATCAATGGGCAGCCTGTCACCAAGATGTTGGTGGACACCGGAGCGGCAGTCAATATCATGCCATACTCCATGCTACGGCGTTTGGGACGCTCCACCGCAGATTTGATCAAAACCAACGTCACGTTAAGCGACTTCAACGGTCAGACTTCGGAAACGCAAGGCGTACTGAACGTGGATCTGACCGTGGGCAGAAAAACCATCCCCACGTCATTCTTCGTCGTGGACAGCAAAAGCACCTACGCCGTCCTACTAGGGAGAGATTGGATTCATGCTAACTGCTGCATCCCATCCACGATGCACCAGTGCCTGATACAATGGGATGGAGATGAGGTAGAAGTCATTCACGCAGACGATTCTGTCGAGGTCTCCATTGCTGGCATGAACGTCTGGGAAGCAGAAGACCAAGAGCCGATCTCTGGAATCAGTCTAGACGGCTGTGAACGCATTGAGGCTACAAAAAACGGGGTGAGGCTGGTCTTATCCACCGGCCTGACGGAGTAGCAAAGTCCACGACGGTGCGTGGTACGGCCGATCCCTGCGATTGGCCACAAAAAACAAAACTCAGCAATCTTACGACAAGCAGATCATGTAGTCGTAGCAGGGAGATTCCCTGCCATTGTAAAACCATAAGGTGTAAACCGTCCTTGACTAATGCAACAAGAAAGGGGGCCGATTCAGGCAATCGGCCCAAATTATTTTTGTTAACCTCACCTACTGTTTGCCCTGTGATTAGCATCGATTTGACAGGTGACGGAAAGCTAGGGTATGGGTTTACATCGGCTGATGAACTAGAAGAAATCGACATTGGTCCTGGGGATAAGCCACGACCAACTTTTATCAGCAAAAGGTTGGACCCGAGTCTGCGGGATCCGATGATAGCTCTGTTAAAACAATATCCAGACTGCTTCGCTTGGGACTACACAGAGATGCCCGGGTTAGACAGGAGCATCATTGAGCACCGACTCCCGCTTAAAAAAGGATTTCGGCCGTTCCAGCAGCGGGCACGACAGATGAAGGCCGAAATTCTGGAACAAGTCAAGAAAGAGATCGAGAAAATGTTGGCAGCCGATTTAATCAGGCCATGCAGGTATGCTGAATGGATTTCTAGTATCGTACCTGTGGAGAAAAAGGATGGCCGTTGGCGTGTCGCCATAGATTTTCGGGACCTCAACAGAGCTACCCCAAAGGATGAGTACCCAATGCCGGTGGCAGAAACGTTAATCAACGCAGCGGCTGGCCATAAGATCTTGAGATTTATGGATGGAAATGCCGGTTATAACCAAATTTTTATGGCTCCAGAAGACATACACAAGACTGCGTTCAGAGTACCAGGCTTGGTGGGGTTGTTTGAATACGTTGTCATGACGTTTGGACTGAAAAATGCTGGTGCCACGTACCAAAGAGCCATGAACTACATCTTCCATGATCTGATCGGCAAGCTCGTGGAAATTTATATTGACGACGTAGTGGTCAAGTCTGCCTCAGTAGAAGGACACTTGAGCGATCTGCAACGCGTCCTAGACCGAACGAGAAAATTCGGGCTACGGATGAACCCAAAGAAGTGCGCCTTCGGGGTAACGGCCGGTCAATTCTTGGGTTTCTTGGTCCATGAACGCGGGATTGAGATCGGCCTGAAAAGTCAGGAGGCAGTGCGAACAATGAAGCCACCCACCACAAAGAAAGAGCTACAGTCTCTCATCGGCAAGATCAACTTCGTCAGAAGGTTCATCTCCAATCTGTCAGGAAGGATAGAGCCGTTCATGGGACTAGTAAAAATTAAATCTGACGAGGAATTCCGCTGGGGAGCAGAACAACAGCGAGCCTTTGACGAGATCAAAGAATATCTGACGAAGCCGCCAGTGTTGGTTCCACCCCAGCCGGACAGACCGTTCTACATTTACCTGTCAGTAGCTGACACGTCCATCGCCTCGGTGGTGGTGCAAGTTTATGATGGGCTGGAGCGAGTCGTTTTTTACATAAGCAGGAGGATGCTGGACGCAGAGACAAGGTATACTGATATTGAGAAGTTATGCCTCTGCCTGTTTTTCACCTGCACCAAGCTGCGCCACATTTTGCTATCAGCAGAGATCATCATCATATGCAAATCAGACGTCATAAAGCACATGCTGTCGGCTCCCATGTTAAAAGGCCGACTGGGCAAATGGATGTTTGCATTATCAGAGTTTGACATCCGGTATCAACCCGCGAAAGCAGTTAAGGGACAGGCGTTGGCTGATCTTATTGCTGAAAGGATCAACACCAACATAGCAGCCTTGTCCATAAGAGCGTGGGCTATGTTTTTCGACGGATCAGTTTGCGACGATGGCTGCGGCATCGGCATTTTACTCGTGTCGCCCCGGGGGGCAACATTTTCTTTCTCCATTAGATTGTCTACCTCTCGCACCAACAATGTAGCCGAGTATGAGGCGATACGCAAGGGAATGGAGTTGCTCATCGAAGCTGGAGCGGAAGCAGTGGAAATTTTTGGAGACTCCAAGCTGGTGATTTCTCAACTCACGGAGGAATATAAGTGTGAGAGTGAGTCGCTCTTCCCATTATGGATGCAATGCCGTGAGCTGATGGCACAGTTCCGATACATAAACTTCACCTGGATCCCGCGATCGCAGAATACCGAAGCAAACGATCTTGCACAAATGGCTTCAGGCTACAAGGACATAGCAGAGGGAGCCGATGTTCAGGTGCAATTCCTGGACGCAGACGACTGGAGAGCCGATATCTTCAATTACTTGAAGGATTCGGCTCGGGGGGCACCTAAACGGATAAGATACAAGGCCATGAAGTATGTGCTCATCGGGGACGACATGTTTTACAGGACTCTTGAGGGGTTATTGCTCAAATGTCTGGGGACAGCCGAGGCCAATCGGCTCCTACATGAAGTACACGAAGGCGCCTGTGGAACTCACCAATCGGCTCATAAGATGAAATGGTTGATCAGGCGATCAGGGTTTTATTGGCCTACCATGCTCGAGGACTGTTTTAAGTACTACAAAGGGTGTCAAGCATGTCAGAGATTTGGAAAAATCCAGATGGTACCCGCGTCAGCAATGAATCCCATCATCAAGCCTTGGCCATTCCGAGGTTGGGGCATGGATATGATCGGCAAGATCAATCCTCCGTCAAGCAAGGGCCACATGTGGATCTTGGCCATCACGGATTATTTCACCAAGTGGGTGGAAGCCGTCCCCATGAAGTCAGTAAGTTCAAAGGATGTTGTCGATTTTGTGAAAGAGCACGTCATTCATAGGTTTGGGATTCCCCAGACTATCACGACCGATGGAGGTTCGGTTTTCACTTCTCACGAGTTCAGGACGTTCTGTGAGGATACAGGGATTAAGCTGATTCGGTCATCTCCGTACTATGCTCAAGCAAATGGGCAAGCTGAAGCGTCCAACCAGAGCCTTATCAAGCTGATCAAGAGGAAAATCGAGGAGCACCCTAGGCGTTGGCATGAGGTTTTATCAGAGGCTTTATGGGCTTACCGCATGTCATGTCATGGAGCGATAAAAACCTCGCCGTACCATCTGGTCTATGGACAAGAAGCCGTATTGCCTTGGGAAATTACGGCTGGATCGAGACGCGTCACCTTTCAGAGCGATCTAACTGCTGAAGAATATGCAGCTTTGATGAGTGACAGTGTTGAAGATGTGACTGAGCTTAGGCTGTGGTCACTTGAGAAAATCAAAGAGAACAAGGCCAAAGTAGCTCGTGCATACAACAAGAAGGTGAGACCTAAGGAGTTCCACGTTGGCGATCTGGTATGGGAAGCGGTGTTGCCGTTAGGGACTAAGGATGCAGCATATGGTAAATGGTCTCCAAATTGGCACGGGCCATACAGGGTCGATCAGGTTTTAAGAGGAAACGCGTACATACTGGAAGAGCTGGACGGCGTGAAATTCCCGGTGGCGGTCAACGGTCAACATCTCAAGAAATATTTCCCAAGCATGTGGGATGATGGACAGTAAAACATGGGGGCCGATACATGAAATCGGCCAGGTAAAAAAGCACGTGAGATGATGGGCAGTAAAAATGTGGGGACCGATACCAAAAATCGGCCGAATAAAAGCAAAAATATATAGCCGATGCACGGTCATCGACTCTAGAGGTCCACACACATTACAAACAGATGCCAGTTTGCACATACGAACTACTGAAGAAATGCCTCGAAGGCGTGGAGGGCGTCAACACGGACACGGTCCACTTCGGCGATCTCGGCTTCGTCATCTTCATCCTCACCCATCACTAGCTGCTTGCTCAGGGCACGTATGTCTGCCAGATCGGTCTTCAGTTGAGCTTTGAGGCCTTCCGCCTCTTCTTGGGAACGGGCGATGGATTCTTCCTTGTCGCGGATGAGCTGTTTAGTCACCCGGACCTTCTCCTCAAGATCTTCTAGCTCCTTTTTCAAGGATGCGAGCTCGGCGGTACTGACGGAGGTGTCAGTTTTAGCATCCAGAGACGCCTTTTTCTCGTTAAGCTGCTGACATCTGTCTGCGATATCGGCTTTCAGCGGAAGTTGGGCGTGGCGCAGATTGATCCTTTCACGAGCTAACTTCACCCGTGGCCCAAAAAAGGACAGATTTGCAACTGACCAAAGCTTCACCTGCAATGCTACTGGAAGATGGTCCTGGATTTCGCCAAGAACGCTCTTCACTTCCTCAGAACCCTCGATCAACTCCTCGATTGGGGTGGACAGCAAGGTTCTAAGACGCTGGAAATGAGGAAGAGCAACCCTGGCTTGTGGTTCAATGTGGGCAATAGAGGGAGTTGGTTCGATGGATTCAGGATCGAACGACAGCAAACCTGAAAGATCACAACTCTGGCAGCCAGAAAAGCGTCAGTATGCGTCTAAACGTGCAAGGATGGACCAAAAGAACTTAAACGCACCTCTCCTATCGAGGGGATAGCCGATGAGGAGACCATCGGTTTGTGTGTGGTCGCTGGAGGCTTGGCCAGATTGGTAGCCGTTTCATCTACACCTTCGGGGATCCCCAGATCCGGCGTCGGTATTGCCCCAGCTGTCCCGCTGAGGACGTCAGTCGTCTGCATGAAGGGTGTTCTTAGCCGGTGTAAATAACGATAAATCGGCAGACTAAAGGAAACAAGTAGTAAGGGTATGAAGGGTGGTGATTTTTTTTGAAACCTCCTGGCTCGACGAAGAAGCTTTGCGAGCTCTCTTAGGACCCGCAGTTGGCCCCGCCTCGACTGGTGCTTGGGGGGCAGCAGGTTCAGGAGCCGACCTTTTTCTGGAAGCCGATGGTGGTGAATCTGGCTGGTTCGGAGTGATGGTCCTCTCAGAATCCGTTGGGCCTAGTTCTCTTCGATTAGTCTGGGTATCCTCACTGGAGGTGTCTTCGATGGAAGCCTGTAAAAGAGGAGTACCAGTAAGCGTGAGTATGTTTACAAGAATGGAGGAATGACGAGGATCGACCAAGGCCTGAATTAGCTTACATGCGAGCTGTTGGGGGAAGGGATCCGGCGCCTCAAGGTCTTCCTAGCAGCTACCTTCCTCACCATTGTTCTGGTTTTAGTCGGAACTCGAGGGGCAGCTGACTTAGGAGTTGCTGGTTTCTTGGAAGCCGATTGTGGTGTTATCGGCTGTTTCTGCATTATGACCTTTTTCAGAGGTGGCGAGTTTTTGCAGAAGAGAACCACAGGAGCTGGTGGAAAGAACTCGAAGGGGGAGCCATCACTGTGTGTAGGCTCAGGGCCATCTTGTTGCTGCAAAGGGAAAGAATGGATTAGTAAAAGGATCAATTGCAGGCTGCATCAAGAAAATTTGCAAGTCGTGGTACCTGTCCCACGGGGATGTCATAGTCAGCATCGAGCTGTTTCAACAACGGTCCCAGAGCCCTCCTGAAGGCGTGAGTTTTCCACATCATCCACCAGTCTTCAAAGCCATCGGTTGATGAGGCAAAGATGAGGTCGTTGGGAATTGGGATGGTCAGAGCGTCAAAAAAGGAGTAACACCTTTGGCTGGTAAGAGGATCAGGCAGGTCGGCTCTGCTTTCCGTAAGATGATGGAGAAAGAAGTGGGGTGCTACTTGTCCAAGCCCAAATTGGCGGGCCATTAAGACTGGCTGGTAGAATTCATACCCAGGTTTGATTATTCTGTTGGACGTACTCATGCCAACTGGAAGGAAACAGGGACGAATTACGGTGGAAAAGAGCTGCCGAGTGCTAGTGTCATCGGCAAAATTATCCAGCCTGAAGGAGAGTGGATTTTCAAAGTGTTCCGATTCCTCCATGTAAGGGAAGAAGGTAGGGTTGTCCAGGCCCTGGAAGAAAGTGCTGAACCACTTGGATGCTTCCTGAGGGGATAGTTTGCTGCCTGGCAGCCTATACAAAGCTTGGTCGTAACTAGTGCATCGGATCTGTTTCCCTTTGACATCTGGGAAGGTGCAACTCGCCAAAAGGGGGAAGTTTGGGATGTGATTTTGGAAGTATAGCTGAGCCCATAGCTGAATAAACCACCAAGGACCACCTGTTTTGATTGCTATGCCTGAGAACAGCTTAACAGACATCAACTGGAGATATCGATAGACCTCTCCAAGGAACAGTTTGCCGATGCCAAGTTGAGTACCTTTGGCTAGTTCGTGGGCTAGGGAGAGATAGTTCTTGGTTGGAGCCAGGGAAGGGCCACAGAATATGAAATGCTCCAGCCAGAAGTTGAGAAAGGCTGTATGTTCTTTCTCTGAGACAGGGCCCTTTGTTTTCATATGGCGTTGGAGGTAGGCACCCCAGTTCGTGCAGTCTGTTTTAGAAGACAGCTTATAGGGGACTTTGGTCAGTTTAAAAGCAGAGGGGCTGGGCGAGGTGACATCCAGGCCAGTAATCATCACCACGTCTAACAAAGTTGGTGACATAGGGCCATGACCAAACATAAAGCAGTTCAGAGCGTCAGACCAGAAGTAGCCGATGGTTTTCAGAAGGTTCTCATGTTTTTCAAGAGGATACAGTGATAAGTGCAAGGCATCGGCTATCCCTGTAGTTTCCCATTGGGATTGGTAAGCTCTAGCTACTCTACTGAACCAGGAGACCCATTGTTCAGGGGGATTAGGCCAGGCTCGCAAGCAGTCGGCCCAAGAGTTCAGATCTAGATCTTGGCTTACGAAGGGGATTCTATTTGCTTCGCAAGAAATCAGATGGGCAGGACTAGAATCTGTACGAGGGCCAAGACAAAGGGAATTTGGGAGAGAAGGATGTGGCAGCAGGATGTCTGAAACCTAGAAAGTTTAATGGTGGAGTAAAGGCATTAATTCAGGTGTTCGTCATTAAATTCTAACATCGCGTTCAGACTGCGAAGAGTAGGCGTACCTTCAGACTGAAGACCTCTGGATTGGTATTAGAGGATTCCGCCATTTAGTTGCCGGCGAAGATGGATCTGTGCAAGTTGAGGATTGGGGGTTCTTGTTGCTATGAGCTCGATCTGGTCAGTGGGAGATTGAAGATCTAGGTCGCCCTTTTTGAAGGGAGTCGCAGGTTACCGTTTGAAACTAAGAAGTGGCCGTTTAGGTTTGCCTAAGTATGCGACTGAGTTGACCTTGTCAACGATTTCGGGAAAGCCGATGTGCATCGGCTCTTTGAGTTATGGCTTGGTTGACTGTGAGAACGTAACAAGGTGAAAGCCGATGCGTTGCTATCGGCTCCTGGAGCATCGACTTATTTGTGTTATCGACAAAATTGGGGCGGAAAGACAAATCTGCGAGAAACGGATTTTTCATTCATTCATTCAAAAGCAGATTGCTTACAAGCGACTGATGGATTACAAAAGGGAGCACACTACTACTACTACGGGTTCCTAATCTAGGCCGAGGTCGTCGTCGCTGCCGTCGCCGCCGTCTTGTTCGCTGTCATCAGCGCTGCTGCCGGCGTCGTCTTCGCTGCTGCTGCTGAAGAAGCCAGCGGGGGCCTCCTCGTCCTCGTCCTCGTCGTCGTCGTCCTCGGACCCGGCGCGGAAGTACTTCACCGACTGGTACTCCTCGGAGGAGGTGTCCTCCTCTTCTTCCTCCTCGTCGGAGGAGTCGACGCCGTCCCAGCTCATGGCGTCGTCCGTGCTGTCCGCCTCCAGTTCCCCATCGACGAGGAACTGCAGGTCCTCCTCGCCGTCAGTCATGGACGCGTCGTCCTCCGACCAAGCGGCGAAGTCCCAGTCTCTCTCGTCCCACCATTGTGGGGCGAGAGCATGGTACGCCGCCATCGGCGGGTGCTCTGGCGTGGGCTCTCGATCACTGATGCTGTTGGAGGCATGGGAGGACAGGCCAGAGGAGGCAGAGGAAGCAGAGGAGGCCATGGCGGAGAAAGAGGGTTTTTTCGGCGGAGGAAGAGGGTTTCTGGCTACTGGAGGAAGATGGGGACTGCGAACTGCTCAGACGGATTTAAATAAGGGGAATATTGGAGAGACGGTTCAATGCCATAGCGGTTTCCCAGATTGCACTGCCAAAATCGTCGAATCATGCAGTGCGAAGGAGTTGAGAAGACAGGGCATCATGATGAAGGGGTAGCGTGACGATTCTGTTCTGCCACGCATTCTATCAACGCGCAACCCGATACAAAAAAAAGGGGAGAGGAGAAGAGAAAAAAACACAGAGTGGTTTTGGAATTATCATTGGCAAAACCAGGGGGGCATGTGTTATCGCCATATTTTGGCCAACGAAGGAGATGGGCCGTGATCAAGATGGGCTTGGAAGATGCGTATATTCAACGTGTTGTTGGATCGGCCTAGTGCGTAGAATTGGGCTAAATTGCCCGTGTATCTTGTATCATAGTAGGTTTCGTTTCAGTTTAGATAAAGATAGAGTTGTAGAGTTATTCCAAAAGTAGAGAGTCTCCGGACTATAAATATGTACCTAAGGTTATCGAGAAAAGGAGGACAATCACGTTCACAACAAACACAATCTCGGCGCATCGCCACCCCTTGTTTCTAGGGTTTTTCTCGGGTAAGTGCCATGCTGCCTAGATCGCATCTTGCGATCTAGGCAGTATTTACTTATGCGATTGTTTGGTGTTACTCGTACTGAAGCCTTGTTGATGGCGAGTAATACTTTTATCATAGATTTGTGTAGGCTAGCAACAGTACATTTCGCTATGATTGTTTAGTTTTGCTGCCTCTAGCTATCTCGCCGCCTTTGCACCTCTTCCCGGGTGTAAGGGTGGCATCTTGCTTGATCTTTATTTAAGTCGATTTGATCTGTTATAGTTGTGCCTTGTTCTCCAAGGTTTAGTTTGATATCTACATGATCAGGCCTTGCAAACGGGTTGAACGATCCAGTAATATGTAAGATATGGTTTGCCAATCCAAGAGGAGTTGTTCCGGGAATTGACTTTATGTTGGTTTTTAGGCCTTCTCTAGGGTTAGTTTTCCATCATCTTTTATATCTACCAGGCTCAATTACGTGTAGGACGTTCCAATTATGTAGTGAAAACATTAAACTATCGTAGATCGATTTAACTTGTATCGATGAAGCAAAACCCCATGTTATCATAGATCTAATGCAGAACCATGGGTTAATCGGCTCTAGGAGCCGATTCACAGGGAAACCTGGGAGCCGGTCACGGCTCGAATTTTACGTATACTTGTTTACCATGCAGGAAACCAGTCGGAGCAATCCATCACCTTCCTGATCAGGTATAGATCAGGTGGCACGCCCTCGAACCAAGCCAGGACGTGTGTCGGAGTTTTGCGGGCCGTTGCCCGAGGGACCAGGGCCCACCAGCAGTTCTGGGAGCCTCCCGGCTCTTCGTGTTGCTCGTCGCTGCTCGCCGGTGAGTTTTGGCAGGCAACACGATGCGCGTTGGAAATGGATCAAAGGTTGATGTGATCGCGGTCGGCACGCTACCTCTTTATCTACCATCGGGATTCGTTTTATACTTAAATAATTGTTATTTGGTGCCTGCGTTGAGCATGAACATTATATCCGGATCATGTTTATTGCGAGACGGTTACTTGTTTAAGTCCAAGAATAATGATTGTTCGATTTATATGAGTAATATGTTTTATGCACATGCACCTTTGATAGATGGTCTATTCTTATTGAATCTCGATTGTAGTAATACACATATTAATAACATTGAAGCTAAACGTTTGAAATTGAGCGATAACTCGACCTATATGTGGCACTGTCGTCTTGGTCACATTGGAGTGAAGCGTATGAAGAAACTCCATTCCGATGTACTTTTTGAATCACTTGATTTCGAATCACTTGAAATATGCGAAGCATGTCTGATGGGAAAAATGACTAAGACTCCATTTTCTGGTATGATGGAGCGAGCTAAGGACTTATTGGAAATCATACATAATGATGTGTGTGGCCCAATGAGTGTAGCATCGCGCGGTGGTTATCGTTATGTTCTTACCTTCACGGATGACTTGAGTAGATATGGGTATATCTATTTCATAAAACATAAGTCCGAAACTTTCGAGAAGTTTAAGGAATTTCAAAGTGAGGTAGAGAATCAACGTAACAAGAAGATTAAATTTCTATGATCTGAAAGTTTAAGGATTTGACACCGCCAGGAACACCACAACGTAATGGTGTGTCCGAACGTCATAATCGAACTATCTTAGATATGGTTCGTTCTATGATGTCACTTACAGATTTACCGCTATCGTTTTGGGGTTATGCATTAGAAACAGCCGCATTCACTTTAAATAGGGCACCATCTAAATCCGTTGAAACGACACCGTATGAATTATGATTTGGGAAGAAACCTAAATTGTCGTTCCTTAAAGCTTGGGGTTGTGAAGCTTATGTAAAGAAGTTATAGCCCGACAAGCTTGAATCCAAAGCGGAAAAATGCATCTTCATAGGATACCCGAAGGAAACTATTGGGTATACCTTCTATCATATATCAGAGGGCAAAATCTTCGTTGCCAAGAATGGATCCTTTCTAGAGAAGGAGTTTCTCTCGAAAGAAGTGACTGGAACGAAGGTAGAACTCGACGAGGTAGTTGAACCTTCTCTCGAACTTGCGAGTAGCGCAGCACCTAAAGTAGTTCCTGTGGCGTTTACGCCAATAAGAGAGGAAGATAATGATGTTGATCATGAAACTTCGGTTGAAGTAACTACGGAACCTCGCAGGTCAACGAGAACTCGTACCACTCCTGATTGATATGATCCCGTTATGAGTGTCATGTTGGTGGACAACACCGATGACCCTACGACATATGAGGAAACGATGATGAACCCAGATTCCAATAAATGACAAGAAGCCATGAAATCCGAGATTGGATCCATGTACGAAAACCAAGCATGGACTTTGGTGGACTTACCGGATGGCCGGAAGGCTGTCGAGAACAAATGGATTTTCAAAAAGAAAACAGATGCTGATGGTAATTTTACTGTCTATAAAGCTCGACTTCTCGCAAAAGGGTTTTGACAAATTCAAGGAGTTAACTATGATGAGACTTTTTCACCGGTAGCGAAGCTAAAGTCTGTAGGATTTTGTTAGCAATCGTTGCATATTATGATTATGAGATATGGCAGATGGATGTCAAAACGGCGTTCCTCAATGGAGACATTGATGAAGAGTTGTATATGATGCAACCCAAAGGTTTTGTCGATCCTAAAGATGCTATCAAGGTATGCAAACTTAAACGGTCCATTTATGGGTTGAAGCAAAGATCACGAAGTTGGAATCAACGTTTTGATAAGGTAATCAAAAGCTTTGGTTTTATACAAACTTATGGAGAAGCTTGTATTTACAAGAAAGTGATCGGGAGCTCTGTAGCATTCTTAATACTATATGTAGATGACATATTGTTGACTGGGAATGATGTAGACCTTCTTAATAGTGTCAAGGATTATTTGAACAATAGTTTTTCAATGAAAGATCTTGGTGAAGCAGCTTACATATTAGGCATAAAGATTTATAGAGATAGATCGATACGCCTAATATCATTGTCACAGAGTACATATTTGGACAAAGTTCTAAAGTGGTTTGGAATGGAAGATAGCAAGAAAGGGTTCTTGCCCATGTTGACCAATACGACCTTGAGTAAAACTCAAAGTCCTGCAATGGCAGAAGATAGATAAAGGATGAGTAAGACTCCCTATGCCTCAGCCATAGGATCTCTTATGTATGCCATGCTATGTACTAGACCCGACATTGCATATGCTGTTAGTTTGACTAACAGATATCAAAGTGATCCAGGAGTGGATCATTGGACAGCGATCAAAAACATCCTTAACTACTTGAGAAGAACTAAGGATATGGTTCTTTCTTATGGAGGTGATGAACAACTCGCTGTTAATGGTTACACCGATGCTAGTTGGAACACCGATCCGGATGATTCTAAATCTCAATCTGGATATGTATTTACTTTGAATGGTGTAGCAGTTAGCTGGAGGAGTGCAAAGCAAAGCATTATGGCGAGATCTTCAACTGAATCGGAATACATAGGTGCTTCGGAGGCTTCACAAGAGGCGATATGGATGAAGGAGTTCATTACAGAGCTCGGTGTGGTTCCAAGTGCGCTGGACCCAATGTATATCTACTGTGATAACATGGGTGCCATAGCCAATGTACAAGAACCAAGGTCACACAAGAAGCTGAAGCATATCAAGCTACGTTTTCACGCGATTCGAGAGCATGGTGACATAAAGATTTGCAAAGTACACACAGATCTGAATGTGGCGGATCCGTTGACGAAACCTCTCCCGAGGGAAAAACATGACCAGCACCAAACCGCCATGGGTGTTCGGTATATTACCATGTAATCCAGATTAGTTGACTCTAGTGCAAGTGGGAGACTGTTGGAGATATGCCCTAGAGGCAATAATAAAAATGATTATTATTATATCTGTGTGTTTATGATAAATGTTTACATTCATGCTATAATAGTATTAGCCGGAAACATTAATACTTGTGTGATTTGTAAACTAAATTAGAGTCCCTAGTAAAGCCTCTTTGTAATACTAGCTTGTTGGTTAATAGATGATCGTGGTTTCCCGATCATGAGCATTGAGATGTTGTTAACAACAAGATCATATCATTAGGAGAATGGTGTGATGGACATACTCCTATAGATAAGCGTAGCATTAAGATCAAGTCATTTCAATAGTTCATTTGCTATAAGCTTTCTGATACATAGTAACCTAATTCCTTCAACCTTGAGATAATGCTAATCACCATCACCGGAAGGATGCTTTGATGACATCAAACACCACACCGTAACTGGGTGGCTATAAAGTGGCATTGAGTGTTCAGAAAGTATGTGTTGAGGCACATGGATCAAGAGTGGGATTTTTCCATCCATATGACAGATAGATATACTCTGGGCCCTCTCGGTGGAATGTCATCCAATTGGCTTGCAAGCATGTGACTGGCTCACAAGGGATCACATATCACGGGAACAAGAAAAGAGTACTTATCGGTAACGAGGTTGAACTAGGTATACAGAGATATCGACGATCAAACCTCGGATAAGTAAACTATCGTGATACACAGGGAAACTGGTATCGTATGTAAGTGGTTCATTCGATCACAAAGTAATCGTTGAAATATGTGGGAGCAATATGAATTTCCAGATTCCTCTATTGGTTATTGATCAGAGAAGTGTCTCGGTCATGTCCACATAATTCACGAACCGTAGGGAGACACACTTAAGGATTCGATGTTGTTTAGTAGATATGGAATGTTAGTAGGGATACCTAATGTTGTTTGGAGTCTCGGATGGGATCCGGGATATCACGAGGCGATCCGGAATGGTCCGGAGAATGAGATTCATATAAGGAAAGTCCGATTCCGGAGTTCGGAAATGATTTCGATGTTTTCATCGGAGAGGTTCTAGAAGGGTCTAGAAGGTTCACCGGATCGGAAGGGGAATGGTACATGAATGTGTCATGGGTAAGTGGAATGATTGTATCATATCCTAGGTCACTTGGTTTGGGCATTTGCAAGAGAGAGAATTAAAGCTCTAAATTGAAAGTCAAACGGGAGGTTTGAAAAGTCAAACTGGAACAATGGTTTTCTAGTGGAAGAAGGAAAGAGTCTTTCCTTCAATCCAACTTGGGTTTGGCTTTGGATTCAAACCCTCCCCTCCCAAGGCTACCCCCTCTCATAAATAGAAGGGGAGGGCTTCCCCAAACAACACAAGAGCCAGCCCTCCCACCACGTGTGCCGCCACCTCGTCGCCATCGCCCTAGCCGCCGTCGACACCTCCTCCTCATCCCGACCTTCTAAACCTAGATCGTCGGGAAACCCTAGATCCACCATACCTCGCACCGGCTTAGGAAAAGCCCTACGGGATCTTCCCTCTACTTCTAACACCATGCCGTCGTGCTGCCGGAATCGCGAGGGGAGAACTACAACCTCCGCTGCCTGCTGGAACAAGGGAGAGGAAGGTCTTCATCGAGTATCGAATGTGTGACCGACTGCGGAAGCGCTGCCGGAACGCAGCGCCGGAAGGATCGTCTACGCGATCTTGAGATCGACAAGTGTACGACTACATCACCCACGAGAATCTTCTCTTGTTAACCTCTTTGGAATCTTCGATGGTGAGTACTCTAATCGACTCATTGCTTCAATCTAGTAGATAGATCTTGGCTTGTTTGTATGCATGCGGTAGAAATTTTTTGTTTTCCATGCTACGAACCCCTACAAGAATAGCTCTGATGCGACGCTTCTGAAGAGGCAAATAGCTATCGTGCGACACTTTCACTTAACCTCACGAGACCGTCAATGAATTCGAATCAGCTGAGTAGAGCAGGACCAACAGCCTGTCCCCGTCACATGGAGACCCACCTGATATCCACCTCATATCGTGGGACCCATGCTGTGGTAGAAGAGAGCCATTGGCCTATTCCGTCCCCACACCTGAGCCGTCCCGCCACCGTTCTAGCATCTCATCCCCTTTCGTTTTCTTCTCCGACGAGCAAGTGCGGCAACGCCGGCGAGGGATGTCGAGCTCCGCTTCAGCCTCCCTCCGCTCATGGCCTTGGTATGGTGCGGTGCCGATGACGAGGTGCCCCGATTGCCCCCGTACCGCGCCCCTGAAGCGGCTTGTCACATCCACCGATAAGAACAGCAACATTGGTCGGGAATTTGTGAAGTGTGAGAGCAAGCACGAGCCGGGGAAGGTGAGATCTGAGTGTTCCGAGCGCCAATTTCTCGCTTTTCTTTCGAAATTTCATGCATTTCATCGAATTTGGGATTTAGGGTTCATCTCTGCGATTTCAGGAACTGCCAAAATGTGGGCATTTTGAGTGTCTTGATGAGTACATCGAGCGAACTGGGGTGGAGGTAGCATCCCGGGAGATCGAAAACCCGTCCGTGGTGGAGCAATTGGGATCTGGCAACCCCATTTCCGCTGGTACTATGGTGGATGCGGAAGTGAAGTCCGAGCTAAAGAAGATGAACAAGAAGCTAAGGCAAATCATTGAATTAAAGAAGCAGGACAATCTGATGGTTGGTTTTTTTATTTTTGTGTAATTTCTCTTGAATTTGTTTATCTCCTGATCATTAGTCATTAGACAATGCAATTAGCGTTTGAGTGATGCTTTGTTATCGTAGAACCTGCGGAGATAGATATAATGGTCTATGTCTTTGGCTTGAATAAAATGCAACACAAATTCGGACAATTTTTGAGCTGCTCTGTTTCGTTCCTTCAGTTTTGTCAGTGTGCAGGGGAGGGGGAGGGGTTGAAAAGTTAAAAAAACCATCGACGAGGAGTAATTGAAAAAGGCCAGGCCCAAATAGAACTTAGCCAGGCCAAAATGGTCGTATCCAGGCCCAATAGTAACTACTTGTAGATTGGGCAAAACAAAATAGTACTCACGTTACAATCTAACTAGGGACGTGTGGATCTGCAGATACTTGTGCTCAGGTTGCAATCTTTTATTTTTTGCGAAAGTAAATATATAAATGAAGGCCAAGGGCATCCATTTAACTAACAAGCCGAGCACTTTAACTTGGGCTCCCCTTTAACTTATGTAAATATGTTGTTTGAAAATTAACCATGTGCTGCATGTGTTGTTTGAAAATAATCAACCATCATAATGTTAACTTATTCTTCCTTTTGAGATTTTCTAATTTCACTCATTTTATAAAAATGCACGAGTATTATATGAGAACTTTTTTTGAGTCTTTTGTTTTATGCACTTGTTGTTTTGGGTGTTTTGACAAATGACAATACAATAAAACATAAGTTGATCACATAGATAATATATTATATAATATAAGGGGTACAATATAGAGAGGGGCCCCACATTACATAGAGGGCCCCACATTACATAAACCCTAAGGACGCCTAAACCCTAACCCTAGCTACTACGTGGGTTTAGGGATGTCGGCCAACCTCGCCGTCGGGAGGCTACCCTACTCCATCGGCGGTGGGGGCAGTGCCGCTCGGTCAAACACCGCCACCGCCTTCCACTCCGCCGACCTCTCCCGTCTCTCCCGCCATATCTGCTCCTCCTCGAAGGCCCAGCGAGCTGCCTTCTGTTGCTCATCCTCCTCCCGTTCACGCCTTTTCTTCTAGGCACACGCGGCCTCCTTCTCCGTCGCCTTCTCGGCAGCAACCAGTTCCTTCGCCTCCACCTCCTCCTCCACCTTGAGGGCCTCGTCGAAGGGGCCAGAATCGGGGAGGTTGCCGCCGCGGCGGGGGCGGGGATTGTGGACAAAGGGGCCTTGGGCCCAGGGGTCGGCTAGGGCTTTGCGTCGCCCCCTTGTTTCCACGCCTCGGCCGTGTGGGTGCCTCCTTCTCCTAGATCTGCCTGTGGTCCGGGTAGTTTTCCTCGTCGCTGACCTCGGATTCCGAAGGCCAGCGGAGGGGGGAGGTCGCCAGGGTCGCTCGCCAGAGAGGTGTTTTTTAGGGCTGGTGAAAGAACATTTCATAATCCCTAGTGTTTTGTGTGTTAGATAACAATATCAAGGATTATTTAATGTGTGTTGAAGTGTTGCATCTCTCTCTAAGGATAAAAGGAAAGGAATCTGCCTTTGGGGGGAGGATAATCCGCCCCCACCTGGGGCAGATAATTCTCCCCACCCTTTTCCCAGATAGGCGCAAGCCCCAGAAGGGGGGCGGAGTTTCGGCCGGATTTTCCGGCCCCGCCGGATAATCCGCCCCTCATGTTCACTGCCAAGGCGCAAGCCCCAGAGAGGGAGCGGAGTTTTGGCCGGACTTTCCAGCCACGCCGGATAATCCGCCCCTAGAGGGGGCCGGATAATCCGCCCCCAAGGTCTTCATCAAGTTCTGCAGGCGCCAGCCCCAGAGAGGGGGCGGATTTTCTCCTCGGAATATCCGCCCTGGGGGCAGAGTTTTCCCAGGGGGCGGATAGCCCGCCCCTAGTGGGGGCATATAATCTGCCCCCAAACTTGTTCAATGGCCAGATCTGGGCAGGGGGTATTTAAGCCAGCCTTCCCCCTCCTGCCAGATCTCTTGGTTCATTCGAAAAAGTCAAGATCTGATCTGCAACCTTCATACAAGAGAGCTCCACCTAGATCCACCCAAAGGCCCCGTCCCTTGGGGAATCGAAGGAGGAGAACTCGATCTTAATCATCAGCAATCAAGCACTTCATCTCCTCTCGATCTAATATTTCTTGCGAATACCTAGATCCTTGTTTTGTTTATATTGATAAACCTTATTCTTGTGACAGCTTGTTGTCATCTCGGGAGCCCCCAATTCAGTTGTGGGTGCGTGCCCCGGTAGCGTTGTAAAAGGCACTGGTTCCCGCCTCGAATGGTACCAATAGTGGAGAAGGTGGATCAGGCCTTTCGTGGCGAGATCCATCGGAGAATAGGGTGAGGCCTATTGTGGCGTGGTGGTCTTAGAACCGCCCACCCTCCAACGCATATGTACTTCCCTTAACAAGGAAGGAACCACGCTAAAACAAATCTCTGTGTCTCCGCGTGCTCCACTACGGTTTCCTCGCTCCTCTCTTTACGTGCTTAGTATATAGGTTTGCATATAGGGAAATTCTCATAGTTACATATCTAGAGATTTTACTTTGTGTCAAGCCTAAAATTCAAAAAGAACTAAAAATTGGGTAGCACCTATTCACCCCCCCTCTAGGTGCCCATACGATCCATTTCAATTGGTATCAGAGCCCTGGCTCTTATTTTGGGCTTAACCGCCTAAGAGAAGTATGGGTTCCAAGGTAGATGGGAGAGATGCTCCGGAGGTAGTCACCATGAACGATCTCAAGACGTTGGAAACAACCTTGGTGAGTTCAATGGAGGCTAAGATGGAAGAGATTTATCAATTGACAATGCGTCTCTCCACATCCACATCATCACCTCCATCTAACTCTGAGGCTACCACTCCGCAATCCAAGGAAACAGGTAAAACCAATTCCAAAGATAATGAAGTGGTTGGTGATGACACAAGCAAGAACTCCTCCTCGAAAAAGGATAGTGGTAAGGATGGATACAATGAGGTTTCTCATGTGTATTATCCTGATCCACCTATCCCTCACCCACATATACATAATAGGGGTGATCCACCCAAACTTTCAGGATCTACTTTTACTCAATGGCAATTTTTGATGAAGTCTCATGTGTGCAGTTCCTCCATTGAGTTGTGGAAAATCATCGAAAATGGTCTTCATGTTGGAAACCCCAACAATCTCACAAGAAGAGAAGT
The DNA here is from genome assembly GCA_910589765.1 of Avena atlantica. Taxonomy (NCBI): domain Eukaryota; kingdom Viridiplantae; phylum Streptophyta; class Magnoliopsida; order Poales; family Poaceae; genus Avena; species Avena atlantica. The sequence goes on from OU342738.1 coordinate 383,184,525, forward strand.
TGTCGTTAGCCAACTCAATTCTACAACTCTACACATGATACAACTTGGTGTGGGTGACAAAGATATGCCACACATTCAGTATCTTAGTACAGCTAAGGAAGCTTGGGATGCTCTCACCGAGCTCTTCATCGGAAATGAAAGTATGAGAAGGAATATATATGATGCTTTGAGCAATGAAGCTGAAGGATTCTATATGTTGGATGGAGAAAACCACGAGGACATGTATAGGAGGCTCAAGGAAATATCCACAACTTTCAGAAACCATGTTGCCGCTCATGTTGATGATGCTTGGATCAAGCGCAAGTATGTCAGTGCTCTTATTCCATTTGAGCCCACAGACTTGAAAAGTCTCCAAGGTAGGCATTACTACCACCTCATGACATCCAATGAGGTAATGCAAGAAATGGCCGCTTTCCAAGTGGCTGCCAAGAATGCCGAAGATGCTCGTGCACGAGCTATGGGGATGCAAAAGGGGGTCAACATGGCCTTGAAGACTAGTGTAGTTGATCATGATGAATATGACATAGAAGGTATGGACTGTCCCGAGGATATAAAAAGGATCCATGGACAATACCTGGCTCTTTATGCTAGAAACTTTTGGAAAGATCCGGCCAAGGCTAAAGCTGAACTAGAATGCAAGAGTGAAGCCTATGGAAGAAAGGAAAATGGTCCCAAGTTGAGAACATGTTTCAACTGTGGTGACCGGTTGCACTTTGTAGATGAGTGTCCATATCAAAGTAGAGAAGATAATGGAGGAAGACTTATTTTCAAAGACAAGTCAAAGGATCCATGTAAGAAACCGTTTGTAAAGAAGAATGCTCCCTTCAAGAAGCAACCAAAGATTGTTCTAGTGGCTCAAGAAGAATATTCTATGGGAAGTGAAGACGAGGACGAGGATGATAGCTCTCAAGAGGTGGCTGCAATAGCCACCACATCTACATCAACATATCTCTTCGACTCTCCGAACAAAAACATCATCAACAAGAATGCTACTTGTATCATGGCAAGAAGCTCCAAGGTAAATTCTTCTAACTCTTCTTTTCCTAAGGCTATGATTGACATGGATGATCCTACTAGTCTTAAGGTTAAAGAAGAGATTATTGCTTTGGACTATTTCTTCACTAACTTGCAAGGTGAGCACAAAATACGTTTTGAAGCTCTTATGGACCAGCTTTCCCAAAATGAAGCTCTCCTCGAAAAAAAGGGCAGAATTGAAAGGGAGGATGCAATGGAAATTGCATCCTTAAAAAATGCTCTTGAAGAAGAAGAGGCTCGGGTCTCTCTTAAAGAGAGGCTTGAGTCCCTTGAGGAGTGACATGAAGAAATAGTGGCCAAACTTGTTAAGGAACGTGACAATGCAGTCACCAAAGCAAAGAAGCTAAAGAAGGAAAAGATTGACTTTGGGGCTGCTCATGATAGACTCTCCGAGGAATTGGAGAAACTTGACAATGCTCACAAGGCATTGAAAAACAACTTCTCCACTCTCATTGTGTCGTGGTGGTGGCACGGCAGATGCCATGGGTAGGCTAAAGTATGGGGCCAATGGATGCTAGTGGGATCCGAGGAGGGAAGATGTAGTTACTTCTACACACAAATGACTAACATGCATATCTTTATTTCTCCTCTCTTGGGCTACAAGTGCTCCTCGAGCTGTTTGCAGGAAAAAGAGAAGAACTACACGATCCTTACGGCGTTGAATGAATCGATCCCCCCTCTGGATCCTGTGCCTCCCCTTATAAAGGGGTGCCTTGGCTCCTCTAGGTCTGACGTGGCAAGCATATTCGAAGAATATGCTTGTCCCAATATAGTAACTCGGCGACCTCCTTTCCGTGTCCCCCTTCTAATGACGGCAAGGTTCCAGAGAACCCCCCTGCGCGCCTCGGGCTCCATGACTGTCACCTCCGTTACCTCCTTCTGCCCTTCTGCTGCTCTGCTCCTTGTCCTTTGTGCTTGGCCCTGTTCAGATTCTTCCTAGACCGTGACTTTGGTTTGACTATAGGCACCTCCTTCTCCTGCAAGCTTCATGTTATTCGGCCAAATCTCGCATAACTCGGCTCGTACTTCACCTGCATTCAAGTTATTCGGGCTCACTCGACCGACTTAACACGTATGTCGGCCGGGTAAGGTATTGCTCTTTCCGTAGGTGTCATGGCCGTTCTTATCTCGGCCGAGCTTTACATGACTCGGCCGATATAAACAGTAACTCGGCATAATACAAGGGAGACCCCTTTTATCTTCCCCTGTCTTGACCCTATCAGGGGTCACCTCCCCAACATTAGTCCCCGAATCTGGTGTGGTCCTGCTCGTAACCTCGGCCCGGGCTACATTAGTTTCCCAATATTCATTTCCCCTCATCTCCGAGTTACTTTTTCCTGTTCGAGGTATCCGCGCAGCTTCTTGTGCATGCCTCGTCCTACGTGTAATACTCATCATTATTTATCTAGTTTTTTGTTCCTCTACAGTGCCCACTGATAAGCTACAGTGATTACTACGCCTGTTGCTTCGGCGCTGCGACGTCTCGCGTACCGCGTCGGTCAGGGGGCCTGATCCTCTCCTGCGTCGTGTGGTCTTTGATGTGGCTCCACTCAGCTGCGAGCGGTTCCGCCGCATGCACGATCTACACGGTTAGCGCTCGCACGCATGGTCCCACTACCGCCAAGGCTGTGCGGTTATAAAGAGGGGCACGGGGCTAGAGGGTTCACTTTCCTCCCGTCGCTCACCGTTGCTATTCTTCCTCCTCGCGCCCGTGCGTCTGCTCGTGCTCCTGCGGTTGCGCCATCGTCGATATCTTCGATGGCGAGGCCACAGTTCCTCTGCTCCGTTGACCTCATCGCCGTGCGCTTGCTCCGGCGCCGTCGCCGGTGAGTTTCTCTATTGTCCCATTGCTAGACTCCCTCCCTAGACGCATCTGCTATTTTATAGATTTATCATGGCGGCTCTTTTCTGCTCCGCCTCCGTCCTCGCTTAGAACCATGATGGGGCCCTGCGCCTCTAAGCCTTGCTCCGCCGTTAGTTCTTCTTCCGTTGACTCCTCTGGCGACCCTATGTCGAGTTCAGTTAGCGGCGCGCTCGTCGAAGACGAGGTAGCGTCTGGTCTAGAGCGGGGCTCCTGGCAGGGTTCCTCCGTCACTCGTCGTGAGATCGAGTGGCTAATTAGGACTCGCCGGATTCCTACCGAGGTAAGCTGTTGCTTACCCGGCAACGAATCTTCTCCTGTACTCAACGAAGGCGAGTACGTTGTTTTCATGTCCCACTTTGCTCGTGGGTTCGGCCTTCCCCTTAGAGATTTTGCTAGGGATTTCCTTGATTACTTCGTCCTTCAGCCGCATCACCTTCCGGCTAATGCCATCGCCTCCCTATCCGCTTTTATCTCGGCCTCGGAAGGATACTTAATCCTCTGGACGTCTGTGTCTGTATGGTCTAAATTCTTCCAGATCCGATCTAACGTCGTTCCAGACAAATCCAGCTCTCTGAGAAGTTGCTTACCCAGTGTGGAGCCGCGTCCATCACACCTCGGAGAAAATCTGAGTTCCCTCGTGTTGCTGGTCTCGAGTCTTGCAAGAAGTGGCATAGATCTTTTTCTATGTCAAGAACACTGGAAAGGAAGACAGGATTCGGCTCCCTGCCTTCTCCATCGGCCCCCCTTCTAAGAAGAACTGGAATTACAACCCCAGGAAAAGCCATGCTTTGGCCGAGGCCTTCGAGATTCGGCTGAAGGAGTTGATCCGCGCCGGGCTACGTGGCGAGGATCTGATGACCACCTTCGTCAGCAGCCGAATCTGCCTTTTCCAGCGTCGCACGCACAAACTTTGTTACATGAGCGGCCCCCTCGATCCCAACCGAGTTTCAACGGTTGAGCTCGAGGACTATCTTATTTACAAGCGTGTCCGAGCTATCTTCAAGACTGATATGCCGGAGGACTGGACCTGGGGTATGGATCCGTTCACCTGCGGGAATCCCCCTCCCGAGGTAAGTTTACACATTTGTGTTTTGCTTCCTAATCGCGTTTGTGACTCCTTTTGCTAATTCCTCTTTGTCTCTTTTCTTGCAGAGATTTGCGGAGCAAAAGGTCGAGGATGCTGAGGTTATGGCCCTCCCGTGGACTGCAGATCGGAACACCCAGGACAGCGGGGAGCCTGACTCGGAGGATTTTGTTCCTAAGTCGGACGTTGCTCCGGCTCGCGCCCGTGGCAAGACCTCGCCCCACGGGGAGGAAGGTGACTCAGACGACGTCCAAATTATTGAGGTAGTCGCCGCAATGCCTATCTCTTATGCATTTCCGGCTTCTGCTTTCCCAGCTAATCAGGACGGTCAGGTGCACGACGCTGAGCCTCTCGCCTCCCAACCTCCTGCTACCTCGAAGATGCTCCCAAGAAGCGAACAAAGAAGTCAGCCCAGCACCTTCCGAAGCGTAAAACCATGCCCGGAGTTACTGGGTGAGTTCATTTTCATTTGTATTTCTTGTTTCTCTCTTTCTGTCTTTTGATTCGACTTTCTGTGCTTTTGCAGCGCTCCTCTTTCTGTCAAGCCAAGTGGTCCGAGTATGATGAGTCATACAACTCGGCTGCCTTCTCCTCTGCCTCCTGAAGATACTCGAGCTCCTAGTCCCGCTCATGTTGACTCTCCTCCTGCGCTGACTCAGACATCACCTCGACAAGATGTACCCGCGGTCTCCATTGCTGACGCCGATATAACTCCGTCAGTATATCCTCCTACCGAACCCGTTGCCTCCGTTGCGAACCGCGAAGTTTCCCCAGAGATTCCTTTGACCCCCACAATTCCAACTGCAACTCCAACTCCAGCCGAGGATATCACCATCTCGGCACCCTCGAAAACCATAATTCCTCCGGCCCCCAAAGATGCCACTCCAAGTTCCGAGGTTGCGGCCCCTGCCGACATCTCTTCTAAGGCTGAGAAGGTTGTTGTTACCAGACCTTCATCATCTCAGAAGGGGCCGGCTAGCTCTTCTCAACCCAACATCGCTAATGCGTTCCGCAAGGGGGTTTCCTCTGCTAAGCCTGTTGTCACCCCGGCTGCTGATACTCAACTTACTCTCCACAAGAGCCCCGCGGCGGCGGTGGTTACACAACGGGTCCGAGGTAAAGTGCTGACCCGTACCGAGAGCGGGAACAACCTCGGCTCTTTGGTTGAATACGCCAATAATTGGAATGCTGCCGATCAGCTTGAGGGCAATCCGAGCAATCAACCATATCAGCTCTCCGACATCAGCAGTCGCTTGCATATGGCCGTCAAGATCGTTCTTGAAAGCGATAAGATGAACGAGGTGAGTGCTTCTCTTGATGTTTGGTCAGTTTTCAAATGATAGTATATATACCCTAGTCCCGGAAGCTTGCAACCGAATAATTTGTTGTTCGTTTGGAAGATTTGTTAGGCTTAAGTACTTTACTTGCCGAGTAAATTCCTTGTATGATTTTGATTCATCGTGGTTCATACGTATCCCATGTTAAGCGTTACCGAATCCGGATGTATCTCAGCTTTGATTATCCAGCCATTTAGGTCCAAGATAAGGTTTGCTGCATTCAGATCTGTTTTAGCCTTGAATACCTAGCCACCTAGATCTGAGTTAAGCTTTTCTTGATTCAGATCTATCTTAGCTTTGAATATCCAGCCTCCTAGATCCGATTTAAGCTTTGATTGATTCGAATCTGTCTTAGCTTTGAATATCCAGCCTCCTAGATCCGAGTTAATCTTTGCGTGATTCGGATCTGTCTTAGCTTTGAATATCTAGCCTCCTAGATCTGAGTTAAGTTTTTCTTGATTCGGATCTATCTTAGCTTCGAATGTTTAAATATTTAATTCATTTTGGCACTTTAGGTTTCCCATGATCGGTGGACAGCCGAATTCCAAAGGTTGCTTTTTGCGCATAAGAAATTGGAAGAGAAGTATGAGAAAGTTCTCCACGTAGTGAAGAAAACTGGTAACTTAACACATCTTGGTATTGTCCTGTAAGTTCTTAATATTTTCAACTTGAGGTGCTAACCCAATTTTTGCTGGTAAGTAGGTCATATCAATAATCTTAATATCCGTCTTAACAAGAAGGTCAAGGCTCTAGAAGGTTATTTATTCTTTTCCTCTATGGATTTTTGTTCGAGATTTATCTTGGGTTTCTTATAACCTTCTGGCTTTGGTATAGCCGAGTTACAAACATTTGCAGCGTCGCATCAAGAATGCATACCCATGCCTGATATAATGCTGCATTTTTTAGAGCAAGCCGCCACTCATTCGGCGCAACTGAAAGAGAAAGATGACGAGATAACCCGGTTACGTGCCGAGGTTGAGTCTCTCAAGCTTTCTCAAAAATCCGAGTTAGAGAAAGTTGATCAGGAGTTCTCTGAAGAGAAGAATCAGCTGAGTCTGCAACTGCAGAAAGATAAAGAACTCCTAGAGGCTGCCGAACTAAAGAATCGGACGATGAGAGAGGAAATCACTCGCTTTGAGAAGACTAAGGTTGACTGGACTCAAGATCTCCAGAAAATGTTGAGTTATATTCATCGTAAGTTTCTGACCGTGGCCGAGTTATCTTCTTCTCTTTCTTACTTTTAACTGATATACCTTTGTTTTGCATAGATCATTTTCTGGAAGCTAGGCCCATGAGCTCTAGAGCACTGATTTCTGCTCGCCAGCGCCGAGGTGTCCCCGCAAATATGAGTCCAGAATATTAAATGGAAGACTTCTTGGATGCCGTTGGCGCTGCTATTGGGCCAATGAAGATTATGGGCAGGGATTTGGTGCAAGCAGCTATTCGGGCCTACCATGTTCTCTTGCAGAATACTTCTGGAATTCCGGATATTGACGAGATCAAGATACTTGTGGAGAGATTAATGGCATCCCAGACCTAGTTAAATCTCTGGAGGGAATTCGCTGGAAGGGCTGGTGCTGACATGGCACTTACGGCTGTTCTGTCTTGGTACGAGGACATTTCACTCGATACCTTGATAAACTTGCGCACTGGCTCTCGTTGGGTTGAGAATCCAGAATTCGTCGCTCGCCGCCAAGCTCGTGCCTTTCAGCTGGTTGAGTACACTGATGTGCACAATTGGATTGAAGGGCCGAGTTTTCTTTCTAATCTAGCGGATGACGTCGAGTTTGAGGATGCCTCTGATGATGATTCGGCCAGCGAGGATGAGGCGGAGGGTGACTCGGACAACTCCCATGATTCTAAGGCGTGCTCAGATGGGGACGACAGTGCGCGATCATCTTCCAAGGGGACTGGGAACTCTCAAGCCCAAGCTAATGTTTCTCAGCAGCCCAGGATTTCCCCTGAGGCTACTATCACTTCTGTTGAAGGCGAAGTAACTTTGGCCGAGGCGCCTTCTACCTCGGAGCGCCACGTTCCTGAAGATGCCCCTGCACAGGAGACCGAGGTTGCGCCGCCATCAGCCGAGATAGTCGCTCCCGATGCCCCCGATCATGCTGCTGGCCCTTAAGGGTGCTTTGGCCCTTTTCGCTGTTTATGTTCAAAGAACCTCTTAAGTTATTTCCAGTCCCCGGTATGCCGGGCGTATGATGTCTATGGAACAATCGTCTGGCTTGTGATGTGAACCTTTTTGCTTTTTGTTGCTAAGGAATGAATGATGGTAATCATTATTACTTTGCATTATCCTGAGAGATCCTCATTTGTCGAGCTATGGAACTTTTATGTGTCTGGCGACAAATAGTCGATTATACCCACTAGTCCCCGAGTTATCACTTGGGCTATCGAGTTCTTGCGTGTGCTCAAACAGTTACCTTGGACCATGTGGTCGTCTCCGAGTTGCAAACCGAGTCGCGGAAATATATTTCATGGGTTAATGCAGAGAATATTACGGTGTAATCCCTGAGTCATTGCTCAAGGCGCCGGGGTTTAATGCATGACCCCAGATAAGGGATAATACTGCGCAGTCTGCGAGTCCCTGCCCGAGGTCTTGAAACTTAACATATAATTCGTGAATAAGAGATAATACGGCACAGTCCCCGAGTCCCTGCTCGAGGCGCCGAGGTTCAATACGTAACTTAGAATAAGAAATAATCATAGGGAAGTCCCCGAGTCACTTCTCGAGGCGCCGAAGTTTAACATATAACTCAGAATAAGGAATATCATAGGGCAGTCCCTGAGTCACTGCTCGAGGTGCCGAGGTTTAATACATAACTCAGAATAAGCAATAACATAAGGCAGTCCCCCAGTCACTGCTCAAGGTGCCAAGGTTTTAATACATAACTCAGAATAAGAAATAACATAGGGCAGTCCCCGAGTCTGATGATTTCACAAGCCCAGCCTGCTCTCTACGAGGAAATCAAGCGTCTTAACCTTGAAGTGGTTCCTTGTGGATTTCTTGCTAACCTTGAAATAAAATCTTCTCTCGAGGACCAAATCAAGGAAGCTCAAAAACAAGATGGAGAGATCATCGAGATCAAAGAACGTGTTGCAAGTGGTGAAGCTAAATGTTTCTCCGTTAATGATCAAGGAACTCTCTATTTTGGTAACCGGCTAGTGGTTCCAAACAGTTGGAAAATCAAAGATCTAATCCTACTAGAAGCTCATGACCTCCGTCTATTCATCCTGGTGGTACCAAGATGTACCGAGATCTCTGTCAAAGATTCTGGTGGAGTGGAATGAAACCAAAAATCGCTCGCTTTCTTGCAGAGTGCGACGTTTGCCGTCATGTGAAGGCTGAACACCAAAGGCCTGCTGGACTTCTGCAGCCGTTGAAAATTCCTGAGTGGAAATGGGATGAAATTGGTATGGATTTTATCACTAGACTTCCAAGGACACAAGCAGAAAATTATGCCATATGGGTAATAGTTGATCGATTATCCAGAGTTTCTCATTTCCTTCCAGTTCATGAAACTATCCATGCTAGTCAAATGGCTGACCTATACATCTCCCGGATCGTTGTCCTTCATGGTGTTCCCAAGAAGATCATTTCTAATCGTGGAAGTTTATTTACTTCCAAATTCTGGCAAAGTTTGCAAGAAGCAATGGGAACTCATGTCTCCTTCAGCACAGCCTATCATCCAAAAACTGGTGGTCAGACTGAAAGAGTAAATCAAATTCTTGAAGACATGCTCAGAGCATGTGTCATATCCTTTGGAAAGAACTGGGAGAAATGTCTTCCTTTCATGGAGTTCTCCTATAACAATAGTTTTCAATCCAGTTTGGGCATGGCACCTTTCCAATTCCTGTATGGGAGAACATGTCGAACACCGCTGAACTGGACAGAAACCGGCGAAAGACAATTCTTTGGTCCGGGCATGATCCAAGAATTAGAAGATCAAGTTCGCATAATTCGAGAGCGTTTGAAGGCCGCTCAATCCCGTCAGAAGACCAACTACGATCGTCATCATCTTGATGTTCATTATGAAGGTGGTGATCAAGTTTACCTCTAGGTCACTCCTCTTAAGGGTGTCCATCGATTCGGTATCAAAGGCAAATTGGCTCCTCGCTACGTTGATCCCTTTCGCATTCTCTCCAAGCGGGTTGAGCTTTCCTACCAATTGGATCTACCTTCAACTTTTCCAGAGGTTCATGATGTCTTTCATGTGTCTCAACTCAAGTGTTGCTTCAAAGATCCCATTCGTGGTGTGGACCATGAAAGTTTGGATCTCCAAGATGATCTAACCTATCGAGAATACCCTGTTCGTATTCTTGATGAAACCGAGCGCAAGACTCGTCGTCAAACCATCAAGTTCCTGAAAGTTCAATGGTCTCATCACTCTAAGTCAGAAGCAACCTGGCAACGCGAAGATCGTCTTCGATCTGAGTACCCTGCCTTCTTTTCTAAAACCTAGGAATCTCGGGTCGAGATTCTTGTAAGTGGGCTAGAGCTTTAACATACCACCTTTTGTGTAATATTAATAAAGACATGTTTGAGAATTTCATGCATGCATTATACTTGCACTTTGGTTTAACCAAAGAAGAACAAATAAAACCCTAATAGCTTCCCTCTCTCTATTTGAAATCAATTCAAATAGCTTTTGAATTTTGAAAAAAACATCAAAACAAATGGAGACCAAAATGGTTTACAAGGGCCCCTTAGTGCTTTCAGTTATTTTATAAATGTTTATGTAATTTGAAATTATTCAAAACAGAGTTGAATTTGAAATACAAAAGAAATTAGAAAATCAGAAATAGAAAACAATCTACAAATAAAAAAACAGATTCCCTAGCTCTACTGGGCCGCAACCCACTTCTCTCCCTCTCTCTCTCTGCCGCCAGCGCAGCCAGCCCACCCGGCGCCCAAGCCAGCCCACCTCGGGCCCATACCCCTTCGGTCGCGAATCCTCGTCGTCTTCCTCCCCGAGTGAAGCAGCTGCGTGCCGCAGCGCCCGCCGTCAATCCTCGTCGGCGTTGCGATGCGCGCCGCCGCCCCTGGATCCGTGGATAAGACCCGCCTCGACCCCCTCTACCTCCTAGTACCAGTTTTGTTTCCTCTCGCCCCCTCTATCCATTTCTCCTCTTCGGCCCCGAACCCTAGCTTCGGCCGCCGTCGAGCCCCGCTGTCCCCGGCCTCCTCGTGCCCTGTCGAACCCGCCTTGAGCTCCTCCTCGTCGCCCTGGTGCTTCTCCCCGAAGGAATCGGCCTCGAGCGCTCGGAATCGTCGCCATCGACCTCGCCCTCCCGAGCTCCGGCCGCCATGTTCTCCCTCGATTCCGGTGTCGCCCGTGCTCGCCTCGCCTCACCGACCCCACCGCTGTGCTCATGGTGAGCTTCTGGTGCTCAAGCACCTCCCCGTTTGCCCCTCTCCCTCTGTATCTCCTTCCCCGCATGAGCCCGACGCTGCCACGGCTTGTCGTCATTGCACCGCCGTCTCTGGTGACCATTTCAAGGCGACGCCGCCACTATATTACTCCCTGCGACGCCCTCTTTCTAACCCCCACAACCACACATCCAGGAGCGCTCGGAATCGATGGATCGAGCCTTGATCTGAGGATCAAGCTCTGGATGACGTCATCCTGACATCAGCATGATGAAATTATTCCTTTTCTTTTATTAATTATTTTGTAAATATTTTCTATAAATAAGAAATGTATGATAGGTGGGCCCTGCCTGTTAGGATTTTAATCTTTTATGTAAATGTTTTCTGAAATTAATAAAAGTCTGACATGTGGGCCCAAGTTGGAAATTATTTTAAATATTCCAAAAATAATTTAAAATGAATTAAAATTGGAGAAAATTCATAACTAATTCATTTTAAATCAGAAAATACAAATAATATACCAAAATGTTCAGAAAAATGAAACCTATCTCACTAAGTTATAATCATACATTGTTAAACAACTTCGATGGCAAGTTTAAGAACCAATTGAACCCCACAGGTGATTCCGATGATCCCCATGTTTTAGGGTTTGGACATCTCAGACCCCCTTTAAAGTGACCAAGCATGTTCTAGGGTTCATTTTAACACTATTTAACTTGTCATATCATCCATATTGTATGAGCATTGCACATGCCATGTGTTGAATGTTGATTTCTCTTTTCCGGTGATTGGTTCTTGCGAATAGGAACCGAACCCGAAGCTGAAGTCAATGCCACCGAAGAATAGTACCAGTCCAACAACGGACAAGGCAAGCGAAGATCCACTCATTCATATGAATCCTATGTTTACAAAGTATTTAATTCTCGTCATATGCATTCGTTTCAATAGTGGTTTTATCATTAGATATAGTAATCCTATCTGATGCATGTTTCCCTTTGTGAACTATACTGCCTGATCCACTGTGTCATGGTATTGCCGACGAGTACGCCATGGAGGGGTCCTCACAGTGCGTGTTTAGAGACGTGGGGTAAGGCGGACGGTTGACGGGTACGAGGTAACACATCTTACCTAGGTTTAGATCCCATGACGGTGGCGGAATCCTACTCCTGCTATAAATCACTATAAGGGCAATACGCCGAGTTACATGGATTGGTTCGCTGTGCGAGGTTGTGTGAACTTATCTATGATTGTTCCCTAAAGGCTCCCATAGGCCCGACTTATATAGTCGCCAGGTCCTAGGGTTACAGGGAAAAGTCCTAGCCGGACAGGTTACAGAGTTCTACACTGTCTATTACTAGTCTTGTGTATCTTGTACTCCAAGGCTCCGGGTACGCTGGTGACTCCACCGTAGCCTTCCTTTATCTGGCATGGGCCTCCCTTCTGGATCCATCTAACTGTGCCGCCTAGCAGGCCATAGGCCATGCTACCGACTATGGGCCACCCGAGTTAGCCGGATAAGAGACATGCTATAAGGATACCCATATAGCATATCCCCAATAGTAGCCCCCGGAGAACTCCGAGATCTTGCGCCATCTTGCCTCTTCACATGGAATGCTCCGTCTATATGGATGTTGGCAAATCGTCAAGCAACATCTTGTAGTCCTCCCAAAGAACCCTGCAAGTCTTTCTCCGTCTTCAACTTGTAAGCCGGAGAAATGCTGAATCTTCCAGCATACTCTTCCGTAGTCGGATTGAATCCGTCTATGTCGGAAACTTCGATGTGACGGCTCATCTGCCCATGTCAGCTAGGACGACGTAGGCTTAGGTCAGCGACGCCTCGTAACTCACACATGCAGAGAACGCAATCATATCCGATTTTCCCGCGCGAGCGATACGAACCGTTGGTGGCGATGGTTGGAGACGTGGCGAAATTTCCGCGCACGTTCACGAACACGTCGCCTACGCGGCAACCGTCCGATTAAGCTGCACGAATCTTAACGCCGAGGATGATAAATAGTAACCGTGGGGAATTTCCACTTTTTACCTCATTCCTCTCGCATCGTCTTCTTCCTCCAGCTGCACATCTCCTCGAGCTCTCCGCGAGAAACCTCGAGAAAACCCTAGCTCCCCTCTGCATCAGTTGCATCCACCCTTCCCTCCATGGCTAGCAGTAGCTCCTCCCCACCGATGGCGGCGTCGAGCGAAGCCGCGGCAAAGCCGGCGAGCTCCGTCGTCGTGCCCCCAGAGGGCTTGGTCATCCCCGCATCAGCGGTGATCGAGTCCACCGGCGGCGACCACAATTTGGCGGCGCTAGAGCCACTGGAGGAAGAGCCAGACTCGCACAAGGGCGACTGGCGCGGCTCGGACATCACCGACCGTGACATCCAGGAGATGGTCGCCGAAGGCTACCTTCCCACGACGGAGGGGCTCACCTGGCGGGCGGCGCCGGCCGGCGAGGTGACACCTTCTCCCCAAGCCAGAGAAAAGGTGTACCTCAAGGCTCAGCTGGTATGCGGCGTTTCCCTGCCCATCTCCCACTTCTTCCTCTCCGTCTTAAACCACTATAAGGTCCAGCCCCATAACCTCTCCCCCAATAGTATCTTAGTGCTTAGCAACTTCGCGGCACTTTGCGAGGGTTATCTAGGGATAAGGCCTAGGTTAGACTTGTTCGTATACTTCTTCACCGTCAAATGTGAAGCCAGACATAGTAAGGAGGAGCTTAGGAACTGCGGCACCATAAGCTTCAAGATTCCTCCTGGCCGGCGGTTCCCCGACATTGTCGGCCACGAGTCCTGCAAGAATTGGCAGCGGACGTACTTTTACGGCCCCGACATTCCTTTGGCGGGCCGAGAAGTTACGTACCCGGACTTCATGGACGGAGCCGCCGCTGAAGTTTCTACATGGAGATCCCATGCCTCCCTTCCTTCCAACCTCGACGCTTCTCGCGCTATAAGGCGGATCGAATGGTTCGTAGAGACGGGTTTGACCGGCTTGGACCTATCCATGTGCTGGTTCATCATGCGAATCCAACCTCTGCAGCACCGCGCGAAGTACATGCACGATTATACCAGCGGCCGAAGGGATAGCCTCCGCATCTCCGTGGATAACTTCTCGAGCGACTCCGTCAAGCTCCTCCTTAAGGACATCGTCAAGGTGAAGGATAAGAAGTGTGGCTTCACCATCACCTACGACATGTTCGTAGACGGCAAGTTCCCAAAGGTAGGTATTTTATTTTCCGTGTACGACATATGCTCCAGTTTTTCCGTCGTGCCAATACCATCTTATCTAACACGGTGATTTCTCACTTAACAGCTTAGCGATCTACATGAGGGCAACCTGGCTGCCCAAATCTACGATCCAAAGATGAAGTAAGTCATGGTCGTGTCCGACGACGATGTCCCGTTGGAGCGAAAGCGGAAGAGCTCCACCTCTGACGCTGCCGACGGAGGCAAGAAGAAGAAGGCGGAGGGTGGAGCCTCCAAGAAGACTACCCCCTCCCTAGAGGCGGAAAAGAGAAAAGCCACTGGGATTTTTGCCAAAGCACCCCCCTAGTGTAAGCTTCTCATTCTCCGACATTGTCTACTTGTCTGTCTTGTTCCTGTACTTATGCATTTGCACGTTTCAGGAAGAAAACCACGACTAGCCTCAAGAAGACCTCCAACACTTTGGGGGCTTCTCGAAATATCAAGGACATGCTGCATCGCGGCGCCTCCCCGCCATTGCCCCTGCTACTCCTGTCGTCAAGCCCTCGTCCGCCCTGACAAGCTCACAAGCTAAGGAGGCACCAGGCCCTTCCTTCATGGAAGTGGATTCTGGCGCCTCTACCGAACTCGCTGTTGTCGGCGAGCAGGCGACGTAGGAGAGCACCGTCAACAAATGGCTGAAGCTCCGGCTAAGGATGCCATCGGTGGCGGCAAGGCGGTGGTGGAAGCTGGTACTTCTGCCGAAGGCGGCGCCCTTGCTCCCCAGAAACCCTTTGAGTTTCCAAAGATAGTTTACCCGACGCTTATGCCGAGTAACACAACTCTGGTTCCTGGAGGAGTACCGTCATCTCCGACGTGCGGTCTTGAGGTGCTCCTCCGACAAGCGGATATCTTGCGAGGGAATAGCATGTCCTTTGGTAAGCTGCTAGCCGAGAGCGCTAAAAACCTCAAGATCATCGCACTTGTAAGTTTACTTTGCCTTTTGCATTTCATGTGAGTATCCCACTGTAGCCCCCGAGGATGTAGACGGAAAACCATAGGTTTTGCATCTATATGCTCTAAGAGTGACTAAGTTAGAAAAAACTCTCACTGTAGCCCCCAAGCATTTAGATGGAATGAACTATTTCGACTAGATGCTTTAAGAGTAGCATACGTAGTGTTTATAATTTTCAATACTGTAGCCCCCAAGCCTCTAGTTGTAACTGAATTAGTTCCGACTAGATGCTTAAAGAAAAGCTAAGCATATTCTGAGTTAAAAACTTTATACTGTATCCCCCAAGCTTCTAATCGAGAACTAAATTAGTTCCGACTAGATGCTTAAAGTAAAGCTAAGCATATTTCTAAGTAAAAAACTCTCACTGTAGCCCCCGAGCGTCTAGGTGGAAAATTTCCAACTAGATGCTCCAAGCAGACTAAACAACGGTTTACCTTTTTCTTTTTTTCCACAGAACGAGAATGCTCGGAGGGGCATGGCCAATGACAAGTACCAGAAGATGCGCGCAGATCTTGAAGCCGAAAAGGGTAAAACTGCCATCTTGAAGGAACAGATCATCAAAAACAAGAGTCTGTTTTCTTTTTTGCGCATTCCGTCTTGGTTTTGTGCCTTCATTCTCCGAGTACTCACTATGTACTTTGTTTTTCTCCGACTTGCAGAACATGTCGCCAAGGCCAAGGACATTGTCGAGCAGTCCAAGCACATCCAGCAGCTGGACAGCGAGAACAAGATCCTGAAGGAAGAGAGGAAAGAAATGCTGAAAATGCATGAGGATTCCATGAAGGCCCTGCAGGACTCCGCCTCCGTGGAAATCAATCACTTGAAGGAGGAGCTTGCGATCTTAAAATATAAGAAGCAAGCTGCTAATGAGCAAAACCAACGCCACAGCGAGGCGTTTAAGCTCCTCCAACAAGAGAAAGAATCCTTGGCGGACACCCTCTGGCAGGCTAAGGCTAGCATCTTCAGTAAGTTTCCTCCGCCTTGTATTTCTGCAGTCTGGATACTTCGAATTTATTGAACTCATGTGCTCCTTGTCGGAAATTGCAGCTCATATGGGTTTAACCCGCTTGCCTCCTTCGGACAAGGAATGCATGGTTCTTGTCGGCAACTTCATCAACACCGCCATCACCCAGGCCAAAGAGATTGCCAAGCCTCTCCAGATATACATCAAGGCCTCAAACTCCGTGACGAAGTACTTGGAGATTCTGCGCCGAGCCCCCGAGCGTGTCACAAGCTGGAAAGCTTCATGTGCATGGGCTGGCGCAAGGATGGCGCTGTCAATGGTGAAGGCACACTACGAAGATGCCAACATCGACACGGTGACCTCTGGTATCCCCGATGTCGATGATGACAGCAAAGAGATTGATCATGAATTCATCTTGTCATCACTCGCGGGTTATGACACCAGAGTTGCCGAGTTGGTGGACATCGACGTCTTCATGCCCATGAACACCATCGACAGCGTCAACCAAGATTCCTCCGAGTCCCAACAGAGTGCCGATGTTGAGGGTGATTCTCCTGCTGGTGATGATGCTGCTTCCAAGTCTCCTGCGCCAAAGGAATGAAAAAACAACTTTGTAATATTTGTTTCTCCTTTGGTGTATGTGCGGAAAAAACTTGGTGATGTAACTTAAGGCGGAAAACAATGGTTGTTATGTACTTCTACTTAAGAACTAATTTCCAGCATGTATATATTTTTAGCAAGTGCTGGCTTATCCATAGCTTTGGTTCTTATGCTTGAATTTTCGTGAGTTGGAAGACTCGTTGTCGGAACCAGGCGCTTAGGTGATGATGCCCAATGGCATCGTCAATAACCCGAGCACAAAATCGCCGACAATAAGTTCCAAAAGTGACTACTCCAGAATCCACATAAAAGCGACAAAGAACGTGTAGACCAGAAAACTTAAGCTAATGCCCGTAAGCGGAATTTTCACAAGTGCAAACGCAATACTTGTGCATAAAGGTTTTACATGATCCAAAAATGAACACTAAAGGAGGTAAAAGACTCAAAAGTATGAGTGAACCAAAGAGCTTTATTTCATTGATCATATAAGAGGTACACAATTACATAAAATATGCTAAGTGTAAAAAGGACGTAGCTGTGCTATGTTCCATGGCCGATCAAGCTCCGGGTAGCCATCATACGGGTCACGTCACTTACGCTTACGATTTTCGTTGGGTCTATCCTTTAGTTCACGATTGTCAACAAGGTAGTAAGACCCATTGAGCAGCGCCTTGCTTATGATGAACGGTCCTTCCCATGGCGGGGATAATTTGTGTGACTTCTTCTGCTTAAGTCGGAGCACCAAATCCCCTCTTTAAACGAGCGATGCCGAACGCGGCGACTATGGTAGCTATGCATCTTCTGCTGGTAGATGGCGGATTTTGGCATGCTAAAACGCGCTCCTCCTCAAGAAGATCCACATCTAGGCGTCTGGATTCTTCAGCGTCATCCTCGTCGTAGGCGGCAACTCTTGGTGCATCGTGGAGGATGTCGGAAGGCAAGATGGCTTCTGCTCCATATACCATGAAGTAAGGGGTGTAGCCGGTGGATCTGTTGGGTGTAGTTCGTAAACTCCACAGCACAGATGGCAATTCTTTCGCCCAGGCTCCAGCTGCTCTATGTAGCGGCGCCTCAAGACGTGGCTTGATTCCCTGCAGAATTAATCCATTGGCTCGCTCAACCTAACCATTGGATTTTGGGTGTGCCATAGATGCAAGGTCAAGTCGGATGCCTTTCTCCCAGCAATAAGCCTCCACTTCTCTGAGTGACAAGTTGCTTCCGTTGTCGGTGATAATGCTATGTGGGAGACCAAATCTCAAACTAGATCCCGGACAAACCTGAGGGCAGTTGCCCCATCAAGCTTTCTAATGGGTTTAGCTTCTATCCATTTGGTGAATTTGTCAACTGCTACAAGTAGATGCGTAAACCCACAAGGTGCCGTCTGTAACGGTCCCACCATGTCTAGCCCCCAGACTGCAAGCGGCCAAGTTATTGGTATTGTTCGCAATTCTTTAGCAGGAACATGTGGTTGTCGGGCATAATACTGGCATCCCGTGCATGTCTTAACCAGCTTGTCGGCGTCCGCCTTCATGGTCAGCCGGTAGAATCCTTGCCGGAAGGCTTTCGCGACCAATGATCGGGGAGCGGCGTGATGCCCGCAATCTCCGAGATGGATTTCGCGTAGGATTTCCATACCTTCTAGCTGGGAAACACACTTTAGGTATACACTAGTAGTTCTCCTTTTATAGATTTGCCCTTTGATTATGGTATAACCCGTACTATTTGACGTCTTTCGACTTCGTCGTCGGGCAAAGTTCCGTGTTCGAGATATTCCATGAACGGTTTTGTACAAGCCGGAGGGACCTTAGTCACCATGTTGATGAAAGAGTCAACTCTATCCGGGTTGTCGATGTTGGCCCCCTTCACAGATGGTGTGCGCAGGTGCTCTAGGAAAACTCCAGTTGGGATTCGCTTGTGCCCTGATCCAAGCTTAGACAGGAGATCAGCCGCCTCGTTTTGTTCCCTAGGCACATACTTGACTTCGTAGCCCAAGAAGCTCTTGGCTATCTCGTCCACTTTGTCTCGATATGCCGCCATCATAGGGTTCCGCGCATTCTAGGTGCCAGCCACCTGCTGGGCAACCAAGTCGGAATCTCCACAGCAAACTATGCACTTGATGCCAATATCTTTGGCTACACGTAGTCCGTGAATGAGTGCTTCATACTCCGCCATGTTGTTTGTAGCCTCGAAGTGGATCTGCAGAACGTAGTGTAGCTTGTCTCCTGTTGGTGACTGTAGCAATACACCAGCCCCCGAGCCATTGAGCAGCTTTGATCTGTCAAAGTGCATCACCCAGTACTCTGGTTCTGGTAACGGAGTAGCGTCTGGCATCTCTGTCCAATCTGCAACAAAATCCGCCAAGGCTTGTGACTTGATAGCGTCGCGTCTCTTGTAGGTGATCTCGAAGGCGGCAAGTTCAATGCCCCACTTCGCGACCCTTCCTGTAGCGTCGCTGTTATTGATAATGTCGGACAGTGGAGTCTTGCTCACCACTGTGATTGGGTGCTCCTGAAAGTAATGCCTTAGCTTCCGAGAAGCAAGGAATACTCCATAAGTTATCTTTTGGTAGTGCGGGTAACGCTGCTTGGACTCCGTCAAGACCTCGCTCACATAGTAAACTGGTCGTTGAACTCCGTGCTCATAGCCTGGTTCCTTCCTCTCTACCACGATGACGATGCTGATAACCCGGTTGGTTGCCGCCATGTAAATTAACAGGGGCTCTCTAGGCTCGGGTGCTGCAAGGATGGGCGCTGAGGAAAGAATCTCCTTGAGATGCTTTAATGCTGCGTTTTCTTCGTCCGTCCATGTGAATTTGTCCGCCTTCTTCAGCAACTTGTACAGCGGCAGAGCCTTCTCTCCAAGTCGGCTGACGAACCGACTAACTGCTGCAACACAACTTGTTAGTCGTTGAATGTCCTTTTAGGCATGTCGGACGGTTTATGTTTAAGATGGCCTTGATTTTCTCCGGGTTGACCTCGATTCCACGTTGGGAAACGATGAAGCCCAACAATTTGCCAGCTGGAACCCCGAAGACACACTTCTTAGGGTTAAGCATCATGTTGTATTTCCGGAGATTATCAAAGGTTTCTTCTAAGTCGGAGATTAAGTCGTTTGACTTTTTAGACATCACTGCGATATCGTCCACGTAGGCATGAACGTTCCGACCAATTTGGTCGTGAAGGCAATGTTGCATTGTCCGCTGTTAGGTAGCACCTGCGTTTTTCAGCCCAAAGGGCATCGTGACATAGCAAAACGTGTCGTACGGGGTAGTGAACGAAGTGGCCAATTGGTCCGACTTCCTCATCTTGATCTGGTGGTATCCTGAGTATGCATTGATAAAACACAAAAGTTCTGAGCCAGCTGTCGATTCAATGACTTGGTCAATGCGAGGCAAAGAAAACGGATCTTTGGGACATGCTTTGTTCAAGCCGGTGTAATCAACGCACATTCTTAATTCATTGGTTCCCTTTTTGGGGACAAGTACAAGATTGGCCACCCATTGGGTGTGAAGGACTTCTCGGATAAATCTAACCTTAAGTAACCTAGCTATCTCTTTGCCAATGGTGCGTCTCTTCTCATCTCCAAAGCGTCGTAGAGGTTGTTTCACTGGTTTGCATTTTGGATCAATGTTTAAGTTGTGCTCGGAAAGTTCCCTAGGTACACCTTTCAAGTCGGCAGGTTGCCGGGCAAAGATGTCCCTATTCTCACGGAGGAACTCGACGAGCGCGCTTTCCTATTTGGGATCCAGGTTCGTCCCAATGGCGACGGTCTTGGAGGCATCGCCTACCACAAGTTCCACCGGCTTGGTCTTGATGGCGGCCTTGAACGCAGGAGCGGAGTCGGAGATCTGCTTCTTCGACGCGGGCATCTCTGAGTCATTGACCTTGCTCTGGATCTCTTTGAATTCTTCGTTGTAGAGGACAGCTTCTGCAACGGCTGCTTCATTGATCTCGCAGTCCCTTGCCTTGGTAAAGCTTCCGGATACGGTGATAACACCGTTTGGTCCAGGTATCTTGAGTTTGTTGTAGATGAAGCATGGCTTGGCCATGAACGTGTGGAATATGTCGCGGCCGAATATGACGTGGTACACGCTCTTGAAGGGGACCACCTTGAAGGTCATGCGCTCTTGGCGGTAGTTATTAACATCGCCGAAAGCAACCTGAAGTGTAATGCACCCAAGGGACCGAGCCTCCCGACCAGGAACTACGCCATGGAAGATGGTGTTGGTCCGTCTTAGGTTTGCCTCCGTCAAGTTCATCTTCTGCAGTGTATCCAGGTACATGATGTTGATGCTGCTTCCACTATCCACCATGCACTTGGTGAAATCCACGTCGTCAATCAAGGGGTTGATGACCATGGCGTACTGGTTCTCCGTGGGCACAAGGTCTGGGTGGTCCGTCCTGTCCCAAGTTATTGGAACTTCCGACCAGCGCAGGTACTGGGGGACTGGGGGGAGAGTGGCCATCAGGATCCTCAGAGAGGTCTTCTGTTGTCGGACGGTGGGGGTGCCAAGGAAAGTGTGGTAGACTGGAGCCTTCTTTGCAAAGGGGTTCTTTCCCTTGTTGTCACTCTTGGCGGCGTGCTTGGGGTCAACGTCTTCGTCCATGTCACTTGAATCCTTGGACTCCTCTTCCTTCTTCTTCCCCTTGCCCTCGCCTCGCGGTCTGTTCTTTCGAGTTCGCTTATAGCCGGACTCCGGGTCTTCCTTGAGGTCGTTGACGAATTTGAACTGTCGGTTGGTATGGGTGGCCTTGCCGTCGGCGTCGAGGCGTACGAGGCACGGCATATCGCGGTACTCCTCGTAGGTTTGGGGAACGCGGAGCGGCGCCGAGGTGGTTTCACTTCCTCGTTGCTGCCCATAACTAGCTCCCCTTCCTCGGCCACATTGTCCGCCTTCGCCTCGTCCTGCAAAATTCATAGCGACCATGTCGGTAGATTGATTTTATTCTGGAGCGGTTTTCCGCTTTGTACTGCTGTTCCTCCGAGCTTGAGTTGGAATGGCCGTTGCCGTCAAGGAGCCGCGAGCTTCGTCGGCGGCAGCTGCGAACTCACTAGCCAACTGAATCATCTGGTTCAAGTCAAGCTGGTGATTGTCCTGCAAGCACTTCAGCTTCTGTTGGAGCAGCGTGCCCCTTCCCAACCCATCAATGAAGGCGGCCATGGCGGTCTGAGCATGCACTCCTGCAAAGGAATTCTTCATATCCAGCCAGCGGGAGAGGTAGGCGCGAGATGTCTCGTCTTTCTCTTGCACGCACCGCTGTAGATCGCCCACAGTGCAGGGACGCTTGTATGTACCCTCAAAGTTCTTGGTGAACACTTCTTGCATGTCCAGCCAGTTGTAGATAGATTTCTCCGGCAAGTCGTCGATCCATTGGCGGGCCGTTCTTGCCAACATTAATGGGAGGTACTTGACGACGACGTTGGGGTTGCCTCCGGCAATCTCCACCGCGTTGCCATAGTCCAGCAACCATGTGGTCGGCTTGGCGGTGCCGTCATAGGGTTTTATGGTCTTGTCAATCCGGAAACCTTTGGGGTAAGTTGCAGACCGTATTGCAGGTCCAAAGCAACGTGGTCCTAGGTATGGTCCTTCCCGTGCCTCGTGGATCTTATCGATCCGCGAACGTGCATCGTATGGCTTCGGGTTCTTCTTATTTTTGTCAACAGGGGATGGGCTACGTGAACGACGCGGGCCTCTTCCGCCATAGTGACTGCTTGGTGGTGACAGAGGCGGAGGTGGCGGTGGGTTAGCCTTCCTGCTGTTGCCCTCCTGTGACGCCTCACGCCTGTCACGGTTGCTTGTCGGACGCAGAGGGTCATGGCGTGACCTGCTCTTGTGTCCTTGGTTACGCTCTCCGTCATGACGGGTCGGCTCCGCGTTGTCGCGGATGACGATGCCGCACTGCTTTGGTGGGGGCATATCCGTATGATGGTGAGCCTTGTAGTCTTCGCGATGTCGGGGAGATCGGGGTGGTGGCGATGGGCGACGAGGTCGGGCCTTTTCTCCGTGTCGGAGGATACGGGGATGGCATCCTTCTTGTTGCATGCATCCCTCCGTATTCATTTTGATGAACCCATCTAGGACCCGACATCAAGAGGAGATCTGTCCCTTGGTGGCTTGTGCTGGCTGGATTGGCAGAGCGCTGGGTCAGACTCAAGCCTCTGAGAGGTGGCCTTTTCCTGCTGATTCACCGCCTTGGCCACTAGGTCATAGACCTGTTCCACTGCCTCAGGCGATCTATCCTGCTCCAGAAGGGTCTTGGCGACGGCGAGGTTAAGGAGTGGGGTGGGCATCACCTGCTTGCCTTCACTGTCAATGTATGGCTTGGCCTGTGCCTGCTTCGAGGGAGCCCATCCTAGGTTGCGACGTACACCAGGATCGTTGATGACGCGAGCCGGAGCTTTCTTAGCCTTCTGCTGCTGTAGCAAGTCTTGTACTCGGCCTCCATTGCTCTACCTTTCTCTATGGACTTCTGCGCGTTGACCAGATCTCGATCTAGTTTAGCTCCTTGCTCTGCGATGGCCTGCGCCTCCTCCAGCAGTTGCTGGCGCTTCTCGTCAAGATGGGTCACGTTCCGGATATGAGCAACGGTTAGTGGCTCGACGAGGAGATTGTCGTACATCACTCTATCTGCTGGAGTAACTTGGGCTGCTGCAGACGTAGATGCTGGAGGCGGCAAGTTTGCGGTGTTGTTGTTGCTCGGGCCGGTTCCGAGTTCCTGCGGCTGCTGCACTGGGTTAGGCGGAGGAGGCATAACCTTTGCGCGATCAACGTCAGCAGCAATAAGTGGCCCCTTCCCCTTGT
Organism: Avena atlantica; assembly: GCA_910589765.1. Taxonomy (NCBI): domain Eukaryota; kingdom Viridiplantae; phylum Streptophyta; class Magnoliopsida; order Poales; family Poaceae; genus Avena; species Avena atlantica. The sequence goes on from OU342738.1 coordinate 383,207,785, forward strand.
CGAGCGCTATAGGCGGAGCTTGTCCGGGTTGATCTTCATCCATCGCCATCCCAATGGTGACGAACACCCCTCGAGACGTGATGGCATTGTTGGCTTGTTCGTCACGCGATTACTCCTCCTCCATCTCCTGCATAGCGGAGTCTAGCTCTTCTGGACTAAAGTCTATCTCCTCCGAATCTACACTAAAATTAGCATAAAGTGCGTCAATGACAGAGTCGGAGGGTGCCAGGACTTCCTCGATGACAGGCGGTGGAGGTGCAACGGCCTCGACGATGACTGGAGGTGGCGGTGTTGCTGCTACGATGGCGGCCGGAGGCGGTGGTGGCGGTGGCTGAATCGGAGGGGCTCCGTCGATGAGCGTAAGCGCTGTCTGAGCTGCCGCTTCGGCCTCCGCGTAGTTGTTGACGGTGTTCACCGTGCCTTCGACGCCTGCTGCCGTCTTAGAGAATGTCGGAGAAGCGTTCCATGGTCCAGTCCTTCCACAAAGTGATAGATAGCATCATCATTGGGGTAGTGGGCCAGATCGGCTCGTATACGGAGCCATTTGGCCAGGTAATCGCGGGGGTTTCGCCCTCTCTCTGAATGCAGCGCGCCAGATCTAAGATGGTAACCACGCTGACGAACTTGGATCTCTGCTGTTGTCACATCCCAAGATTTTCCAAATCTTGTAATGTGAAAATAAATGAATAAAATAAAACTTTGTTTGATTTTCAGAGCCAGAAAAAACTTTTGAATGCAATTGGAACTTCAAACCCATTTGAATTAAATAAAAAACTAAAGGGATTTAAAAAGATAAAAATTTAATAAAAGGAAAAATAAAAAAAAAACATTTGGAAATACTATTTTCAAACAATTAAATGAAAAGATTTGTTTTCAAATGAAATAGAAATTTATAAATAAAGAATATTTTATAAAGCCAAATTAAACCTTGGCCAAGCTTTGGAATTAAAACATTTTATTTTAAATTAGCAAAGGTTTATTTAAATAAATTAATAAGGATTTAATATCCAACTTTATTTAAATAAAAGGTTTTACCAATTTAATTGAAACATCAAAACTTATTAAATTATTTAAAATAAGTTTTCCCAAATATTTGATATTCACAAATAAAACCTACTAAAATGTTTTGGCTTTATTTTAAAAATTTCAAAATAAATATCTCAATAAAGCAAATCCTATTTGATTTAATAATGAAAGTCTATTATACTTAATTAATAATGGACTCTAAAATAAAAGGTTATTTTGTTTTAAACAAGTTTCCCAAATATTATTTATTTCCAAATAAAACCTACTGATTTTGTTTTGAAAGTATTTGGATTTCAAATGGAGATTTTATTAAATAAATCAAACCCAATTTGATTAAATAACTTTGGTCTATTTTATTTAATTATTAAATAAGATCCTAAAGAGAATAAAATATTACTTTATTTTGGAATTTAGGTTTATGCTGATAAACAGAACCAAGTTCAAATTATGAAGTGTGGTGTTGTTTGAATTGATTTGGTTGATGTTTGTTTGTTTGAAAATTCAAAACAGAAATTAGATTCAGAAAAGAAAAAGATTACAGGAAGAAAAAAATAGAGTCGGACCTGACCCAACTGGCCTAGCCCAACAAAGCCCAGCAGCCCAGCTCCCCCTCACCCGAAAGAAAACGTTTCGCACCCAGATTCTAACCCACACAGAGTATGACTGGTGGACCTCCTCCTCGCTCCTTTCCCACTGACCGACCGGCCCCACTCCTCCTGTTCTTCCTCTTCACCCCGCACGACCTCTTCTCCCCCTCGCCGGCCGTTGCAGGATTTGATTCGTGGCTTGAATTCGCCTTAACACGGCCACCTTAACTCGCAGCGATCAAGCACCTTTAAATGCCAGCGCATCCTCTCTCATTCCCCTCTGTCTTCTCCCCAAAGCACGCCCCCAGGCCGCCCCAATTCCTCCCCGAGCTTCCCAATTCCGACGACCTTCCTCGTCGAATTCCGGCCAAGAATCACCGCCCCTTGCCTCCCTGTCCAACCTAGCAGCTTCCCCACTCCCAGACGCACCTCCCAGCACTTTTAGTTCGACCGCGGACGCCCCGGAGCATCGACTACGACAAGCTCCCGACGCCGCCGCGTTTGTCTTCTTCTCCGACGACGCCCACAGGTTGTATCCGACCGCCCCTCCTCTTCTCTTTCATGCACGCGTCACTGCCTCGACCATGCGCAGCTAACCATGTCCTCTGTTTGTATTCTTGTGAACCGTAGCATCGTCCTCGACCTCTACCGTGTGCAACCGTCGCCAGAACCAACTCCGGTGAAGAATCCTGCCCGTCCACGTGCGCCCCTCCACCAACCAAAAGCATGTTGAGCATCAGCAGTGTTCTGCGAACCCGGTGAGCATCCTCCCCCTCTTCCTCGCGTCCTATTTCGCCAGCGCCGCCGCCGACTGACCTCGCCGCCGCCAGCGACCGTCGCTGCGCCGCCCAAGTTTGGTCAGTGCGATGACAGCCGTCCGATCTAGATTGAGCGAGCAGGATTAGACCACTTAACCGCGAAGGGGTATGCGTTCTGGATCGCACGATTCGATTAGATCCTACGGTCTGCAGTGTGATCCACACCGAATCGGTACCAGCCAGTCGTAGTGCACCACGTGGCCAGTGTTTGAGTTAAAACAGATTTTTGAATTAGAATTATTTGCAAACTTCAAACCTTTGTAACTTTCAAACCACACGTCCAAAAATTACAAATTTTATATCAATGGATTCAGTGGAACAAGACCTAGCCAACCATGCCCTTAGTTTTGAAAATAGTATTTGTTAGTTTGCTTGTTTTTGTAGATTCTTTTGTGAGCTTGTTTAGAGTATAAAAATTGTTTAAAATTGATTTTAGGGTTAAAACTTTTGCAAAATGGTTTTTGTGACCTTACTGACCCTAGGAACCAACCCATGGTTTTGAAAATGAAATTGGAAAAATTTAGAATGGATTAATTGAATTAGTCTATTTCTAGCTAAATAAAGATAATGGTTTTATTATGAAAAAGGATTTTGGAATAAAAACCTTGGGAAAATATTTTGATTCAAAGCTATTGAACTAAAACACCAAGACTTGAGAGTTAGAAACTTTTGGTGAGAAACTTAAAGATTTTTTATTTGATAAAACCATTTTCCACCATATAAAATATTGAATGGATTTTAAAATAGTTTTTGGGCAAAACCCTCTAACTAATGACTTTGCCATTTTGGTAAATGACCAATTTGGAACTTACAAAGTTTAGAAGCCTAGTGGAAACCACCTTTGCAATTAGAACCATCTTTTGCATGCTTGCATGCATTACTTTGACTTTGTGATTTTATGTGTGTTGTTTTGCTTGATTGGTAGATTGAATTTGTGCCTTGCTTGATTGATTTGTAGTGGTTTGAAGAGTGTAATTGTTGCAAGGACAAGGAGTGAACCCATACTCTACCAAAAAGGCAAGTGATGCTTTATACTTTATATCCCATTACTTTCACTATGCATTAGTGATTTTGCTAAGTAAACTTGCATGGATTTTGCTAAGTATGAACCTTGCTATAGGAAAACCTAGTAGATGAATCCTTAGTAGGATTTCCTAAGTTAAAGTTTCCTATTACTACCAAGCTTAGCCTAGCTAATAGAAAACATGGGTGGAAAATATATTCACACTATGGAAAAATCTCTAAGTCTGAGGACTTATGTTTTGTTTAATAAAACAACTAAGTTAATGAAACACCTGGGTGGAATGGAAGGATTGGGTTATGTTGAGTGGTTCACAAGGCCCATGTTTATGGTTGACCTTGTGTATCTCACTTGTGGATGGCCACCCAGGAAACAAAGAGATTTGAGATGTCAAATGTTGAGAAGCTTCAAGTGCAACCACTTGGCAATATGGGCTCTGCCATGATCATATAGGTTGCAAGAACTTAGCCATATGTACAGTGGGTGGTAGTGTTTGATAGGTTGGAACGCGTCCATTTTGGTCTAAGGGAAAGCTTCTGAAAGATCTTGTCTTGGGAAACCAAGTCTTGTGGGGAAAGTGCACCACCTCTGCAGAGTGTAAAATCTAAGTACTTAGCCATGTCCCTGGTAAAGGACAATTTGAGCATCAAGACATGGAAGCAATCAAGAATCTCATCATTCCAATTTCTAAGTTAAAATCTTGTGGTTTGAACAAGGCTTGTTTGAAATCTTCAATCTTTGATGGAGAGATGCCTTGAAAAGATCTTCAAATCTTTGATTGAAAAAAAATGATTTTGTCAAAGCAAAAACTTAGTATTTTCAAATGTTAAGGAAAAATCTATTTTGAGCAATGCAAGCCTCAACTCCACTTAGTCAAATGCATATAGATAATAGACTCCACTATACTACCATAGTATCACTTGCCAATACAATTCAAATGTATTGACCCTTGTGGCTGTAACTTGTAATGTTGCAGGTTTGATTGTCTTTAGTGAAGATTGATTTATTAGGATTACAAGTCTACAACCAACATCTGCTTGTGGCACTTTGAAGATGAAGGACCCCATGCTTATAGTTACTCCGCTGCAATGTAATGTAATAGCCATATGAGCTATGTGTGATGTAATAAAATTATGTTATTCCTGGTTATAAAGTTATATTATGACCTTTGTTTCTTGATATTACATCTTAACTGTGGATGCTAGATATTGATCCAGGGACTAGCATTGTAAAACACAGGAGGCTCTATCTTATTAAAGATTGGGACTCCTACAGATGGTATCAGAGCATTGTGTTGCCTGTAGGATTTGTAAACCTAGGATTGGACAAAAACCCTTAGAAAAATAGGAGTTGTATTTGTTCAAAAACTTATTTACAAAAACACTTGTAAACTCTTTCCTCAACCATTTTGGTTTCAACTCTACATCTCTTCTATTTCAAACTTGATGGAAAAACCTACCCATGGCCAAAGACTACACCATATGCAAAGGACTTCTTCAACTTCTTCAACTCTAATGACTTCAACATCTTCAGCATGTTCACCAAGGACTTCCAACTTGGATACCACTAAGGACTACAAGTGAGACAAGGAAATCCTACTCAAGATTTAGAGACTGAGGGAATGCAAAATAAGAAGGAGACATCAACAACTTTGAAGTATTGTAACCAAGAGTTTATCTCAAGGAAACCATGATCTCATGCAAGAAGGATCAACCAAGAAGGATGGAAGGATCACAAGTGAACCATATAGATGGACCACCATATTTTAGTTAAGACAAAACCACCAACATTTGTGGTGTAACAAAAATATTTTGTTGCCTAAGTATGTGCTTGAAACTTAATGTTTGAGTGAATTGTTTGGTTTGTGATTGCTTGCACATTGTTTGTGTGAATTGTGAGGTGTGTGACTGGAAATATTTCCTTAGAAATATCTTGCCTATTCTAATCTCCCTTCAACCCAAACAGATGACTTCTCCAAGAGACTCCAACATCAAGGTGGATGACAACAGCAACAACCAAAAGGACAACATGAGAGACATTATAGCAACCCAAAACCAGTTGATCCAAGAGACAACTCAGCTTTTAGCCAACAACAATGGACTAGACCCAGCCATACAAAGGATTTTGAAACTTCAATCCCAATTGTTGCAAGGATTAGTTACTCAAATGATCAACATGAGAGAAAACTTTTCCCAAGGAGCTAATGACAACAAGGATGACAAAGAAGCTAATCTAGAAGGAACCCAAGCTAGCAATATTTTTAGATACAAGGATCTTGCATCCAAGGAACATGAGGATCAATACCCCAAGAAGAGAGAAAGATCTCCCACCTATGAAGAATATGAACTGGAAGAACTCCTAGCTTTGGAGAAACCCAAGAAGAAGAAGAAATACCCCAACCCTAACAAGAAGGATATTACTCAAGAGCAATGTTACAATTGCAAAGAGATGGGACACTATGCCAATGAATGCCCAGAAAAGAAGAAGAACCAAAGAAACAAACAAAAAGCAATGATACCAAAGGAAAAGAAAGATATCAGCCAAGTGATGTGCAAACACTGCAAAGAGTTAGGACATTATGCAAAATACTGTCCAGAAAAGATGAAGCATAAGATAAACCAGCCTATGAGGGATCTCAGCCTTGTCACATGTTTCAAATGCAGGGAACTAGGCCACTATGCAAACAATTGTCCAGAAAGGATGGAGAACAAGTTAAACAAGTCTATGAAGGATCTCAACCTTGGCCCATGAGTCAAGAATGGAAACCAAGGACACATGCAAAAGTTTGCTTAGAGAAGTTTTCCCAGGATCCCAAGAAGGCCAATATGTAATTTTTGTTTGAAAATTTTAAGGGTGGTAGTACCCTAGTTGTTTTGAACTTGCTTGTAACCCTAGCCTCCCCAAATCTCGAGACGAGATTTATTTTAAGGGTGGTAGCCTGTCACATCCCAAGATTTTCCAAATCTTGTAATGTGAAAATAAATGAATAAAATAAAACTTTGTTTGATTTTCAGAGCCAGAAGAAACTTTTGAATGCAATTGGAACTTCAAACCCATTTGAATTAAATAAAAAACTAAAGGGGTTTAAAAAGATAAACATTTAATAAAAAGAAAAAATAAAAAAAACATTTGGAAATACTATTTTGAAACAATTAAATGAAAAGATTTGTTTTCAAATGAAATAGCAATTTATAAATAAAGAATATTTTATAAAGCCAAATTAAACCTTGGCCAAGCTTTGGAATTAAAACATTTTATTTTAAATTAGCAAAGGTTTATTTAAATAAATTAATAAGGATTTAATATCCAACTTTATTTAAATAAAAGGTTTTACCAATTTAATTGAAACATCAAAACTTATTAAATTATTTAAAATAAGTTTTCCCAAATATTTGATATTCACAAATAAAACCTACTAAAATGTTTTGGCTTTATTTTAAAAATTTCAAAATAAATATCTCAATAAAGCAAATCCTATTTGATTTAATAATGAAAGTCTATTATACTTAATTAATAATGGACTCTAAAATAAAAGGTTATTTTGTTTTAAACAAGTTTCCCAAATATTCTTTATTTCCAAATAAAACCTACTGATTTTGTTTTGAAAGTATTTGGATTTCAAATGGAGATTTTATTAAATAAATCAAACCCAATTTGATTAAATAACTTTGGTCTATTTTATTTATTTATTAAATAAGATCCTAAAGAGAATAAAATATTACTTTATTTTGGAATTTAGGTTTATGCTGATAAACAGAAGCAAGTTCAAATTATGAAGTGTGGTGTTGTTTGAATTGATTTGGTTGATGTTTGTTTGTTTGAAAATTCAAAACAGAAATTAGATTCAGAAAAAAAATTACAGGAAGAAAAAAATAGAGTCGGACCTGACCCAACTGGCCAAGCCCAACAAAGCCCAGCAGCCTAGCTCCCCCTCACCCGAAAGAAAACGTTTCACACCCAGATTCTAACCCACACAGAGTATGACTGGTGGACCTCCTCCTCGCTCCTTTCCCACTGACCGACCGGCCCCACTCCTCCTGTTCTTCCTCCTCACCCCACACGACCTCTTCTCCCCCTCGCCGGCCGTTGCAGGCTTTGATTCGTGGCTTGAATTCGCCTTAACACGGCCACCTTAACTCGCAGCGATCAAGCACCTTTAAACGCCAGCGCATCCTCTCTCATTCCCCTCTGTCTTCTCCCCAAAGCACGCCCCCAGGCCGCCCCAATTGCTCCCCGAGCTTCCCAATTCCGACGACCTTCCTCGTCGAATTCCGGCCAAGAATCACCGCCCCTTGCCTCCCTGTGCAACCTAGCAGCTTCCCCACTCCCAGACGCACCTCCCAGCACTTTTAGTTCGACCACGGACGCCCCGGAGCATCGACTACGACAAGCTCCCGACGCCGCCGCGTTTGTCTTCTTCTCCGACGACGCCCACAGGTTGTATCCGACCGCCCCTCCTCTTCTCTTTCATGCACGCGTCACCGCCTCGACCATGAGCAGCTAACCATGTCCTCTGTTTGTATTCTTGTGAACCGTAGCATCATCCTCGACCTCTACCGCGTGCAACCGTCGCCAGAACCAACTCCGGCGAAGAATCCTGCCCGTCCCCGTGCGCCCCTCCACCAACCAAAAGCACGTTGAGCATCAGCAGTGTTCTGCGAACCCGGTGAGCATCCTCCCCCTCTTCCTCGCGTCCTATTTCTCCATCGCCGCCGCCGACTGACCTCGCCGCCGCCAACGACCGTCGCTGCGCCGCCCAAGTTTGGTCAGTGCGATGACAGCCGTCCGATCTAGATTGAGCGAGCAGGATTAGACCACTTAACCGCGAAGGGGTATGCGTTCTGGATCGCACGATTCGATTAGATCCTACGGTCTGCAGCGTGATCCACACCGAATCGGTACCAGCCAGTCGTAGTGCGCCACGTGGCCAGTGTTTGAGTTAAAACAGATTTTTGAATCAGAATTATTTGCAAACTTCAAACCTTTGTAACTTTCAAACCACACGTCCAAAAATTACAAATTTTATATCAATGGATTCAGTGGAACAAGACCTAGCCAACCATGCCCTTAGTTTAGCAAATAGTATTTGTTAGTTTGCTTGTTTTTGCAGATTCTTTTGTGAGCTTGTTTAGAGTATAAAAATTGTTTAAAATTGATTTTAGGGTTAAAACTTTTGCAAAATGGTTTTTGTGACCTTACTGACCCTAGGAACCAACCCATGGTTTTGAAAATGAAATTGGAAAAATTTAGAATGGATTAATTGAATTAGTCTATTTCTAGCTAAATAAAGATAATGGTTTTATTATGAAAAAGGATTTTGGAATAAAAACCTTGGGAAAATATTTTGATTCAAAGCTATTGAACCAAAACACCAAGACTTGAGAGTTAGAAACTTTTGGTGAGAAACTTAAAGATTTTTGATTTGATAAAACCATTTTCCACCATATAAAATATTGAATGGATCTTAAAATAGTTTTTGGGCAAAACCCTCTAACTAATGACTTTGACATTTTGGTAAATGACCAATTTGGAACTTACAAAGTTTAGAAGCCTAGTGGAAACCACCTTTGCAATTAGAACCATCTTTTGCATGCTTGCATGCATTACTTTGACTTTGTGATTTTATGTGTGTTGTTTTGCTTGATTGGTAGATTGAATTTGTGCCTTGCTTGATTGATTTGTAGTGCCTTGAAGAGTGTAATTGTTGCAAGGACAAGGAGTAAACCCATACTCTACCAAAAAGGCAAGTGATGCTTCATACTTTCTATCCCATTACTTTCACTATGCATTAGTGATTTTGCTAAGTAAACTTGCATGTATTTTGCTAAGTATGAACCTTGCTATAGGAAAACCTAGTAGATGAATCCTTAGTAGGATTTCCTAAGTTAAAGTTTCCTATTACTACCAAGCTTAGCCTAGCTAATAGAAAACATGGGTGGAAAATATATTCACACTATGGAAAAATCTCTAAGTCTGAGGACTTATGTTTTGTTTAATAAAACAACTAAGTTAATGAATCACCTGGGTGGAATGGAAGGATTGGGTTATGTTGAGTGGTTCACAAGGCCCATGTTTATGATTGACCTTGTGTATCTCACTTGTGGATGGCCACCCAGGAAACAAAGAGATTTGAGATGTCAAATGTTGAGAAGCTTCAAGTGCAACCACTTGGCAATATGGGCTCTGCCATGATCATATAGGTTACAAGAACTTAGCCATATGGACAGTGGGTGGTAGTGTTTGATAGGTTGGAACGCGTCCATTTTGGTCTAAGGGAAAGCTTCTGAAAGATCTTGTCTTGGGAAACCAAGTCTTGTGGGGAAAGTGCACCACCTCTGCAGAGTGTAAAATCTAAGTACTTAGCCATGTCCCTGGTAAAGGACAATTTGAGCATCAAGACATGGAAGCAATCAAGAATCTCATCATTCCAATTTCTAAGTTAAAATCTTGTGGTTTGAACAAGGGTTGTTTGAAATCTTCAATCTTTGATGGAGAGATGCCTTGAAAGGATCTTCAAATCTTTGATTGAAAAAAAATGATTTTGTCAAAGCAGAAACTTAGTATTTTCAAATGTTAAGGAAAAATCTATTTTGAGCAATGCAAGCCTCAACTCCACTTAGCCAAATGCATATAGATAATAGACTCCACTATACTACCATAGTATCACTTGCCAATACAATTCAAATGTATTGACCCTTGTGGCTGTAACTTGTAATGTTGCAGGTTTGATTGTCTTTAGTGAAGATTGATTTATTAGGATTACAAGTCTACAACCAACATCTGCCTGTGGCACTTTGAAGATGAAGGACCCCATGCTTATAGTTACTCCGCTGCAATGTAATGTAATAGCCATATGAGCTATGTGTGATGTAATAAAATTATGTTATTCCTGGTTATAAAGTTATATTATGACCTTTGTTTCTTGATATTACATCTTAACTGTGGATGCTAGCTATTGATCCAGGGACTAGCATTGTAAAACACAGGAGGCTCTATCTTATTAAAGATTGGGACTCCTACAGCTGTCCAGACGCACGGACGAAGCCGGCGGATTTGCAGTGATCTTCCACCTTTATATCCTGCACAGGGGCGGTTTGGGTGGGCCTTGAATTTTTCCGATCTTTGTCGGTAAACTCCGAGGAGAGATCCGACATTGATCCTTCCGCGAACGTGTCCTGCCCGTAGGCGGTCCGTGCGGGCCTTGATGCTCCTCCGACTCTCAGGGAACTAGTGCCCGAGTCGGTTTCGCCGATGAAGAGGTGGATGTCTCCAATGGGAACGATCGAACACCGCGTAGGGTTCGTCTTCGCCGGGATCCAGAACTCGTCAGGGGGGACGATCGGAAAGTTGCCGGAGAAGAGAACACGCCTGATGGCTACGGTTTCGCCGATTCCTGCGAAGATCTTGGTCCTCGCCCTCTGAAGAGCCTGAAGCGCCTCTAGACACACGGTGGGCGCCAACTGTCGTGGTATTGCCGACGAGTACGCCATGGAGGGGTCCTCAAAGTGCATGTCTAGAGACGTGGGGTAAGGCGGACGGTTGACGGGTACGAGGTAACACAGCTTACCCAGGTTCAGATCCCACGATGGTGGCGGAATCCTACTCCTGCTATAAATCACTATAAGGGCAATACGCCGAGTTATAGGGATTCGTTCGCTGTGCGAGGTTGTGTGAACTTATCTATTATCGTTCCCTAAAGGCTCCCATAGGCCTAACTTATATAGTCGCCAGGTCCTAGGGTTACAGGGGAAAGTCCTAGCCGGACAGGTTACAAAGTTCTACACTGTCTATTACTAGTCTTATGTATCTTGTACACCAAGGCTCCGGGTACGCTGGTGACTCCACCATAGCCTTCATTTATCCGGCATGGGCCTCCCTTCTGGATCCATCTAACTGGGCCGCCCAGCAGGCCATAGGCCATGCTACCGACTATGGGCCACCCGGGTTAGCCGGATAAGAGACATGCTATAAGGATACCAATATAGCATATCCCCAACACACTGCTCCTAGCATAACTAGGTTTTGGCTTATGATCATCGCTAGTGCCACAGTTCAGTCAATCTTAGCCATGCTTACTATTCTGATGCTGATCATTCAGATGATGCACCGGAGATGCGAATGAATCTAGTATGGTAGGATGTGGTGATGTGATCAGAGATGGATGATAAACATGCTAAGGCTTGTATCATAGGCCACGTGGGTTGTGGTTTTTGTAGTCCCGTACTTGCCACCCCTAGGACCCGATGTTCTTGCTTCTTGAACCAAGACGAGCGTACAACCACATGGGGGCCTGGAAACCCCCTCGACCAACTAACTTTCCTAGTAGATTCCATGAGTCACATAGTTCGGGCTTTCCATTCGACATACGCATCTTGGTTGTTCCTAAATGGAGGTGAAGGAGGTGCATTCATATAGGTAGGTAAGCGTGGAAGGGAATGGGAGATGCCCGACATCCGTAATCTCAAACCCTGTTCACATCGCTAGGGACCGACTTCGGGACTCGACCCGTTATAGCGACATCTCCTTAGTGCGTGACTCATGGTCTCGGCGAAAGAAAGGTAAAGGTTGTGATCAACCACTCTCTGCCGGCCTTCCAAGGAAGAGGGCTAATAATTTGGCATTAAGAATCGGTTGGTACGTGTGGGTAAAGTTGTGCACCCCTGCAGGGTTATTAATATTTTCGAAAAGCCCACTACTAGGAAAACGGCTATAGGCAATCCACACTTCTGTGGCGCACTTGCTAGTGGTGCCCCACGGGTAAAATAGGCGTGGCACACTGCCCACAGGTGCCCTACGGCTATCTGTCATAAGCGTGGCGCACATGGGGGTGGTGCGCCATGGCTATGTGTGGGCCAGGGCACATGTGGCCACATCACACATACCCGTAGCGCACTAGGTCAAGGTGCGCTACGGATGTTTCACTTATCCGTAGGGCACCTTGACCTAGTGCGCTACGGGCATGTTTGCTGCTGCAGCTGGGTCAACTTAGCCGTAGGGCACTCTGCCCTAGTGCCCTACGGCTAAGTGGCATGCACCAACTCCACCCCCACCCCCCCGTGGATCGCCTTTTTAGGCTTTGCAAAAAATAAAAGAAAATGATAAACACTTCAAAAAATTAAATCCTTTCATATTTAGGTAGGTAATGTGGTATAGCTTCTAGTAAAATTAACAAAAATGAGTTTCGACTTTATTTGCAAAAAAAAAGTCATGCCACGGTAAAAAGGCCGTAACTTTTGCATACGATATCGAAAAAAATCGTATAATATACCAAAATGACGAGAACGAGATTTCGCATACCTCTGGTCGTTTAGCGATTTTTTAGATTTTCAAAATTCGAAAAGAGTAAAAAGTTACGGTCAAAAGACCGTTTTTTGCTGCAGAAAAAAAAATAGAGGGCGACTTACCCGTAGCGCACCACCACCTAGTGCGCCACAGATAAGCTTGGGCGGGATTCAAATTTGAATCCCCACCCCGCCCTCCTCCCTTTTCCTTTCCCCTTTTCCCTATTCCTCTCCCTTTCCATTCTCCTTCTTCCTTCTCCCTTCTTCCTTCTTCCTTCTTCCTTCCTTCTCCTCCTTCCCCTTCTCCTCTCCTTGCAGTGACGGCGCGACGTCGGCCTCCTTCTCCTCCTCCTCGCAGTGACAACGGGCGACGGCGGTGCAACGGTGGCCTCCTTCTCCTCCTCCTCGTAGTGACAACGGGCAACGGCGATATCCTTCTCTTCCTACCACACCGACCTCCTCACCGACCTCCTCACTGACCTCCCTTACTCCCTCTCTTCCTACCGCCCTCTCTTCCTCCATCTCTTCCTTCCTCCCTCTCTTCCTCCATCTCTTCCTTCATCCCTCTCTTCCTACCTTCCTTTCTCCAACCACACCCTTTCTACCACCTCAACGCCGGCGAGGACTAGAGCGGCCACGACCCCGCACCTGCTCCGTCGAGGTGACACGACTGCGGCGGCGATGCACGGACCCGATTGCTTTTGCAATTCAAAACGAGGGTGTTTTTTGCATTTTTTTTTTGTTTTTTGAAAAACACATCCGTGGCGCACCTGAAAAGGCCTTCTGTGGCGCACTACCAGGTGCGCCACGCCTATCTCGACACAATCGTGGCGCACCATGCAGTGCGCCACGGCTACGAGATAGCCGTAGTGTGAGGCCCGTGGCGCACTGCTAGTGCGCCACAGAAGGCCTTTTCAGGTGCGCCATGAACAGACGTTTTTCTAGTAGTGGCCATGTCCATGGTTATGGACGACTTGGGAACGGACGTGAAAATCATAGAGAACTATAACCGAATGATAAAACTGGTCAACTAATGTGAGTTCCGGAGTACTTCCTCAAGGTTGTTTGAGGGGGTAGTCCGGGAAGAGAGGTTCAGTTGATGACGGTACTTGGTGGATATCGAAGATGACTTCGAAGAGCTAGAGTTGTAATCTTCTTATCCCCTTTTGAAAATAATCTGACTAGGCGAGTTCCTTCTCCTCCTTGTTTTGAAAACAAAAGATGGCTTTATGCAAAAGAACTCCACTAGCCATAAGTCTTGCAGAGTACACCCTGTACTCAGCCTTGCTTCGTTGATGTTTTCTATAGATGAAGCTACTCCAACTGAAGGTGGTTTCTACGTCGAAGTCGAAGAGTAGTCGGGGTTCCCGGGCAACAGCCTAGGATCTTTGGAAGGGTCGCTACTTCTGTTTATGGCCTCTTAGTCCCTTTGCTAAGTTTGTTGTTTAGAACAACTTGTTTGCTTCCGTTGTTTGATGTAATGATGGTTCTGTGACCCCTAGCTTGTATGACTAGTTTGTAACTCTCTTAAGAGTTTACTTTATTAATGTATGGTTTGTATGTTCTATGATGTTATTGATCTTTCCCTGCGCGCTTTGGAATTTAGGTTAGGCTTATATCAGATGAGAATCTGGTATTTGTCTATCCCTGATCATGGGTCGTGACAAGAATCATAAAGACAAAACCATTAATCAAACCAACATATTAATCTCAATATCCATCGGATCCCTGCAGACACAACATGCATGATTACAAATAGATTAGATCTTGATCATGAACGTAGCTCACAAGATCTATACATGAAAGCACAAAGGAGGAGATACAATCATCTAGCTACTAAATGGACCCATAGTCCAAGGTGAAACTACTCACGCATCATACCGGAGAGAAGGCCTCCGGGGTGATCTCCCCTCCGGCAGGGTGCTAGGAAGAACTTCAGATCCCCCGATCTACGGACGATGGTGGCGGGGGCTACAGACGGTTTCGTGGAGATTTGATCGGGTGCTTAGGGTTTCTGCATTGGGGGCTTCTTATAGGTGAAGGGGGAGACCGAGGAGGAGACCAGGGGGTCAAACCCTAGACAGGCGCGGGGTGGGGCCCACCCGCGCCTGGGATGGGTCTGGTCGCCCTGGCCGGACCCTATGGCTCCCCTCTGGACTTCTTGTTCCCCATGGAAAGTAATTGACTTTGACGTTTGTCCCGTCCAATTCCGAGAATATTTTTTTACTAACTTTTCTGAACCCAAAAATAGCAGAAAACAGGCATCTGGCACTGTTGCAACTTTTTAATAGGTTAGTACCATAAAATATGTAAAAAGCACCACAAAGTGTAGACAAGTAAAGAAAATTAGATACTAAACAAGCGTGGAGCATCAAAAATTATAGATACGTTTCCGACGTATCAGTGGGGGAAAACGGATAGTATGACATATAATCTTATGTTGATATTACCTCATTAAAAACCTTAATGAGAACCTGAATAGTAAACTCATCAAGGGAAAAAGGGTGTAATATGATGCTTTGAACATACATAATTCAGAAAGACACTCCCCCTGATTCTTGCAAATCTCGAAGCCGTCGCATACCAATTCCATGAATATATTTCTGGAATGTTGAAGTTGGTAGAGACTTCATAAACAAGTCGGCGAGATTATCGCATAATTTGAATTGCAAGATGTTTATTTCCCCACTCTTTTGGAGTTCATGAGGATAAAACAAGTTTGGGGCAATATGCTTAGTGATATTGCTCTTGATGTATCATGTTTGCATCTGTGCAACACAAGCCGCATTATCCTTATAGATAATGGTAGGTGATTCGATAGAACCAATTCCACATGACTGTTGTATGTGGTTTATCATTCTGCATAGACACACACACTCGCGTGATGCCTCATATAATGCAATTATTTCAGAATGATTGGTAGAAGTGGCAACTAGAGTCTGTTTCGAAGACTTCCATGATATAGAAGTTCCACCATGTACGAACACAAAGTCGGTCTGCGATCTGGCATTATGGGGATCAGATAAGTAGCTAGCGTCAGTGTATCCAATCATACCAGAGTCCAGATTTCTCTGGAAATAAAAGAATAGGCCAAGATCCTTTGAGCCTTGGAGATATCGAAAGATATTCTTGACTCCTGACTAATGGAGTTTGGTCGGAGCTGCGTTGTGTCTAGCAAGTAGATTCACTGCAAATGCGAGGTCAGGTCTCGTACAATTTACAAGATACATGAGCGCTCCAATGGCACTAATATATGGAACCTCGGGTCCCAGCATCTCTTATCCATCATCCCTTGGCCTGAACGGATCTTTTCTACGTCTAGAGAACGAACCACCATGGGAGTTTTAGATGGATAGGATCTGTCCATATTGAATTTCTCCAATATTTTCTGGATATAGGCAGCTTGGTGTACCATTATTCCTGAGGGAAGGTGCTCGAGTTGGAGAGCCAAGCAAAATTTGGTTTGGCCCAAATCCTTCATCTCAAATTCTGTCTTTAGATGATTGCGTGCTTCATCAATATCTTGTGTGTTGCCAATGATGTTGAGATCAAGGATTGAACAAAGACTTCAACATTAGTTTCATCAAGGACTTCAACTTGTACATCACTAAGGACTACAAATGAGACAAGAAATATTACTCAAGACTTGAAGACTAAAGAAACACAACTTAGAAGAAATCATCATCACCTTTGAAGCTTAGTGACCAAGATGCAAGAATTTTTCCAAGGATACCAAGATCTCATTCATGAAGAAACAACTAAGAAGAATGGAATGACCTCAAGTGAAACCTATAGTTGTACCACCATATTAGTGTTTAGTTTAGATCAAACACACCAACTTATGTGGTGTAGCAAAAAAATATTTTGTTGCCTAAAAATGTGCTTGAACTTGTTGTTTGAGTGGAATGTTTGTTTGTGATTGCTTGCACATTGATTCTGTTAATTATGATGTGTGTGATTAGACTTTTTCTATAGAAATACTTGCCTATTCTAATCCCAATCCAACCCAAACAGATGACTTCTCCAAGAGACTCCAACATCAAGAATGGTGACAACAACAACAACAACAACAAAGAGACGCCTCTAGCAATCCAAGCCCAGTTGAATCAAATGACAACTCAGTTTTTAGCCAACAACAATGAGTTAGACCCAACCATGCAAAAGTTTTTGGAAAACCAATCTCAAATGTTGCAAAGGATGACCAATCAAATGATCAACATGATAAGCAACTCTTCCCAAGGAGATTGTGACAAAAATGATGTCAAGGATGATATTATAGAAGGAACTCAAGCTTGCAATATTTGTGGAGACATGGAACACACTTCTAAAGAGCATAAGGATCAATGCCCTAATTGTGAAGAGAAACATCCAACCAAAAAATGCCCCACATCTCAAGTGACTTGTTTCCTATGTGAAGGAAATGATCATGTCCCTATCCAATGCCCCATATATCCTATAGTTCAACAAATGAAACAAGGTGGAATGCATCAAAAATTTGGAAACCCCCATGAGGAAACAACTACCAAGAAGGATGAAGGCAAAGCCAGAACCATGCCTCATAAGGCCAAATCCAAAGTGACCACAAAGTGTTGCTACTCTTGTGAAGAAGAAGGTCATATCTCTAGTAACTGCCCCAAGAAGAGAGAAAGATTTCCCACCTTTGAGGTGAGATATGAAGAGCATGAACTAGAAGAACTCCTAGCTTTGGAGAGACCCAAAAAGAAGAAGAAGAAGGACAAAAGCCAGTTGCAATGTTACAATTGCAAAGAGATGGGACATTATGCCAGTGAATGCCAAGAAAAGAAGAAGAGCCAAGAAGACAAACAAAAGCTAGTGAAACCCAAGATGAGGAAGGATATTAGACAAGTGATGTGCAACCACTGCAAAGATCTAGGACATTATGCATCATGTTGTCCAGAGAAGCCACCTCAAGACCTCAACCTTATCACATGTTTCAAATGCAAAGAGCTAGGCCATTATGCCAACAACTGTCCAGAGAAGCTACATCAAAACCCCAAGTAAGCCAAGATGTAATCTAGTTGAAAACCTTTTTAAGGGTGGTAGTACCCTAGTTGTCTTGAAGACAACTTGTAACCTCTAGACTTCCCAAATCTCGGGACGAGATTTCTTTTAAGGTGGTATCCTGTCACATCCCAAAATTTTCCAAATTTTGAAATGTGAAAAATAAATAATTGTTGAAATTTAGGGTGAAAAGAAACTTTTTGCTTCTAAATAGAAACACCAAAACCCTTCTTCAACAAATTTGAATGAAAAGGGAATCCAACAAAATTTAAATCAAGTGAAATGCATTCATCAAAGAATGTATCTTGAAATTTAAAACTTGGGAAAATAAACCAAAACCCTAAAACCCTAATGGGAGAAAATCATTTCCAAGATCTCTCCCAAGACTATGGATTTGATCCATATAAAAATTCATCAACAAACATTTTTAAATGATCAAACTGATAAATAAAAATATTATAAAACCATAGAAATTGATTTCATTTAATTTGGAACCATGGATAAAAACTTATGAATTTAATAAAATAAAAGGAAATATTTCCAAAGCTAATAAAAGCTCCTATCTAAAATCCATACCAAATTGTGAGCAAAATAATAGTAAAGATATTTAAAAGGATATACAAATATTAATAAAATTATACAAATTGGAATCACCAATTCTGGATCTATAAATAAAAAGATATGGATTTTATAAGGCAAAGAAATAAATAAATAAATAAATAAGGAATATTTAAAGCCAAATTAAATCTTGGCCAAATCCATAATCAAATGAGATAAAGTTAATCCAAATCCAAATGAAATAAAGGGATAAAGAATAAACAAATAAAAGTATATGGGATTAAACCCTATCCTAATTATATTTAATAAAAACAAAATCCCTAATGAAAATGATTAATTAAATCATGAGAAAACAATAAATGGGAATTTACCAAAGTGGATTAAAAGTTATCTAATTAACTTAAAAGAATTATTTGAATAAAATTTAAATGGGATTAAAACCATATTTGATTTAAATAAAGACAATTGCCCAATTTAAATAATTAATAAATCATATTTAAATATTTTTAAATAATTCAAAGAGAATCATTTGCACTAAATAAAACCTACTGAAAAAGGTTTGATAAAAATTGGAATTCAAATAGAAGTTTGAAAATGTATTTAAAATCTTATTTGAAGAGAGACAAAATGTCTATTTTAAATAAATAACAAACCATAAAGAGAATAAAATAAATATTCTAAAATGGATTGTTTAATTACATAAATGAGCATATTATAAACCTACTGAAAGCTTGATAAAGATCTGAATTCAAATGATGTTTGAATTATTTGAACAAAAATCAAAATAGAAAAATAGAAAAGGAAAAAGAAAAAGATAGCAGAAAGAAAAAATGGAAACAAGGCAGCCCAGCGCAGCAAAGCCCACTAGGCCCAACATCCCACCTCTCTCCTTCCCCGAACCGTTTTCTTTTTCACTCAGACCCGCACCCGCGTAGCCACTGATCGCCTGGCCCGACCTAACCTCTCCTCACTCGCTGACGATGTTGCCCCACCTGCCAGTCATCGTTCTCACCCGCCCGCGACTGCTTCTTCCCCTCTCTATCCCGTTTTTGCTTTGATTCCGCAACTTAAATTCGTCTTAATTCCGCGAGTAATTCACCGCTGCAACTATGCACGATAACTCGCCTCCCTCCTCTCCTCCTTTCCCCTCAATCCTACACACCTCTCGGCCACTAGGCTGCTCCAATTTCTTGCGTGAACCCCACTGACTCCGACACACTCCGATGACGATTTCGGCCAACACCGTCACCCCCACAGTTCCTGCTTCACTCGAGCTTGCTTGCCAACATCTCCTGCACCTCCCAGTGTCGCCCGCTTGGTCGCGCATTCCCTGTAGCATCGGCAACCTCGACGAACAGAGCTCCTCCGCTGTCTGCATCATCTCCGGCAAGCTACTATCGCCGACTTCATGCACCCCTTGCAATCTAGTGAGATTTTCCGCAACCCTAGAGACCATGCGCATCCTCCTGACACCTTTCCTCGCTCTCTTGCATCCCAGGCAACCGTCTTCGACCATGTTCGTGCGCGCCCGAGCCAGTGAGCAACTACGGCGAGCAATCCATGTCGTCCTCGAGCGCCCCTTCGACAACAACAGCAACTTTGAGCATCCTCACGCCACGAAGAACTTGGTGATCCCTTCCCCTCCTTCTCTCGCTTCCTGTATCTCCGGCAAGGTCACTGCCAGAGAGCGCCACTGCTGTTCACCACCGCCAGCATCTGACCAGTAGATGCGAGTCGTTAGATCTTGATCGAAGGCGTGAGATTAGAACTTAAGCAAAGGGGTAAGTTTGCATCTGTGCCGCACGATTCTAATTAGATCCAATGCACTGCGTAGCTCGATCCGTGCGAATCGGTACCAGCGAATGAAAACACGACGCGTGGCACAGACTTTGTTTTCAAAACAGAAAAATTTCTATTAGATGTTAGATTTTGCAAAAATCATAACTTTAAATCTACACGTCCAAATTTTGCAAACTTTATATCATTGGAATCAGGAAAAAGAATTCTATCCAACCATGCCCTTTGTTTAGTAAATTGCTTCTGTAAAATTAGTTGTTTTTGCAGAAACCTGTTTAAGCATAATTTGAACATAAAAATTATTCTAGAAATGTTTTGCGGGTAAAATCTTTTGTAAATGGATTGTTTTGATCCTACTGACCATAAAAACCAACTTGTAGATTTAAAATTTTATTTTGTGAGGCTAAGGAATAAATCTTTGAATAAAAGCATTTCTAGTTAAATAAAAATGTTGAATATGGTTTAAAAATGATTTTTGAATAAAAACCTTTTGAAAATGGTTTGAATTAAACTCTCTGACCCTAAACACCAAGTTTTGGATTTAAAATTATATTTGGTGAACCCTAGAAAATTATTATTTCGTTTAAAGGCATTTCCAACAAAATAAAATATTGCTTTGATTTAAAAATGGTTTTTAGATGGAACCTTTTGCATATGGTTTAATATTAAACACTTGATCTTAAAACACTAACATTTATGTTTAAAAAATATATTTTTCAAACACTAGAAATTACTACTTTGATTTAAATCATTTCTAGCAAAACAAAAATGATTTAAAGTGGCCATTTTCACTAACTTGACTTAAAATGGTTTTGCCACTTTTGTAAATGACCAATAGATGTTTTAAAATATTTATAACCCATTAGAAACCACTTTTATAAATAAAACAATCTTTTGCATGTTTGCATGCATTATTTTGTTTTTATTATTTTATGTGTTGAATTGTTTGAATGCTAGATTGAATTTGTGCCTTGATTGAATTGTAGTGAAATTGGAAGAGTGTGACTATTGCAAGATCAAGGAGTGAACTTGTATTCTCTACCAAAAAGGCAAGTGGTGCTTCATACTTTTGTCCCATTATTTTCACTATGCATTAGTGATATTTCTAAGTAGGACTTGCATGGAATTTTTACTAAGTATGTTATGCCATGGGAAATCCTAGTAGATGGTGCCTTAGTAGAATTTTTCCTAAGTTAAGATCCCTACTATCATTCTTAGCTTAGCTAGTAGAAAACAAGGGTGGATTATATTCATGCTATGAAATATTTCTAAGTCAATGACTTGTGTTTTGCTTAATAAAACAACTATGTGAATGAATCACCTTGGTGGAATGGTGAGAATGGGATATGTTGAGTGGTTACACAAGGCTAGGGGACCGGTGAACAATGTGTATCACACTTGTTGAAATACACCCAGGAACAAAGAGATTTGAGATGTCAAATGTTGAGAAGCTTCAAGTGCAGCTACTTGGCATTATGGGCTCTGCCTGGATCATATAGGTTGCAATAACTTAGCCAGATGGACAGTTGGTGGTAGGGGATGATAGGTTTGGGAACGCGTCAATTTTGGTCTAAGGGAAGGATTCTGAAAGATCTTGTCTCGATGCATGTCGAGTCT
The DNA here is from genome assembly GCA_910589765.1 of Avena atlantica. Taxonomy (NCBI): domain Eukaryota; kingdom Viridiplantae; phylum Streptophyta; class Magnoliopsida; order Poales; family Poaceae; genus Avena; species Avena atlantica. The sequence goes on from OU342738.1 coordinate 383,229,512, forward strand.
TGTGGGGAAAGTGCACCACCTCTCGAGAGAGTAAAATCTAAGTACTTAGTCGTGTCCCCGGAAATGGAAAATTTGAGCATCAAGACATGGAAGCTATCAAGAATGTAAGATCACTCCCTTTATAAAGGTAAGGATCCCTGTGATTGCAATGCTAGTCCCTGGATCAATGCTAGCATCCACAGTTTAAGATGAAGTACACAGAAACAAAGGTCATTATTACATATCATTCTAGAGACAAACATAGTCTTTTAAAAACTCCATGGCCATAGGCCTAATACAAGAGTTCAAATATAGAATAAGATAAATAAGTCTTCATCTTCATGTGCCACAGGCAAGCATGTTGAGTGTAGACTCATAACCCCTAATCATCATCAGAATAACCTGCAACATCACAAGTTACAGCCACAGTGGGTCAATACATTGGGATAGTATTGGCAAGTGATACCTTAGTAGAATATTAGCATCTAGATACTATATGCATTTGGCTAAGTGTAGCTTAGGCTTGCTTTGCTCAAAATAGGTTTTTCCTATTAGTTGAAAACACTATGTTTTTTCTTTGACAAAACTTTCCCAAGGAATCACCAATAGAAATTGGTGAACCTTCACCCTTGTTCAACCACAAGTTTTAACTTAGAAAATTGGGATGAGGAGATTATTGATATCTTCCATGTCTTGATGCTCAAGTTGTCCAATACCAAGGACATGGCTAAGTACTTAGATTCTTCCATCTGCAGAGGTTGTGCACTTTCCCCACAAGACTTGATTTTCACCAAGACAAGACCTTTCAGAAGCCTTCCCTTAGACCAAATGGACGCGTTCCAACCTATCATCCCACTACCACCAACTGTCCAAATGGCTAAGTTATTGCAACCTATGTGATCCAGGCAGAGCCCATATTGCCATGTGGCTGCACTAGAAGCTTCTTAACATTTGGCATCTCAAATCCCTTTGTTCCTGGGTGGCTTTCCACAAGTGAGATACACAAGGTAAACCATAGAAATGGGTCTTGTGTAACCACTCAACACAAACCATTCCTTCCATTCCACCCAGGTGTTTGATTCACTTAGTTGTTTTATTAAGCAAAAACACAAGTCAAAGACTTAGAAATATTTCACATAGCATGAATATATAACCACCCTTGGTTGCTACTAGCTAGGCTAAGCATGGCAATGGTAAGCATCTTAACTTAGAGAAATTTCTAACAATTCTACAACTACTAGGATTTCCCAAGCATAGCATATAGATACTTATCAAAATATTCATGCAAGTTATTTCTAGTGCATAGAAAAATATAGGAATAAAATCATGAAGCACCACTTGCCTTGGTAGTTTGGGGAGTAGCAACAATCTTCACAACCACAATCACTATTTGCACCAAAATCTACACATAAAATAATGGCACCAAAATCACATATCACAATATACAAACAAAAATATATGAATGCATGCAAATGTCATCTGATGATTTTTCTACACCAAACAAGACAAGTAAATAGTACTAAAACATAATCAAGTCCAAGATACTCAAAATAAACTTTATTGGATCCTTAAAACATTTTTCAAATCATTTCTATAACCAAAATAAGCCTACAAATGTTTCTTTAAAAACAACTATTTTTACTGAGGCAAAACATTAAACACATTGCATAACCAGATAGGATTTTCTCTCATGATTCCAATGATATAAAATTTGTAAAATTTGAACGTGGGGATCAAAAGTTATGAATTTTACAAGTTTGAATCACTAATAGATCTAAATTCTATTTTTAAATCTAAACCCTAGCCACGGGGCAGCTTCTGATTGGCTGATACCATTTTGGTTGGATCAATCATCCAGTGCCGTAGGAGTTAAGTGACACTGGGCGGCTCAGATCTAAAGAAAACGCTTCGTTAAGTGATCTATTGGTGGCCACAGGATCTAGATCTGATGGCTCACAATGCTCTGACAATATCTAGCGGCGCGCGAGGCTACATCGGCGGCGGACCTACTGGCGGTGGCGTTCCGGCGAGTCTAGGGGGTTAGGGGGGCGTGGAGGTGCTTACCAAGATCACGTGACGATGGCAAAGCTCAATGTGGTCTTTGCTTGGACAGGGGCGCACTGGCACGGCCGGAAATCCTCGTCGGAGTTTGCTTTCGCGTCGGGTGTTCACTGCCGGAGACGGAGGCGATGTTCTATGGCGCAATAAGATGAACGAAAGGCATTAGGAGATGCACAGAGGCGAGGCGAGGCGAACACAGTCGTATGAACTAGGGGTCAAGGGGCGGTCTGGTTTTACCGTGATTGTTCGCCGGAGTCGGGCGGCGCTTCGGTCGTTCGCGGGGCTCGACGGAGACGACGACCTGGGGCATTTTAGAGCAAACCAAAGGTGTGAGAATATGCGCACAGGCATGACAAGGAAGCTCGCAAGAATGAGAGGTGAAGGGGGAGCACGGGGTTCACCGGAATAGGTCGTCGGAGAGCGTCGGGCAGCGGCGTTGCAGCTCGAATTGTCGGCAGCCTGGTGGCGGAGTGGAGGTGCTGAGTGAGCGGAAAGACTCGCGGTGTGGAGAGGTTTAAGTAGGCAGAGGCTCGGCAGGAAACTCCTGCTGAATCAATGGCAATTACGCCGCGCTATCAACGGCAGCGGCGACGTGTTCTTGCGCGGGATTTGGGGAAGACGTTGGTGACGTGGACGGGGCCCATCGATCTGTGAATGGGGGGTAGGTTCTGCGCGGGTGGGGAAAGGCCGAGAGAGGAGTGGCCTAGGTGGGCTGCTTTGGCTGTTGGGCTGAATAAGTGGCGTCAGGCCCAGTATTGTTTTCTAATCTCTTTTCTTTTTCTAAATTGATTTTCAGGAATCCTTTTCAAATGAAATCAAAATCATTTGAATTCCAAACTTTTCTGGACTTTTGTAAAGTGTAACCTTTATATTTTTGGGCATAAAACCATGCTGTCTCATTATACTTGCTTGGTCTTAAATTCAAAATAAACACTGCCTTAGCACATGATTTAATGAAGATAAATAAATGGTTTAAAAACCATATTTTGTTTTTGGGAATTTTGTTCAAGCTTGGAACTCATCAAACAATCCTATGAACACACAACAATGGTTTTAAAACAAATATTCTCTCACTAGAGAGTAGCATTGGATCAAAGTTTGTACACATGAAATAATAGCACTCAAAGCTTCTGTTTCTTTCAAAAGAGTTTGTAATTGAACCCAAAATGAATATGCATGCATGGATGATATGCAAAGCTTTGGAAAAATGATTTTAGGGATGTTACAAATCTAACCCCCTTAAGGTGAATCTCGCCCTCGAGATTCGGATTGGCTAGCAAATAGGTGAGGGTGGTCTTTCCGAAGATCATCTTCTCTTTCCCATGTTGCTTCTTCTTCGGAATGATGGTTCCATTGAACTTTGCAGAATTTGATAGTCTTAGTCCGAGTAACTCTTTCTGAAGTCTCAAGAATGTTGATAGGTTTTTCCTCATAAGTGAGGTCACTCTCCAATTGAACCTCCTCCAAAGGTATGGTATCCTTCAAAGAAGTCTCTTCCATCTCTGGATGGCATTTCTTAAGCTGACTTACATGAAACACATTGTGAACGGCAGACAATGATTCTGGAAATTCAATCTCATAAGCTACTTCTCCTTTACGACTCAGAATCTTGAATGGTCCAACATATCTTGGGGCCAATTTACCTCTGACACCAAATCTCTTCACTCCACGAAGTGGTGACACTCTAAGATAAGCTCTATCACCCACTTCATAGGTGACTTCTCTACGCTTAGGATCTGCGTAGCTCTTTTGTCGGGACTGTGTTATCTTCAATCTGTCCTTAACTAGCTTGACTTTCTCTTCAGCCTCTTTGATTAGTTCTGGTCCGAACAGATTTCTTTCTCCCACACCATTCCATAACAATGGGGTGGTACACTTTCTGCCATAGAGAAATTCAAATGGTGCCATCTCAATACTGGCTTGATAGCTATTATTGTAAGAGAATTCTGCGTAAGGAAGACTTTCATCCCAACTGGCTCCATAGTCTAGGGCACATGCCCTCAACATATCTTCAAGAATCTAGTTGGTCCTTTCTGTTTGTCCATCAGTCTGAGGATGAAAAGCAGTGCTGAATTCCAACCTCGTTCCCAATGACTCATGTAGTTGCCTCCAAAAATGAGAAGTGAATTGAGTTCCCCTATCAGACATAATACTCTTGGGTACTCCATGTAGACATACAATTCTACTCATATAGATCTTGGCTAACTTAGCACTTGTATAGGTTGTCTTCACGGGTATGAAATGAGCCACTTTAGTTAGGTGATCCACTACTACCCAAATAGAATCATATCCTGACCTGGTCCTTGGCAATCCGGTGATGAAATCCATGTCAATCTTGTCCCACTTCCAATCAGGAATAGGTAGTGGTTGTAGCAATCATGCTGGTTTCTGATGTTCCGCTTTCACTCTACTACATACATCACAGAAAGCGATATGTTCGGCGATGTCTTTCTTGAGATTATTCCACCAAAATCTTTCCTTCATATCCATGTACATTTTGGTGTTACCTGGATGAATAGAATATGGTGAGTTATGTGCTTCCTGTAAAATTAGTTTCCGAAGCTCCGGATCTTGTGGAACACAGATACGTTTTCCATACCATAAAGTACCATGTTCGTCTTCGTGGAATCCTTTAGCTTTTCCTTTGCCAATCTTTTCCTTAATCTCTTCAATTTCCTTATCTGTCTTTTGGGCTTCTTTGATTTTTTCCAACAAAGTGGGTTGAACATCCAATGATATGAGATGTCCCTCAGGCACAATATCCAATCTGAGATCTCTAAATTGGGTACACAGATCATCTAGCAACTCTCCCTTAGTAAGGCCATTCATGAAAACCTTACGGCTTAGAGCATATGCTACAACATTTGCTTTACCGGGATGGTATTGCAAACTCAAGTCATAGTCCTTGATGAGTTCTATCCATCTTCTTTGTCTCATGTTGATTTCTTTCTGGGTGAAGATATACTTCAAACTTTTGTGATCTGTGAACACTTCACATCGCTTTCCCAAAAGATAATGTCTCCATGTTTTGAGTGCATGGACAACAGAGGCTAACTCTAAGTCATGAGTAGGATAATTTACCTCATGAGTTTTGAGTTGTCTCGAGGCATAAGCCACAACTTTCCCTTCTTGCATTAGCACTGCACCTAATCCATGATGAGATGCATCACAATACACTTGGAAATCCTTCTCCAAATCTGGCAGACATAAGACTGGTGCTGTCACTAGTCTCTTCTTCAATTCTTGGAAACTGAGTTCACATCCTTCTGACCAAGCAAATTTCTTGTCTTTCTTTAGTATCTCTGTCATTGGTTTAGCTACTTTGGATAAATTCTCAATAAATCTTCTGTAGTATCCTGCCAAGCCAAGGAAACTACGAACCTCTTTTACTGACTTGGGAGATTCCCATTCAGTTACAGCTAGCACTTTAGCAGGATCAACTGCTACACCATCTCCTGACACAATGTGTCCAAGAAATCCAACTTCATTTAACCTAAATTCACACTTGCTAAATTTGGCATACAATTTATGCTCTCTAAGCTTCTCAAGTATCAAACGCAAATGTCCTTCATGCTCTTCTTTGCTCTTGGAGTAGATCAAAATGTCATCGATAAAAATGACAACAAACTTGTCAAGGAACTCCATGAACACCTTGTTCATCATATTCATGAAATAATCTGGTGCATTGGTCAAACCAAAAGGCATCACGGTGTACTCATACAATCCATACCTAGTGGTGAAAGTTGTCTTAGGTATGTCTTGCTCCCTTATCTTGAGCTGAAAATAACCTGATCGGAGATCAATCTTTGAGAACACACAAGCTCCCTCTAACTGATCAAGCAAGTCATTGATTCTAGGCAAAGGGTATTTGTTCTTGATAGTCACCTCATTGAGTGAACGGTAATCTATGCATAACCTTTGACTTCTATCCTTCTTTTACACAAACAAAACTGGTGCTCCCCAGGATGAAGAACTTGGTTGAATAAATCCTTTCGGTAACTGTTCTCCCAGTTGTTTCTTGAGTTCTTTCAACTCATCCACTGACATCTTGTACGGTCTCTTTGCTATTGGTCCAGATCCTGGTAGCAAATCAATCAGAAATTCCACATCCCTATCTGGTGGCATTCCTGGTAATTCTTCTGGAAACACATTCGGATATTCACTCACAATAGGCACACTGTCTATGATAACCCCCTTAAGAGAATTTAGCTTACTCCCTTTCGGTTCAAAGTTAGTCTTGAATCTAATCCTTTTGTTTTCTGGAGTTGTGAGTGTGATAGTATGGTTGGCACAATCTAGCACTCCTTTGTGCTTAGTCATCCAATCCATTCCCAAAATGACATCCAATCCTTGGGAATTTAGGATTATCAGATTAACAGGAAACTTATACTTCCCGAACTCTATGACTAGATCATGACATCCTGATTTCACTATCATTTCTCCGCCAGGAGAACTTACTTTTATAGGACACCCAATAGTTTCTACCGGTAGTTCATTTCTTTCAACAAATGCTCTTGATATGAATGAATGAGATGCACCAGTATCAAAGAGAACAAATGCTGGAACAGAATTGAGTTTGAACTTACCAGCAACAGCATCAGGTTCCTCATAGATTTCCTCCACATTGATGTGGTTCACTTGTCCCTTTTGGAAAGGGTTGGGCTTGTTGGGTCCTTCAACTTTCTTTTCTGGGCACTCATTTGCATAATGCCCCATATTTTTGCACTTGAAACATTCAACCTGACTAAGATCCTTCTTGACAGGCTGGCTTCCACTACCACTCCCACTTCCAATGTGGTGGTTTTTGTATCCACTCTTGTGATTCTTGTACTTGTCATTGTCATGACTACGGTGATGCTTGTTGTCATGATGACGGTTGTGGTTGTGGTGGCTGTTGTACTTTCCATGCTTGTGGGATCCAGAACTCCCACCATCATCATAATGGGAACGCTTGTGAGACGATCCCGAGCTGTGCTTGTTAGAGTGCTTCCTCTTTCTGCTTTCAACCTGTTTCATCTTGCTCTCCAAGGTGGCAGCCTTGTCACAAAGAGACTGATAAGTGGGGACGTAGGCCACAGATAGTTGCAGGCTCAGTTCATCGTTCAATCCTTCGAGGAATTTCTCTTTCCTCTTAGCATCAGTGTTAGCTTCATCCGGTGCATAACACGCCAGATTGTTGAACTCCTCAATATATTTAGCCACGCTGCGGTGGCGCTGCTTCAAGTTATGAAATTCCTTCTTCTTCAAACTCATCACTCCGGAAGAGATGTGAGCTGTACGGAAACCATCTTCAAAGATAGCCCAAGTCACATCCTCAATAGGAGTGGTGATCTGGAAGTTATCCCACCAAGT